>QNTS01000091.1:712500-909156 GCA_003317085.1 Hucho hucho
TGAATCCAAGGAAACCCTGCTTCCAGAGTCATTAATCGTGGCCCCAATTCAGTGGGACATCATGACAGAGCTCACTCAAGCCAATTCACAAAAGACCCCTCCTCCCGAATGCCCCCCTGACAAAACTTTTGTACCTCAGGATCTCTGTCAGAAAGTACTACAGCAAGTTCACTCCTTACTCAGCTCCGGTCATCCTGGAATTGCTGCCACTGTTCACCTGCTTCAGAACAGCTTTTGGTGGCCAACCTTGCGGGCAGACACAATAAAATTCATTAACGAATGCATCACCTGTAACACAAGCAAACATCTCAGACAATTACCATCGGGCCTACTGCAACCATTGCCAGTTCCCCACCGACCATGGTCCCATCTTGCCATAGACTTTATTACCGATCTCCCCAAGTCCAATGGGAATACCACAATACTCACTGTCATAGATCGCTTCTCCAAGGCCTGCCGGTTAATTCCACTTCCCAAACTGCCTACAGCATTTGAAACTGCCGAACTCATGTGCAACTTTGTGTTTCGCTTCTATGGTCTTCCTGAGGACATCGTGTCGGACCGAGGGCCCCAATTCACATCCAGAGTATGGTCAGCATTCTTCCAACAACTCAACATCAACATTAGCCTCACTTCAGGATATCACCCACAATCGAATGGTCAAACAGAACGTCTCAATCAGGAGATCACCCGGTTTCTCAGATCCTACTGTCATCAGAACCAAGCAGACTGGAGCCGATTCCTCATGTGGGCTGAGTATGCACAGAACTCACTTCAGAAACCCTCCACCGGTCTAACTCCATTCCAATGTGTAATGGGCTTCCAACCTCCCCTATTTCCATGGTCAGGGGAACCCACCGAGGTACCCTCTGTCAACGACTGGCTCCAGAGAAGCGAAGACATCTGGAATCAGGCTCACACCCACTTGCTACATGCTGTCAGGAGACAGAGGTTGCAGGCCAATCGTCACCGCCGCCCCAATCCCGAATATACTCCAGGTCAATGGGTCTGGCTATCCACTCGAGACCTACGCCTCAGACTTCCTTGCAAGAAACTCAGTCCCAGGTATGTAGGTCCCTTCCAAATTGTTAAACAGATTACACCAGTTTCCTTTCGTTTGGCATTACCCTCTAATCATCGTATCTCTCCCACTTTTCATGTATCACTTCTCAAACCCGCTGGTGGTCCGAGAGCGGAGGAGGAGGAGGAGCAGACCAGTGATCAGGGCCCCCCACCCATCTTGGTGGATGGTGAGGAGGCATATCAGGTTCGCGATCTACTCGATTCCAGACGCCGGGGCAGGCTCCTCCAATATCTGGTGGATTGGGAGGGGTACGGACCGGAAGAGCGATCCTGGGTTAATGCAGAGGACATACTTGACCCCACACTCGTGACTGAGTTCCATAGGACGCACCCGGAAAAACCGGCCCTTCGACCTCGAGGAAGACCCCGGCGTCGTTTGCCTCTTCGCGTCAGGAGCCGCTCGCAGGGGGGGGGGCTCTGTCAGAAACGAGACTCCCGCGGTTCCTCCTGCTCACCACCAGAGGGAACCCTCTCCTGAATATTAAACCCTTTGAACTACATATCCCACATACCTGGCTCTGATTACCTTTGCACCTGACTTTCATCAGTGAACTATTTAGGTGCTCTCAGACTCTCTCTCATGGCGAAGTTTTGTTTTTCCCTGGTGATCATTTCTGAGCGTTTCCTCCAGTGTTTGTCTTCCCGTGGATTTATTCTGGACTGTTTTTCCTCTCCTTGTTTCTTTGCTGCCTGCCCTGGACTATATTCTATACTGGACTGATTTATGTAAGTTTGCTGCCTGCCCTGACCTTATGCCTGTTCCTGGATTACGAGTTGCCTTATCTCTACTGTTGTGTTTGCTGGTGATTGACCCTGATTTTACGACCAAGATTATAATAAAACTGCAAATGGATCCTCACTCTCCTGGAGCTTCATTACAGGTAGCACCATGGTGCAGCCGGAGGACAGCTAGCTTCCGTCCTCCTCTGGCTACATTGACTTCAATACAAAACCTAGGAGGATCGTAGGCCTCACCCCCTTCCATAGACATACACTACCATTCAAAAGTTTGGGGTCACTTAGACATTTCCTTGTTTTTGAAAGAAAAGCTAAATTTTTGTCCATTAAAATAACATCAAATTAATCAGAAACACAGTGTAGACATTAATGTTGCAAATTACTTTTGTAGCTGGAAATGGCAGATTTTTTTAATGGAATATCTACATAGGCGTACAGAGGCCCATTATCAGTAACCATCACTCCTGTGTTCCAATG
Source organism: Hucho hucho (assembly GCA_003317085.1). Taxonomy (NCBI): domain Eukaryota; kingdom Metazoa; phylum Chordata; class Actinopteri; order Salmoniformes; family Salmonidae; genus Hucho; species Hucho hucho. Next base: position 714,799 of record QNTS01000091.1, read on the forward strand.
GCACGTTGTGTTAGCTAATCCAAGTTTATAATTTTAAAAGGCTCATTGATAATTTGAAAACCCTTTTGCAATTATGTTAGCACAGCTGAAAACTGTTGTCCTGATAAAGAAGCAATGAAACTGGCCTTCTTTAGGCTAGTTGAGTATCTGGAGCATCAGCATTTGTGGGTTTGATTACAGGCTCAAAATGGCCAGAAACAAAGACTTTCTTCTGAAACTTGTCTGTCTATTCTTGTTCTGAGAAATGAAGGCTATTCCATGCGAGAAATTCCCAAGAAACTGAAGATCTCGTACAACGCTGTGTACTACTCCCTTCACAGAACAGTGCAAACTGGCTCTAACCAGAATAGAAAGAGGAGTGGGAGGCCCTGGTGCACAACTGAGCAAGAAGACAAGTACATTAGAGTGTCTAGTTTGAGAAACCGACGCCTCACAAGTCCTCAACTGGCAGCTTCATTAAATAGTAACCGCAAAACACCAGTCTCAACGTCAACAGTGCGCGGGACTTTTTAATCATGTTTACCTACCGGCAACAGATCAACATGATTTAACAAAAGGAGCGCAAGCCTTTATCGTTCCTTGGCTTTTCTACATAAATATTTGGTGATCGACTAGGAATGCGTGATCGACTGGTTGGCGACCCCTGGTTTAGACCATGATAGTTTGCTAGTGATGTTGAGCACCAAGGAACTTGAAGCTCTCGACCCGCTCTACTACAGCCCCGTCGATGTGAATTGGGGCGTGCTCGGCCCTCCTTTTCCTGTAATCTACAATCAGCTTCTTTGTCTTGCTCACATTGAGGGAGAGGTTGTTGGCCTGGCACCACACTGCCAGGTCTCTGACCTCCTCCCTATAGGCTGTCTCATCTTTGTCGGTGATCAGGCCTACCACTGTTGTGTCGTCGGCAAACTTAATAATGGTGTTGGAGTCCTGCGTGGCCACGCAGTCATGGGTGAACAGAGAGTACAGAAGGGAACTAAGCACGCACCACCAAGGGGCCCCCGTGTTGAGGATCAGAGTGGCAGATGTGTTGTTCATAACCTGTACATTTACATTATGCTAAATACAGTACAATGCCTAGATTTAACATTAATGCCCAGGAATTAGCAGTAATTCTCCGCGCATTAGTTCCCGGGAATTACTGCTAACCTGGAACCATGTTCCCTACCCAGCATAAGTACCCAGTGGGCACGTGGAGTGAGCGCACTGGGTTGGAGGCAGAGGGTGAGTGCCGCCTATGTCCACGTGTGGGGGCTAATGAATACATGATGGTGAAGATGAATGATTTGAAGGACAAGAAGGAAGATAATGGGGATGATGCTACAAGTCATTTACTGCTTTTTCCGGTCTCTTCTAACTCAACATTTCACCGTCTGAAAGGAGGGCATTGCCTGGAGGATTGCTCTGGGTGCCCAGCAGGCTATTTTTGTCCCCTCCCAGCCACCGTCAGCCCCAGAGTGTGTGAAGCTGGCAGTTACTCTGTAAGACCCAGTTCACAACATGACATCCAGTTTGAGTGGTGGACTGACTGCAAGACAAATTTAAATATACATGTTTTTCAGGCATTCTCATAAGCCACTCTGATTGCTCTACTTCAATACAAAGGTTGACATTTTCCTTTTCTAATTGCGGGGGCACTAAGTATCTGAAAAAGTAGCTCTTACCAGTAAAACAATATTTTTTGATGGTCTTGGTTCAGTTTTAAGGCCTAGCGATATCTAATGTTTCACTTTCATTAACTCATGACATCCAGTTTGAGTGGTGGACTGACTGCAAGACAAATTGTGAATTCTATGTGCTAAGGTCACAAATGTGTGTTACCCTAGAGTACCTGCTGCCACCCAGATTCAACCCTGAACATGCTAAACATACACATTTCCCCTTTTCTCTTCTTGCTCTCTTTTCTTTCTTTTATTCAGGACGAGGGCTCGTGGAGTGCTTCCCCTTTCTGCAGGTCCACTACTGCAGTAACAAGACGACCAGCGAGGAGGCCATGCCGAGTGTCATGGTCTGCCCTCCAGGCTTCCTGTGTTCCCAGGGCCTGGCCAGAGAGCCCGAGATCTGCCATCCTCTGCCCCCGAGGCTTCTACTGCCATGGGGGAGGCATTGTGAGTCAGTCTCTGTCAAGTTCAGATTCAGGTTTTGAAGATCTTTATTGTCCCAATTTGGTTACAACAGAATAAAAACATCTAACATTATTAAAAACAGCAAAACAGGGAAAACATAACACATCAATACAGATAAGACTAAAAGTGCTGAAGGCAAGTCAAGTGAGTCAAGTAATGTTTTTTTACAGGTAGAATAGAGGGTCATGGTCATTCAGATTTTGACCTTTGTCCTCTGTGTTATTGAAAGACCCAGGTCCCATTCCGTGTTGAACGGAACCTTCAGCAGGCAACCTGGGCTGCATGACCTCACAGAGTGCGCTGAGTGTCCCGTGGGAAAATACTGCTACACCCGGAGCCTATTATTGAGCCAGTAAGTTATTATGTCCAGAGACAATTCTTCACTTATTGGCCCTCTCTCTTACAATGCCCGTCTTTTGTTGAGACTCATACCAGGGCACCAATAGGAAAAAGTATAAGACATTCTTCACTTCTTCTGTTGGGGCTTTTTACCCCTTTGTTTTTTTTTCCTGGTCTTTTTTTGATACCCTTTCATTCAACATTGTGTTGTTGTGTTTGTGTTTCAGACAGGGAGCTGCTCTAATGGCAATTACTGCCCTCTGGGTACTGCGTATCCTTACACGTCCCAATGCCAGTCTGGCTTCTACAGGAACAGTGGGATGTGGGGGGGGGGGTGTTTCCCACCTGGACAAAAGGAACACCTATGTGAGACTGCTGTTCATTTACTACAGCTCAGTGTTCAACACCATAGTGCCCTCAAACTAATCACTAAGCTGAGGACCCTCTGACTAAACACCTCCCTCTACAACTGGATCCTGGACTTCCTGACGGGCCGCCCCAGGTGGTAAGGGTAGGTAACAACACATCCGCCACGCTGATCCTCAACACGGGTGCCCCTCAGGGGTGCTTGCTCAGTCCCCTCCTGTACTCCCTGTTCACTCAGGACTGCATGGCCAGGCACGACTGCACAGCAAGCAGTACCGGAGCGCCAAGTCTAGGACCAAAAGATTCCTTAACAGCTTCTACCCCCAAGCCATAAGACTGCTGAACATCTAATCAAATGGCCACCTGGACTATTTACATGAAATCGGAGCGATAGGTAGGAGCAAGTCCATGTAATTCTTTGTAGGTTAGCAGTAAAACCTTGAAATCAGCCCTATCCTTATCAGGAAGGCAGTGTAGAGAGACTAGCGCTGGAGTAATATGATCACATTTTTGGGTTCCACTCAAGATTCTAGCAGCCGTGTTCAGCACTAACTGAAGTTTATTTAGTGCTTTAGCCGGAGAGTAGAGCATTGCAGTAATCTAATCTAGAAGTGACAGATTTTTGCAATGTTACGAAGATAGAAAAAAGCTGCCCTTTAAATATTTTTCATATGTTCATCAATAGAGAGATCAGGGTCCAGAGTAACACCAAGGTCCTTTGCAGTTTTATTTGAGAGGACTGTACAACCATCAAGATGAATTGCGAGATTAAACAAAATATCATTTTTTTTCTTGGAACCTAGAACTAGCATCTCAAATCAAATAACATTTTATTGGTCACATACACATGGTTAGCAGATGTTATTGGGACTGTAGCGAAATGCTTATGCTGTGACTAACAGAAATGGAATAATGTGTCCCTGAACAAAGGGGGTAACAGTCAGTATCTGGTGTGACCACCAGTTGTATTAAGTACTGCAGTGCATCTCCTCCTCATGGACTGCACCAGATTTGCCAGTTCTTGCTGTGAGATGTTACCCCACTCTTCCACCAAGGCACCTGCAAGTTCCCTGCAAGTTCCCGTACATTTCTGAGGGGAATGGCCCTAGCCCTCACCCTCCGATCCAACAGGTCCCAGACGTGCTCAATGAGATTGAGATCCGGGCTCTTTGCTGGCCATGCCAGAACACTGACATTCCTGTCTTGCAGGAAATCACGCACAGAACGAGCAGTTTGGCTGGTGGCATTGTCATGCTGGAAGGTCATGTCAGGATGGGCCTACAGGAAGGGTACCACATGAGGGAGGAGGATGTCTTCCCTGTAAAGCACAGCGTTGAGGTTGCCTGCAATGACAACAATCTCAGTCCGATGATGCTGTGACACACCGTCCCAGACCATGACGGACCCTCCACCTCCAAATCGATCCCGCTCCAGAGTACAGGCCTCGGTGTAACGCTCATTCCTTTGACGATAAACGCAAATCCAACCATCATCCCTGGTGAGACAAAACCGTGACTCGTCAGCGAAGAGCACTTTTTGCCAGTCCTGTCTGGTCCAGCGACACTGAGTTTGTGCCCATAGGCGACGTTGTTGCCGGTGATGTCTGGTGAGGACCTGCCTTACAGCAGGCCTACAAGCCCTCAGTTCAGCCTCTCTCAGCCTATTGCAGACAGTCTGATTGCAGACAGCACTGATGGAGGGATTGTGCGTTCCTGGTGTAACTCGGGCAGTTGTTGTTGCCATCCTGTACCTGTCCCGCAGGTGTGATGTTCGGATGTACTGATCCTGTGCAGGTGTTGTTACACGTGGCCTTCCACTGTCTCTCTGTAGCGCTGTCTTAGGCGTCTCACAGTACGGACATTGCAATTTATTGCCCTGGCCACATCTGCAGTCCTCATGCCTCCTTGCAGCATGCCTAAGGCACGTTCACGCAGATGAGCAGGGACCCTAGGCATCTTTCTTTTGGTCTTTTTCAGAGTCAGTAGAAAGGCCTCTTTAGTGTCCTAAGTTTTCATAACTGTGACCTTAATTGCTTCCGTCTGTAAGCTGTTAGTGTCTTAACGACCGTTCCACAGGTGCATGTTCATTAATTGTTTATGGTTCATTGAACAAGCATGGGAAACAGTGTTTAAACCCTTTACAATGATGATCTGTGAAGTTATTTGGATTTTTACGAATTATCTTTGAAAGACACGGTCCTCAAAAACGGACGTTTATTTTTTTGCTGAGTTTATGAGGAACCACATAACTCAAGTGTACAGGTTTGGATTGATTTTAGCCATGTTTTCAATTTACATTTTAAAATACAATGAACGTCCATGGGCATTGCATTCCAGTATATTGTAGCTCTAACGGAGAAGGCCGATTGACCAATTTTACTGTGTCAAAAAGGAACAACATAATCCCCACTAGTTACCGCCCTTGTTATCCTGGAGGTGCTATCCTTGATATCCTTGAGCACGATCTACATACTGCTTAAAGCTATCCAAACGAAATAAATTATGTTTGTAAATGATATGACAATGGCGGTAACTGTTTGGTTTGTTATAAAAAATCTTAAGTGTTTATTTGTAGAGTGATTCAATTGGTTTCAGAATAGTATCTCCTGCATATGACCAGCATGTGAGGCAATATCTCAGATGTGAGAAGATCATAGCATGCATATATAGTATGGCGGCCTGTAGAGGAAGGAAAGGTCTTATAAACCTAAAGTTGGATAATCCAAACTTGACCGTGTTATCCACCTTATTCACATGTTTCTTAAATGTCAAGTTGGAGTCCAAAACTTTCAGATTCTCCCCATAAATAATAACAGCTCATTGGGAAGAATCAATGGATTTCTTAGAGTACATACAAACAGTCTTGTTGATATTTAAATGCAGGCAAGAATTAGTCATCCATTTAGAAACGTGTACCGTAGTTTAAGTTAACTTGTTAACAACTAGTTGTCTATTTTTTGAGTGTACATACAGAACTGTATCATCAGCATACATCTGCATGTTAACTTATGGGCAAGCAAGTGGGAGATCATTTACATAGATGGTAAACAGAAGGGGGCCTAATATTGACCCTTGTGGGACCCCAATGTTATTGTAAAGAGAGTCCGACTGAGTGTCCCCCAAACAAACTCTTTGACTTCTTTTTGTCAGATAGGAATACATTCAACTAATAACTTCAGTGGACACATTAAGGGAGGATAGTTTGTATAGGAGGACCTCATGATTCACAGTATCAAAGGCCTTTTTAAGATCCAAAACGACTGCACCGACTCTACCACCTATGTCCAATTTAGATTTAATGCACTCCAGAAAATAGCAATTGGCTGTTTCGGTAGAATGGTTAGTTCTGAATCAAAATTGCATTTGATGAATGGAGTTGCCCTGAATGAGGTGATCAGTCAGATGATCAGCCACCCGTCTTTCAGCTACTTTTGATACCACTGGAAGAATTCTTATAGGTTGGTAATTTTCACCAGTGTTGGGTCATCAGATTTTAAAACGGGTATCACTGCAGCAGACTTCCAAGCATTGGGGAAGAACCCATATTTGATGGACAGATTAACCAGATGTACAGTAGGGGCAATCAGAGAATATTTGTATCTCTTCAGGAATACATTGTCCAGACCAAATATATATTTTGTTCAAGAGCTCCTGAAGAAGCTAATAATTCTATCCACTGCTGAGGTTGAGATTTCAGGAATTCTGAATTATTATTATCTATGGGAGTGAGAACTGTGGTCTTGGTTGAAAATCTTTGAGCCAGTTCTCTGACATAGTCAACAACAAAAAACATGTTAAAGGTGGTGGATATGAAATCGGAGTCTTGAATTAGAATCCCATAAACCTTTAATTCAGGATGGTTTTTAAAAAACCTTTCTGCTCCTCTCCCTGTTAGTTTTATGAGATTTTCCCAAATCACTTTGCCATTTCCTTTTGTTTCATTGATCACTCTAAGAAAAAACTCTGCTTTTGCTTTTTTAATATTCCTTACCACCTTATTTCTCAGTGCTGTAAATATACGTCTGTCATCATTCTGACTAGACTTCAGTGCTTTTTTCAAGGAAAGATCCCGTTATCTCATCTGCCTCCAGAGGTTCTCGTTGAGCCATGGTGGAGAGGTTTTCCGTCTTGGCTTATGTTGACATTTCCTAGTAAAAGAGGTATCCACTTTGTCAATAGCTGACAGAAATGTTCTGTATCCAGACTGTGGGTCTTCATTGCTTAACCCTTGTGTAGTCTTAACATTATGTATACTCCCCTTGTGCTAAGGGTAAAAAATGACCCGCCTTCACTAAACCCCTAAAATAAAGTAGCTTAATTTAATTTTAAACCCCAAATCTATTTTGCATGACGAAACAACCTGCCATTCATCACGAACTTTGTGAATATCTGGGGTTTCCCTCTTCACAATGCAGAAAGACTGCATTTAATCAGTGGATACCACTCGTTTTTAATACAACACACCTGTCATAATTATTTTCTTTACTAAAGTAGAGGTTTATTATTATTATTATTATTATTATAATTATTATTGCCAAAGGTACTGCATAGGTGTAAACATTCATTTTAGCAAGAGATAGCACTTGCAGCAGAAATGTGCAGAAAGTAGTTTGGAATGCATTTTATTGAAGGGAAACAATAACAGTCTAACTTTTTTGGCAACATAGTGATATATTCTTATATACTGTACAATGAGGAATTCAACTACAAAATACTAGTCTTCTCCCATTTTTTAACCATTGCCCCCACCCACAAGGTGTATAAACAACAACAATAAATAAGAATAAAATAAGATAATAGATACAAAACAAAAACGTGAAGAACATAAATCAATCAACTCTAAGTAGCACATGTAGGACAGTATGCAAGTGTGTGCATGGACTTTGCAGATGTATTTCTCACATGTGCAGCACATAGTATTAGTTTTACAGTCCTTCTTTGTGGGGCAGAATTTGCATCTCCTCCTCTTGCCTGCCCCAGCTGCAGCCTCAGGTGGATCAGTGCAAGATTCAGCCCCCTGAACAGCTTTCACAAGCGCTGCAGAGGCTGCTGTGCGGGTGAGGCGCTCCCTTCTTTGAATGTGTGTTGTTACAAGTGTCTCCCAGCTGCTCCAGGAACACCCTCCTCTTGTTCCGCTTATCAGGCATCCAGGTAGGGTTGATCTTGTTTCATATCATGAAGGCATTGTATGAGGACACATCAATGGTGCTATGGAAGATGAGAAGGGGACAGCGGGCAGTCATCATCCTGCTGCTGTAAGTTCCAATCACCTTGTCCAGGTTTTCCACGCCTCCTTTGTTGTGGTTGTAGTCCAGGATGATGGCTGGCTTCCTGTCCTCACGATCACTGATCTCAGCTGTTTTGTGCAGTGTGCTCAGGAGGACCACATTCTTGTTCCTCTTTGGGAGGTAAGATGCTAGAGTGGTCGTGGGGGTGAAGGCAAACTTTGATGAGAAGGCCTCTTTCCCCCTTGTTGCGAAGAGTGCAGAGGGAAGCTCAGGCTTGTTCTTTCTAACTGTGCTACCCATGGTGATCTTCCTCTTCAGGAGCTGCTGGCTGAGTTCAATCAGTAGCACACATAATATAAATTTCTCGTTGTGTGTGTGTGTGTGTCTTTGTGGTTTTTGTGGTGTGTGAATGATTTTATAGAAATGACCCTAAGACAATCTTTGTACCCTGGTGGTGTACAGCTTTCATGGACATATGAACAAAGGCGATGTCACTTTTTCTAATGTTGGGGTCACTCTAGGAAAAGTTGAAAAAATATCATTAAGGGGGTTTTCTCTGCTGTTAAACATAGTAGCAGGTCATTTTTGACCCTTAACACAACACAAGCGTTAACATATCAGACCAGTCAATTTGACATATAGCTGCATCATAGTTACTCTGCTCACTTTTCAGGATTTTTGTATTGTACTGTTGCACATTGATATGGTTCTTAAAACCCTTTCATGCGTGAGTTCCAAATATCTCTGACGGTCGCCCCAGCGTGAGTTATTTTATGCACGTGATAATGTTATGACGTTCTCTCCATAATAGAATGTGATTGTTATTCAACAATACATTTAATCTGCGCTGCCCTCAAAACAAGGAATTTAGCCTGTTTTTATTTATAGGCTGTTTCAACATCCAATGATTTTCTAAAAAGTTTTTATTTTCTAAGAACAGTTTGAATTGAGCTGTGTTCCGCCTCCTCGTTCATTCACATAAAAATAGTCATTTTTACTTTTGCGGACAATTACATTTTTGGGACATTTCTGACACGGACAAAATTCCCCAAGCACTTCCTAATTGTTTGTGCAGTTCAAGTCTGCAGACATTTTCTCATCTCGCTTCGGAACAGGATCTGCACACGTGTTCACATTTTCCTTCTTTTGCCAGCATCGCAGTCATTGTTGTTTTCGTTACTAATAATACCTTTGGAAATGTATGCGTTTCTATCAAAGTAAGTGCATTATTACGTTATAATAGTTTCAGTATGTCGTGTTATGTCGTTTCTATTGTAGCTCACTGTATTTATGGAGCATAATATATTTGTGTATATTCCTTATAACCGCGGACACGTGAGGTAACGTTACTCATTTCATAACCTTTATAATGTTATATTCAATCTTGCTTAGGTAGCTAGCTACATTCTTCTATCAGCTCTGTAAAACAATGCTAGTTGCGTCAGAAAAGTATTAGCTTATGTTGTATTTTGAAGCTACCCTGGCCTTATGCCTCCAAGTGGCACAGCGGTCTATGGCACTGCATCTCAGTGCTAGAGGCATCACTACAGACACCCTGGTTCGAATCCAGGCTGTATCACAACCGGCTGTGATTGGGAGTCCCATAGGGCGGCACACAATTGGCCCAATTTTGTCAATGCAGTATTCTATTTTTATAGCAGTGTTTTATTATGCTACTTCTTTGTAATATTGTTTTATTTCTATATCCTGATAGTGTATTCTAATGAATAAGTCCTATTTATTCTGTACTTTCAGAAACCACGAACAGTATTTGCCAATATCATAACTGGAGCTGGACATCTTTCGAGCTGCTATGTATGCTAGCGTACACTCCTTAACAGCTTTACTGGATGAAAACACAGCAAGAAAACACATAGGCCAATATGTAATAATCGTCAATGTTATTGCAGTATGGGTGGTGGTTGGTTCAACAACAACTTGTTTTACTAGAGGAAAAAAACTGAATATGCATAACCCATATTTAATATTCATGCAGTGACTGAACAACAACTGCACCTCTGAAGGCATAGTATCATGGCAGGTCGGTCACCTGTCAAGCCACCTGTCAGGTCAGTCAGTCACTTATTGCTGCAGATGTGCTCAATAGTGCTTGAGCATATGCTACTCCTCAAAGCATGGTGAAACACATAGAGGTGTATCACCATCTAAACGCATGTATTTTGTCAACTTCCTCTGCTTACTTCTCCTGGTGCCAGACAGGCAGACTTTGCAGTGCCTCCGTGTGTGGCTACCTTGAGCAGCAGTTTGAGGGACTTTGCAGTGAGGCGTAGGGGATTGTCCGCAGCAGGGCGACCCCCAGTGGATGGCCGCCGAGGGGTGTGGTGCTCCTCTAGCAGCTCTCTCATGAGGTTCTTTCTATACTTTTGGTAGGTAATTACTTTACCTATGAGGGAGTGGGGAGGATGAGGCAAGTTAGAGGATGATGAGGCAGTGGGTAGGTGGGTGAGATATTGTCACTATAATTGCATAATGTATTTGTATGTGAACTGTACATCCAATTACAAAAATACCTTGTTCAGTAATCATGTCACCTGTTAGTTGGCGGTGAACTATGCTGCCGTTGAGGACAGCAGTGTCGATCAGATGGAAAAATATCTTCTTATACCACTTGGTCGTTTTCCGAGCGCATTCCACAAAGCTGTTTATCATGTCCGCCTTATCTATTGCCCCCATTTTGAGGTTATAGTCAAGCACACAGTCTGGTTTGATCTTTCTCTCTCCCGTCAGGTGGTCCACCTTCCCTGTGGCTGACATGGTTGCTGTATGGACAGTGGAGAGGACATGGACGTCTCGTTTGTCATGCCACTTTAATGCCAGCTGTTGACCGTTCTCCTTGAACTCCACCTCCCCTCTGCATCTTCCTGCATCCGAATGCCAGCATCCCCTTCCTGTTCGACCTGACTGTGCCACAGGCCCCTGTGCTGTTGGAGAGCAGATGCTGGAAGAGTGTGGGACTGCTGTACCAATTGTCCACGTACAAAGTGTGTCCCTTGCCGAGATGAGGAGCCAGCATGGTCATCACCACGGACCCGGACACACCAAGCCCCTCATAATGTTTGATGTCAGTGGTGGACCCTGTGTAAACTATAATGTCCTGGACAAATCCCGTCTTCACATCACACATGACAAAGAACTTGACCCCAAACCTGTGCATTTTGGAGGGAATATATTGACGGAACGCCAGCCTACCTTTCCATAACATCAGGGACTCATCAATGCATAGGTCCTTGTATGGCACAAAGACCTGACCAAATGCTGACGCCAGGCTGATAAGAACATTTCTTATTTTGTGTAACGGGTCACTTAGGATGGCAGTAGCATTGTTGACAAAATGCAGGCATCGCAGCAGAACTAGGAAGTGGTCTTGGGAAAAGAGGGTGGCAAAGAAGGGAGTTGCAAACATAGGATCTGTGCTCCAGTATTCTCTTAGGGAGTTCTTCTTTACTATCCCCATGAGAAGGACTGTAACCAAGAAAGTATACATTTCACTAATTGTGGTTGTCACCCATTTAGCGAGTTTCCCTCTCACTCCTGGCTCTCTCTTCTCCTCTACTATGTTTCCCAACAGCTCCTCTGTCAGAAACAACTTGAAGCACTCTGCCTCAGTTGGAAATGGCAAGGGGCGTTGCACTCCAGACTGGGACTCGTCAAAGCAAACAGCAGGGCCAGGAGGGGTGAAATGACTGGCGGCCTTCCAGCTACCACAGAACTTCTGTACTTCATCCACTGTCGGTCTGCCTCCATCACCACCAGCATCTTCAAAGGGACCTGGTACTTCGTCAGTGGACAAGGGAACCTCAGATTCAGGGTTCTCAATGGCTACAAGGTTGGGGGGCAGCTCCTCACTGTCACTGTCAGAATCAGATTCCTGACTTTCATACTCAGACTCATTGTCAGAATTTTTAAAAATCTCCAGAATTTCCACATTTGTGAGTGGTCTCCTTTTGAAAGACATTGCTAATGCTACAGCTTAGCTCACTAGCTACGTACATAAACAACAACACTGAATGGCTCAGAGTGGGAGTGAGAGATTACGTTGATTGACTGCTGGCACGCGACACTTGTATCAATAAATCACTATCAGAAAATGTTTTGTGTTGTAATTATTTATATATTCACTGTTTTATTCACGTTTTCAATTACAGATGAAAAAATCATGCATTCCAATTCTTGCATAGATTGTGATGGGCACATATTCTGTGTGTAAAATATTCCAGCTGTGTAGCCATGTTTGTTGACATACAATGCATTCTGGGTTTCACGTAATCGTCTGTTTGACCAAAGATGTTATAGCAAAATGAGGCGAGTAAGGGTTCACTAATTTTTTGAGGACTTCGGGAAATGAATGGTGGGATGTGAACTATGGTAGGCGACACATCCCTTCAACGTGCATACTATAAACAGACCAAAGTCATCTTGTCTTTTATTATCTTTGGTTTCTGTGAGGAAAAGAACATGGCTGCGCGCTGAAACTCGTTTACTTTCGACATCTAGAAAGTGCTTTACCTAATTATTTCGATCAATGGTGAGCTCACCCGTGATGTGATTAATTACACACAGTAATTGCTATAAACTAATTCATATTGTAGTTTATGTCAGCCGAGAGTTAGAAAATATGACCACTTGAGTTACGTCAATCTTTCCTCAGCCCTAGGACAAATGTAGCCTACATTTTCTGGTTAGGGTGATTGTGTTATGCTGTAGTTACTTCTGTGAATGTCTGAACGTTGAATCCAAAAATAAACTGCTCACATTCTGGACATAACTTTGTAAGGACTGTGTTTGTGTAAATAGTTTCTGAAAAAAGTGTGGCCAGCTCAATTGTTGATTGTTGTCATTCGAAACTGGCGTTTTAAATAAACATTCTAAACAAACGTTCTAATCACAAGGATGAGATCATACACTTGAGGGACCACTGTAGAACGATCACAGCTATGAGATGGTACGTGTGAAAGGGTTAAATCTCTTTTTAGTGAGCTTTCTAACCACCAATGTAACATTGGGGCCAGATATGCCAGATAGTAAGTTAGTGGATTTAGTTATTTGATCAGGTATGTTAGTAAACACCAGATCAATTTGAGTCCGGGATGACTGTGTTACTCTGCTTGGACCTTGTGTCATTTGAGTCAGGTTGAAATAGTCTGTGATCTCTTCGTTTTTTCCTGCAAGTTTTGTTTTCCCAGTTTATATTGAAATCACCCATGAAGATGATCTCCTTCTTATGATCACATTCTTTAAGCATGGCCTTTAGATGGCCATAAAATGAGATATCAGATGTTGGTGGTCGATATAATCCAATAATAGTGAGAGACATGAGGGGAGAGGAAGACATTCAGCCCTATACACTCAAGGTCATTTGCATGTTTCCTTATGATACGATTGCATTTCAAGTTTTCTTTCATGTACATAAGCAATCTGCCCTGTCCCTCCTGAATATGAAATATCCAGGGACATTAAAGGCAGAAATAGGAGAAGATTTCTTCAGCCATGTCTCAGAGAAACAGAAAAAAATCTAGATTCAAGTCATTCAATAAATGCTCTACCTGTTCACTCTTAGAAATAATGTTACGAATATTCAGATGACCTCACAATATTCCTCTAGGCTTGGAACTGGGGTCCCAGAGCATTTTAGCCTGATTTAAGGGTTTGAAAAGGTTTAATGGTACAATGTTTTCTAATACCTGAGTTAAGGGAACTGACTTTCTGTCTCGAAGGCTGGTTTTGTTTGAGACGTGTCAAGAGTTGCCATTAAAATGTAATTATCAGCAGATTGCTCATTCTCTTGAAAAGCCATCTTAGCGACAGAGGTTATGCTCACATACACAGATGTCCTTCTCTGAACCAGATAATATAGGCTACTCAAATGTACAGTGGCAAGAAGATGTATTTGAACCCTTTGGAATTACCTGGATTTCTGCATAAATTTGTCATACAATTTGATCTGATCTTCATCTTAGTCACAACAATAGACAAACACAGTGTGCTTAATTAAACTAATAACACACACATTATTGTATTTTTCTTGTCTGAATTGAATACATAATTTAAACATTCACAGTGTACAGTAGGTTGGAAAAAGTATGTGAACCCCTAGGCTAATTACTTTTCCAAAAGCTAATTGGAGTCAGGAGTCAGCTAACCTGCCCTATAAAAAACACTCAAAGAATTTGAGTTTGCAATTCACAAGAAGCATTGCACAGTTAGACAAATTGTCTATAAATGGAGAAAGTTCAGCACTGTTGCTACTCTCCCTAGGAGTGGCCGTCCTGCAAAGATGACTGCAAGAGCACAGTGCAGAATGCTCAATGAGGTTAAGAAGAACCCTAGAGTGTCAGCTAAACACTTACAGAAATCTCTGAAACATGCTAACATCTCTGTTGATGAGTCTATGATACGTAAAACACTAAACAAGAATGGTCTTCATGGGAGGACACCACGAAAGAAGCCACTGCTGTCCAACAGATTAAACTAAAGTTGAGTTGTTTGGAAGGAACACACAACACTGTGTGGTGGAAAAAGGCACAGCACACCAACATCAAAACCTCATCCCAACTGTAAAGTATGGTGGAGGGAGCATCATGGTTTGGGGCTACTTTGCTGCCTCAGGGCCTGGACAGCTTGCTATCATCGACAGAAAAATGAATTTCCAAGTTTATCAAGACATTTTGCAGGAGAATGTAAGGCTATCTGTCCGCCAATTGAAGCTCAACAGAAGTTGGGTGAAGGACGAGGAGGCTACAGGACAACGACCCAAAACACAGAAGTAAATCAACAACAGAAAATACGCCTTCTGGAGTGGCCCAGTCCTGACCTCAACCTGATTTAAAATGCTGTGACATGACATCGAGAGTGGTTCACACCAGACATCCTAAGAATATTGCTGAACTGTAACAGTTTTGTAAAGATGAATGGTCCAAAGTTCCTCCTGACTGTTGTGCAGGTCTGATACGTAGCTACAGAAAACATTTGTTTGAGTTTCTTGCTGCCAAAGGAGGGTCAACCATTTACTAAATCTAAGGGTTCACATACTTTTCCCACCCTACACTGAATGTTTACACAGTGTGTTCAATAAAGACATGACAACATATAGTTGTTTGTGTGTTGTTAGTTAAAGCAGACTGTGTTTGTCTATTTTTGTGACTTAGATGAAGATCAGATCAAATTTTATGACCAATTCAAAAGGGTTCGCATACTTTTTCTTGCCACTGTAGATTATTTCAATCATTAATGTTCCACCATTCAAAAATGATTTCAGTCTGGATGGCTAATTAGGGGGACTTCAAATCTCACAGAATTTCATCCTCCATATCAGCCTTTTTTTCTGCAGGTGACCTAACTCCAGATGGGGAGCTTGGTACCCTGGGTGTTTGTTGATTATTTGAAGGGCAGCATTAATTTTCTTTGTACTTTTACCCATTTTTCTCCCCAATTTCGTGGTATCCAATTTGTAGTTACAGTATTGTCTCATCGCTGAAACTCCTGTACAGACTCGGGAGTGGCGAAGGTCGAGAGCAATGCGTCCTCCAAAACACGACCCAACCAAGCCGCACTGCTTCTTGACACAATGCCCGCTAAACCCGGAAGCAAGCCACACCAATGTGTTGGAAGAAAAACAGTGTACACTTGGCGACCATATCAGCGTGCATGCACCTGGCCCGCTACAGGAGTCGCTAGAGCGTGATGGGACAAGGATATCCCTGCCGGCCAAACCCGCGATGGGACAAGGACATCCCTGCCGGCCAAATATGAAATGTCAGAATAATAGTAGAGAGAATAATTTATTTCAGCTTTTATTTCTTTCATCACATTCCCAGTGGGTCAGACGTTTACATACACTCAATTAGTATTTGGTAGCATTGCCTTTAAATTGTTTAACTTAGGTCAAACATTTCGGGTAGCCTTCCACAAGCTTCCCACAATAAGTTGGGTGAATTTTGCCCCATTCCTCCTGACAGAGCTGGTGTAAATGAGTCAGGTTTGTAGGCCTCCTTGCTCACACGCTTTTCTGTTCTCTCCACAAATTTTCTATGGGATTGAGGTCAGGGCTTTGTGATGGCCACTCCAATGCCTTGACTTTGTTGTCCTTAAGCCATTTTTCCACGACTTTGGAAGTATGCTTGGGGTCATTGTCCATTTGGAAGACCCATTTGCGACCAAGCTTTAACTTCCTGACTGATGTCTTGAGATGTTGCTTCAATATATCCACATAATTTTCCTGCCTTATGATGCCATCAATTTTGTGAAGTGCATCAGTCCCTCCTGCAACAAAGCACCCCACAACATGATGCTGCCACCCCCGTGCTTCACGGTTGGGATGGTGTCCTTCGGCTTGCAAGCCTCCCCCTTTTTCCTCCAAACATAACGATGGTGATAATGGCCAAAGAGTTCTATTTTTGTTTCATCAGACCAGAGGACATTTCTCCAAAAAGTACGATCTTTGTCCCCATGTGCAGTTGCAAACCGTAGTCTGGCTTTTATATGGCGGTTTTGGAGCAGTGGCTTCTTCTTTGCTGAGCGGCCTTTCAGGTTATGTCGATATAGGACTCGTTTTACTGTGGATATAGATACTTTTGTACCTGTTTCCTCCAGCTTCTTCACAAGGTCCTTTGCTGTTGTTCTGGAATTGATTTTCACTTTTCGCACCAAAGTACGTTAATCTCTAGGTGACAGAACGCGTCTCCTTCCTGAGCGATATGACGGCTGCGTGGTCCCATGGTGTTTATACTTGCGTACTATTGTTTGTACAGATGAACGTGGTACCTTCAGGCGTTTGGAAAATGCTCCCAAGGATGAACCAGACTTGTGGAGGTCTACAATTTTTTTCTGAGGTCTTGGCTGATTTCTTTTGATTTTCCCATGATGTCACGACAGCTAGCAGTGGTGGGTGTGGAGTCAGGCGCAGAGAGCAAGATGTAAGGAAAATAAATCCTTTAATGCGGCGCGTAAATATAACGCCCAAATATAACGCCGAACGTCCACCAAACAGACAGAGAAACAAGCCTGCACGAAAGGAGGTGGGCTTGACCGGCTTAAATAGCCCTAGTCAATACAAACACAAAAACAGGTGCAAACAATAAGAATAATCAACAGAAAGAAACGGAGGATCGGTGGCAGCTAATAGGCCGGTGACGACGAGGAGCCACCGTCGGTGGAAGTCGTGACAGTACCCCCCTCTTGACGCGCGGCTCCCGCAGCGCGCCGACAGCGGCCTCGAGGATGACACAGAGGGCGAGGCGCAGGGCGATCTGGGTGAAGGCGGTGAAACTCCATCAGTAGTGACGGATCCAAGATATCATCCACCGGTACCCAGCACCTCTCCTCCGGACCGTACCCCTCCCAGTCCACGAGGTACTGCAGGCCCCTCACCCAGCGCCTAGTGTCCAGAATGGAGCAGACTGTGTACGCCGGGGACCCCTCGATGTCCAAAGGGGGGGGGGGGCTCCGGCACCTCACCTTCCTGCAGGGGACCAGCCACCGCAAACGAGCCGGCCCCCCCTTCAGCAGTGAGGTAATGGGAGCAGCCACCTGGCCAAAACCCCGGATAAACCTCCGGTAGTAATTGGAAAACCCTAAAAACCGCTGCACCTCCTTTACCGTGGTCGGAGTTGGCCAATTACGCACGGCTCTAATGCGGTCACACTCCATCACCACCCCAGAGGTGGAAATGCGATACCCCAGGAAGGAAACGGCTCATTTGGAAAACACACATTTCTCCGCCTTGACGTACAGATCATGCTCCAGCAGTCGCCCAAGTACTTTGCGCACCAGAGACACATGCGCGGCGCGTGTGGTGGAATAGATCAATATATCATCTATATACACCACCACACCCTGCCCGTGCAGGTCCCTGAGAATCTCGTCCACGAAAGATTGAAAGACGGCTGGAGCATTCTTCAACCCATACGGCATGACGAGGTACTCATAATGGCCAGATGTAGTACTAAACGCTGTCATCCACTCATCTCCCTCCCGGATACGCACCAGATTATATGCTCTCCTGAGGTCCAGTTTTGTGAAGAAACGCGCCCCGTGAAATGATTCAACCGCCGTAGCAATG
This sequence comes from Hucho hucho, assembly GCA_003317085.1. NCBI lineage: Eukaryota > Metazoa > Chordata > Actinopteri > Salmoniformes > Salmonidae > Hucho > Hucho hucho. The sequence continues at coordinate 732,935 of QNTS01000091.1, forward strand.
AGAGGTAGCGGGTAACTAAATCCCACTGTGATGGCATTTAGACCTCTATAATCAATGCACGGCCGCAGACCTCCCTCCTTCTTCTTCACAAAAAAGAAACTCGAGGAGACGGGTGATATGGAGGGCCGAATGTACCCCTGTCACAGAGATTCAGTGATATAGGTCTCCATAGCCACTGTCTCCTCCTGTGACAACGGGTACACGTGACTCCTGGGAAGTGTTGCGTTTACCTGGAGGTTTATCGCGCAATCCCCTCGTCGATGAGGTGGTAATTTGGTCGCCCTCTTTCTACAGAAGGCGATAGCCAAATCGGCATATTCAGAGGGAATGCGCACAGTGGAAACCTGGTCTGGACTCTCCACCGTTGTGGCACCGATGGAAACTCCTTCACACCTACCTGAACACTCCTCTGACCACCCCTGGAGAGCCCCCTGTTTCCACGAAATCATAGGATTGTGCTTAGCCAGCCAGGGAATCCCCAGCACCACTGGAAACGCAGGTGCATCAATGAGGTATAGACTAATCCACTCCCCATGACCCCCCTGCGTTACCATGTCCAGCGGAACCGTGGCCTCCCTGACCAGCCCTGACCCTAACGGTCGGCTATCTAGGGAGTGCANATTAGTAAAAACATGTGACCAACAGGGAGCTCTGGGTGAGTCTGGTGCCGACTCACCTGGGGTGACCGAGCAGTGCTCTGCCTGCCCTCTCGATTCCCAGAGGAGCTCCTCCAGCACCGATCGGCAGTGTGTCCTCTCCGACCACAACTGGTGCAGGAGGAGCCTCCTCCTCCGGTTCCCCTCGATGCCGCCCCACCTAACTCCATAGGGATAGGAGCGGAAGGTCTGGGAGGTGGAACAAACAGGGCCCTTCCCGACCGTCCGCGAGCCGCCAGCAGGTTGTCCAGTCGTATGGACATGTCGATAAGCTCATCGAGGGAGAGGGTAGCGTCTCGACAAGCCAACTCCCTGCGGACGTCCTCCCGGAGACTACAACGGTAGTGGTCGATCAGGGCCCTGTTGTTCCACCCCGCTCCAGCAGCCAGGGTCCGAAACTCCAGTGCGAAGTCCTGCTCACTCCTCGTCTCCTGTCTCAGGTGAAACAGCCGTTCACCCGCCCTCGGCCCTCTGGTGGGTGGTCGAAAACGGCCCGGAACCGGCTGGCGAACTCAGGGTAGTGGTCCCTGGCGGAGTCTGGGCTATCCCATACTGCGTTGGCCCATTCCAGGGCTCTACCCGTCAGACAGGAGACGAGGGCGCTCACGCTCTCCTCTCCAGAGGGAGTCGGGCGGACGGTGGCCAGGTATAACTCCAACTGGAGCAAGAACCCCTTGCATCCTGCCGCCGTCCCATCGTACTCCCTAGGGGGGGCAAGACGGAGCGAGCTGGATCTGGACGCCGTCGGAGGAGTCTGTTGAGGTGGGGAAGGCTCGGGGGGCGAGGGAAGGAGACCACTCCTCTCCCATCGGTCCATTCTCTCCATCATCTGGTCCATTGCTGACCCGATCCGGTGGAGGACGGTGGTGTGGTGGAGGACACGCTCCTCCATAGATGGGAGGGGGGGTCGCTGCTCCTGCTGACTCCATGAACTGTTGCGGGCTTCTGTCACGACAGCTAGGAGTGGTGGGTGTGGAGTCAGGCGCAGAGAGCAGGGTGTAAGGAAAATAAATCCTTTAATGCGGCGCGTAAATATAACGCCCAAAACTCAGCAGGCGCACACAAACAAAAGGCGGCCCAAACAGGACACCGAACATGCCAGTAACACAAACAGCCGAACGTCCACCAAACAGACAGAGAAACAAGCCCGCACGAAAGGAGGCGGGCTTGACCGGCTTAAATAGCCCTAGTCAATACAAACACAAAAACTGGTGCAAACAATAAGAATAATCAACAGAAAGAAACGGAGGATCGGTAGCAGCTAATAGGCTGGTGACGACGACCGCCGAACGCCGCCCGAACAGGCAGAGGAGCCACCGTCGGTGGAGGTCGTGACAGTCAAGCAAAGAGGCACTGAGTTTGAAGGTAGGCCTTGAAATACATCTACAGGTACACTTCTAATTGACTCAAATGATGTCATTTAGCCTATCAGAAGCTTCTAAAGTCATGACATAATTTTCTGGAATTTTCCAAGCTGTTTAAAGGCAGAGTCAACTTAGTGTCTGTAAACTTCTGACCCACTGGAATTGTGATACAGTGAATTATAAGTGAAATAATCTGTCTGTAAACAATTGTTGGAAAAATGACTTGTGTCATGCACAAAGTAGATGTCCTAATCGACTTGCCAAAACTATAGTTTGTTAACAAGAAATTTGTTGAGTGGTTGAAAACAAGTTTTTTAATGACTCCAATCTAATTGTATGTAAACTTCCGACTTCAACTGTACGTCTGCCCTACTCATGGGGACATGATTGTTGTCCTGCACATAGTGTGAAAAAGTTTCCTCTATGGACCTTATGTTGTTCAATGTAGCAGGACTGTACTCGACCATCTCCTGACCCCTTTAGCTTTGGATTGTGTCGGCCAGTCCTGTCTACGCACAGGACCTTGTCCATCATTTACAGACCGTTTTATAGGAATGCCGACTGCTGCTTCAACACATACAAAACGATCTCCATTGGAGCAGATTGTAAGTTGACCCTTGTATCTTATCATGCGCCTCATCACTCAGCACTCATCACTCTCTCATATCCAGCTTTAGCCAGAAACTCAGTCACAACACTAACATCTGCTGATTCAGGTAGTTCTTTAATTGTAACTTGAATTGAGTTCTGGTCAGCCATGCGCGACTTCAAACACAACATGTTTTCCTCTGACTGTTATTCCTCTGATCAGAAGCTTTGCCCTTGCTTCCTTACTGACAAGATATATACGCCAGAGTGCACATACTCTTTGTACTGACCTCAAGTGGTTTGGATGAATTTCATGTACGAGACTGTGGTAGAGCGCTTCCTCTTTAATGGGGTTGGCTATGGCCTCCTCCTTTGTCAGGATCTCTCTCTCCATAATAAAAATAGGCAAAACAGTCTCCTTTGGGGCATTTCGACCCACAACCTTGCTCCAGTTCTCATTTTCCTTGACATCAGTTTTTGCATCGCTGGAAATAGACATGACTACAGCAGCCATTGCAATTGTAGTGTTAATGATTTAAAGTAATTTGTTTAACATTGACATTTATCGACAAAACTATTCAGCATTATACAGTGAGTGAGGATACTTCTTACTAAAAATAACATTTAATGTCCCCAGATCTAAACTTCAGGAACCCAGATGGGAACATCAGTACAGGAGTGGGGGGAGCCTGTCCAAAGGATCGTTACTGTCCGGAGGGCACCAATCTACCTCTACCCTGTCCTCTGGGAACCTTTTCTAACAGGTTATTAACTGTTTATTTATGGTCTTTGGATAGGGACACATAAAGGAACATTGGCATATTGAGTAAACAATTACCAGATGTACCGTAATGTTAATTGCTTATGCTAATTTTCAACACGCCTAGATGTGATTGAACACTACATAAACCATTTGTATAATGATAATGAATATTAATGATTAGATCTGTGTGACTAGGATTTAATCCAGCGTGTGTGTGTGTGTAATTTACTGAAATTAAATGAAATTGACTCCAACCCTGTAACATGGAGTCAGTTTGGCGCTTACACAGTTAATCCTGCTGTCTACAATTGATAAGCATTGCTACGTAGAGTTTCCATGTGACAGGGTCTCCGGCTGCAGCCCGTGTCCACCGGGACAGTTATGTGGCTCCGAGGGGCTAACCCATCCATCTGGAGACTGCCAGGAGGGATTCTACTGCCCACTGGGGGACCGCTTAGCCACGGGTACATTATAATCAGAGCACATTCATTGTCATAGGCCTTGCGATACACTAGCATCCTGTGCAGGGGGTGTTTGTGTGCATCAAGCTGGCTCGCGCTACAGATTCAGGAGATTGGGCAGGAGCCTATGGGCCGTTCTGGCTCGGACAGGGCTTACTTTTCCAAGGCTTGCTTACTTTCATTCCTTATCACAGTGAATCTAGTCTCTTCCCACAGCCTCTGTATCTAGACCCAAGAGTTTGTCAATGCGACTACAGTCAAGGATATAATCAGATCAGTTAGGGTTTTAGATTACAGTCAATCAATACAGCACAATTACACACTGATTTGATCAATATTAGCAGCACTAATCATTGTTTCTAATCAAAAGCTCCTGTGCAGGGTTTGTGGGAAGAGGAAGAAGAGAGGGAGGAGGAAGATTGAGAGGGCTCTGCCCCCCAGCCCATTACTGCTCCCCTGGAAGTGCCATCCCAGTGCCCTGCCCAGCTGTTCCAGGCACGCGGCATGCCACCCAGTTCCCCTGTCCCCGTGGCTACTACAACCCTGAGCCCATGACCCAGAGCCTGGACAGCTGTCTGCCCTGTCCCCCTGGACACTGCTGTGAGAAGGAGGGACTGACTGCTGTCTCAGGAAAATGCAAAGCTGGTCAGTTGATAGGCCTCTATTATCTGAAAAACCCTCTCTAGGGCCATGTGATCTGACCAGGAATAACTCACAGCTGTATTTGTAAATTTAACTATGGCAGTGGTGATTTTAGCATGTAAATCTTGGTGGGGCAAACAAACAAAAAATGTGGGATGCATGCCAGCAAAGCCACTACACAACACAACGCGAAACAACACATTCATTGCACTATGACGGTGACAAACGGTACCCACAAACTGTTAGGGCCTACATAACACCTTACCACTGCTACACCTGGCTTTCAGCAGAGCCTTGTCTGGCAGCGAAACAGTTCATTCAGCCTCATTTACTGCCTTTAAAAAAAACGTAGCTGTAATGGCTGACTTGCGAATGTGGTTTCTACTGACAATTGAAATGTACAAACTATGGCACAAGTGTCACGCTCTGATCTGTTTCACCTGTCTTTGTGATTGTCTCCACCCCCCTCCAGGTGTCACCCATCTTCCCCATTATCCCCTGTGTATTTATACCTGTGTTTTCTGTCCGTCTGTTGCCAGTTCGTATTGTTTGTTCAAGCCTACCAGCGTTTTGTGTCTTAGCTCCTGCTCTTTCCAGTTTCTCTTTTCTCGTCCTCCTGGTTTTTGACCCTTGCCTGTCCTGACCCTGTACCCACCCGCCTGACCACTCTGCCTGTCCGCCGTCCTTTACCTTGGCCTCTACTCTGGATTATCGACCCCTGCCTGAAATGTACAGCGACAGAATTGAGAACATGGGCCGTTCTTACAGTCTACTCCCTGTTCAACAAGTCAGAACCATAGGATAAGTAAAGGGGGCATATAAACAGACAATGAAAGCTCTTACAGTATTCAATGATTACATTTCTCTAAAACAGGTTATAGGCTACATTTGCACCACCAAGTTAGAACAGTAGGTGAAATTAATAGGTGAAAATATACCAAATTATTAGGGTGAGGCACATTGAACGCCGTTTGGGTCTTTGCGTGTCAAAAAAGATGCACGTCATATAACACTATTTGACGCGTTAAATAAGCTTTTAATTTGACACGTCAAATAACACAATTCTATTATAGAATGTTGTGTGTGCTTAATTTACACGTGCAAGCCAAGCACCACCAATTCTATCAGTAGCACTGTCAAAGCTGTACAAAAAGTTGGTAAACAAGCACACACCGGGCCACGAACGAAAATAGACCAAATTATTAGGGTGAGGCACATGGGCTACTAACAGCTTACTACACAACATACACTTAGTATTACCTTCTTAGCTACTGTATACATATCTCCCTGGCATATTTGTCACGACAGCTAGGAGTGGTGGGTGTGGAGTCAGGCGCAGAGAGCAGAGTGAACGAAAACCGACTTTAATGCGGTTTGTAAATGTCCAACGTCAAAACACACAGGCGAAAAATTAGATACAATAAGAGCAGCCCAAACATTGGACATGAACTCAACCACTGTACACAACACCAACAAAATAGAAAACAAGCCCGCACAAAAGGAGGCGGGCTTAACCGGCTTAAATAGCCCTAACAAACACAAAACGAGGAACAGGTGCAAACAATAAGATAATCAACAGAAAGGAAATAGAGGATCGGTGGCAGCTAGTAGGCCGTTGACGACGACCGCCGGACGCCGCCCGAACAAGCAAAGAGGCACTGAGTTTAAAGGTAGGCCTTGAAATACATCCACAGGTACACCTCCAATTGACTCAAATTATGTTAATTAGCCTATCAGAATCTTCTAAAGCCATTACATAATTTTCTGGAACTTAGTGTATGTTAACTTCTGACCCACTGGAATTGTGACACAGTGAATTATAAGTGAAATAATCTGTCTGTTAACAATTGTTGGAAAAATTACTTGTGTCATGCACAAAGTAGATGTCCTAACCAACTTGCCAAAACTATAGTTTGTTAACAAGAAATTTGTTGAGTGGTTCTAAAACGAGATTCAATGACTCCAACCTAAGTGTATGTAAACTTCCGACTTCAACTGTATGTGAGAGTGGATTCTCGGCCCTCACTAGCATGAAAACTAAATACAGGCACAGACTGTGTGTGGAAAATGATTTAAGACGGAGACTCTCTCCAATAGAACCCAACATTGCAGAGTTATGTGCATCCTTTCAAGCACACCCTTCTCATTAACCTGTGGTGAGTTAGCCACAATTTTCGATGAACAAATAAGGTTTTATATGTAAGATGGTTAAATAAATTATTGATTATTATTATATTATTATTTGTGCCCTGGTCCTATAAGAGCTCTTTGTCACTTCCCATGGGTTGTGACAAAAACTCACACTCATTCTTTAATAAATAAATGTTTCGCATAGTTTGTGTGTGGCAGGCTTACAATGATGGCAAAAAACAACATTTGAGGGTGTGCTGGCCCTGGTGCTAGAGGGGATACGCAGCTGGAGGTTGAATGTTTGAAGGGGTACGGGACTATAAAAAGTTTGGGAACCACTGCCGTAGAGGTTAACCAGAGCTTGGCTACTATGCTTGGTAATGCAATGCTGTTTGACAGGTATTGAATAGCAGGAAGAAGCAAACATTGATGATATGTTTTGTAATGTTGTACGTAGGTTACTGAATTGCCGGCTTCTGGTGCAGGGATGGGGCATACTCCCCCAAACCTCTGGATGGCCTCTCAGGCTTTTTGTGGATGGCCTCTCAGGCTTTCTGTGTCCTGCTGGACAATACTGCTCCTCAGGTAGTTCTCTGTTCCTACTCCTACTGTGTAGTTCTCAAATACCTGTTATTTTGCTTTCAGTAGCCTAGAGATTGTGTTTAATAGTGGTATACTAAACTCAGTATTAATACTGCATCTGACCAGTTTGATCATTACAGTACTGTTATAAACTGAGTGGAGGTTTTGGACTAGTAATCTCTCTGCATGGTGTATACTCCTGCATCCATCAATAGATGTGTTTTTCCAGTTTATGATGGTATTTTTACTACACACCAGTTGCTACGGCATTGTAGGCATTGAGATTTCTCTGGATCTGCTCTGCAGATACCCCTGCCCCTATGCCCTGTCTTTTGGTTACCTGGTCCAACAGTACTGGCCTGACGAACCAGAAAGAGTGCTAACCCTGCCCTGGAGGACTCTACCGTGACTCTAATAGCCTCACCACTCACACTGGGCCCTGAACTGGTGGGTATACACTAATCACAATCTCACTTGTACACAGGCTGAGTTCCAATTCTCTACCCCTTTCCCCTGAAGTGTGTCCTTACGCCCCTTCTTGGATTTAAAAGGATAGTTCATCTGAAATAAAGTTTGACCTTTTTTTTCTAACTACACCAAACATTTGATTGATGTAAGCTGGGGAGCCATATTTCTTACAGCATCCTTCCATGGGAAGGGTACGCTCAAGGAAAAAGGGTAGATAATGTGACTGGATATATATTTGTATTTTTTATTCAGTAGTTCAGTTATCACGTGTTCTTCCTTTTCTGTGCAGATATTATTGTCTTGAGAGAGCACCACTGATGGCCCCACAGGCGGACCCTGTCTAGATGGTCACTATTATCCCGTACGAACCACTCAGCCATTGTCCTGTGATCCAGAGACGGATATGATTGGAACGCATGCAGCTCAATGTGAGCCTTGTAAACCTGGCTGGTACTGTGTGTCAGGCACCCTGCAACTGTGTCCTGCAGGTCAGTAGAGCAATTCTTATATATTCAAACATTCTTTGAAAAAGTAATATAAGGTATCATTGATAAAACTCTCGACACCATCCATTCTAGGTTTCTCAAACAACAATACGGTGTGATGTCCCTCGTTACATATGAAAATCGGCAATTATCTATAATCACAGCACCCCAAAGTGGGAAAAAGTGGAACTTTTGATTGAGTGGAACATTGGTTCGTGCTCTTGCACCAAGAAAAGCACTAAGTCCAGTTTTTTTTCTTTCTTTCCCTCTAGGTTTTTACTGTCCCGAGGGAACGGGTTAGGACTTTAGAGCTTGTCCAGAGGGCACGTACAGCCCTGAGCTGGGACTGACACCCATCAGCCAGTGCAGGCAGTGTGACGGTGGGCATTACTGTCCACTGACGGTGGCCATTACTGCTCCTACGGAAACACCTCTCCACAGCCTCACTCTCACTCTGCAGGTGATGCACCAATCAGGTGGACAATGTCTATCTAATAATGGTTCTGGTCGCACATTAAATTGAATGCAACTTATACACAATTCATAAAATGTTCATACAATTTCATGAGAACTATATACTGTATATGCTTCATAAATATGTTATAAGCAATTGTCTTTACATCTGGTGATATGCCAAATGTGGCATAACCCTTTTGCCATCCATTTAATGACATTTGCTTATGAATTGTTTCTAAAGCATCTAAGGCCTTATAAATGGTCTATGAAGGGTTCATAAAGCCTTTAAAGTTATAGTTTGTTTAAAGTGGGACTATAACTCCTTCTATTACAGCTAGGAGTGTCATATAGTTACTGTCTGCTCACATGCACATTGGGTCTGTTTGATGAGACACTGCACTGTCTTTGCTTCAGGTGGAGGGCCATGCCCTAGGGGCACCACCGATCCTCAACCTTGCCCCATTGGCACGTTCAGCAACCAGACCAAACTAGTCTCCCAGGTATATTAGTTTCCCAAGGCTCAATACGCTCAATATTCCTGACATTTCCTCCCAAGACCGCAGCACAGTGACTTCAGCCTGAGCTGTTGTTGCTATGCTCTACATTCGCCCATAGAACAGCTGCCAGACCTGCTCCCCGGGTTATTACTGTGACGTGTCTAGGCTAAAAGCGCCTACAGGGGAATGCTGGGAAGGGTTTTATTGTCGCCGTGGAGCGATTGTCCCCAACAGCCCTATCAGAGACAGCTGAGGACGGACGTGTCCACAAGGTAACTTACCAATCCACACATCCTCCTTAGGATTCGCACATTTTGGGCTCCCCAGAATGCTGTCTCTCTTCTTTTTTCTCTTTCTCTGTCTCTCTTTCACTCTCTCTCTTTCACTGGCTCCCCAGAGTGCTGTCTCTGTCTCCTCTTTTGTCTCTGTCGCTCTCTCTATCTCTGTGCCTATCTCTACCTCTCTCTCTCTCTGGCTTTCTCTCTCCACTCATTGTTTCCTGTTTCTCACACGTAGGTTATTTTTGCTCTAAGGGTTCGGCAGCTCTGCGAGAGTGTCCCCAGGGAGCCGTCAGTGTAGAGGAGGGCCGATCCAGCTGCAGCCCATTCCCAGGTGTACGGTAACACACACACAAACACACACAGATATACACTGCTCTCTCAGGGCTACCTCTCTCTAATACTGCTCTAACAGGGTCACACACTGTGCACACCCATGCCCATAGGCCCCATGGGATTAAAGCTGTGAAGATAATATTATTGAATCATGTTGTTATATCTATTATGTAATATGTAATGTTTACAGCTCCGAGCCTGCTCCTCTTTCTAAGATCTGCTTTTATGGAGTACATAATGAAATCTGACATTTTTTATTCCCGAAGAGTGTGTGTGTGTGTGCAAGTTCTCTCTTGGCTGTGTGTGCGTACAGTATTCTGATGAATCAGATCAAAGTTACTTTTCAAGATGCCTGTGCTGCACATCATTAATATCACAAACTCACCCATGGTGACTCCAAGCGTCAAGTTCATTATCAATCATCTAACAACATTGTACAATAACCATTATAATGAAATACTTTTCTTGAATAGGCCCCTGGCAGTGCAGTGACTTCCATTTTGAAACACAGGTTATTTTTGCTGGACTGTATACAGTGAGGGAAAAAAGTATTTGATCCCCTGCTGATTTTGTACGTTTGCCCACTGACAAAGAAATGATCAGTCTATAATTTTAATGGTAGGTTTATTTGAACAGTGAGAGAAAGAATAAATTTTATAAATTGAATTGCATTTTAATAAGGGAAATAAGTATTTGACCCCCTCTCAATCAGAAAGATTTCTGGCTCCCAGGTGTCTTTTATACAGGTAACGAGCTGAGATTAGGAGCACACTATTAAAGGGAGTGCTCCTAATCTCAGCTTGTTACCTGTATAAAAGACACCTGTCCACAGAAGCAATCAATCAATCAGATTCCAAACTCTCCACCATGGCCAAGACCAAAGAGCTCTCCAAGGATGTCAGGGACAAGATTGTAGACCTACACAAGGCTGGAATGGGCTACAAGACCATCGCCAAGCAGCTTGGTGAGAAGGTGACAACATTTCGTGCGATTATTCTCAAATGGAAGGAACACAAAATAACTGTCAATCTCCCTCGGCCTGGGGCTCCATGCAAGATCTCACCTCGTGGAGTTGCAATGATCATGAGAACGGTGAGGAATCAGCCCAGAACTACACGGGAGGATCTTGTCAATGATCTCAAGGGACCATAGTCACCAAGAAAACAATTGGTAACACACTACGCCGTGAAGGACTGAAATCCTGCAGCGCCCGCAAGGTCCCCCTGCTCAAGAAAGCACATATACATGCCCATCTGAAGTTTGCCAATGAACATCTGAATGATTCAGAGGACAACTGGGTGAAAGTGTTGTGGTCAGATGAGACCAAAATGGAACTCTTTGGCATCAACTCAACTCGCCATGTTTGGAGGAGGAGGAATGCTGCCTATGACCCCAAGAACACCATCCCCACCGTCAAACATGGAGGTGGAAACATTATACTTTGGGGGTGTTTTTCTGCTTAGGGGACAGGACAACTTCACCGCATCAAAGGGACGATGGACGGGGCCATGTACCGTCAAATCTTGGGTGAGAACCTTCTTCCCTCATCCAGGGCATTGAAAATGGGTCGTGGATGGGTATTCCAGCATGACAATGACCCAAAACACACGGCCAAGGCAACAAAGGTGTGGCTCAAGAAGAAGCACATTAAGGTCCTGGAGTGGCCTAGCCAGTCTCCAGACCTTAATCCCATAGAACATCTGTGGAGGGAGCTGAAGGTTCGAGTTGCCAAACGTCAGCCTTGAAACCTTAATGACTTGGAGAAGATCTGCAAAGAGGAGTGGGACAAAATCCCTCCTGAGATGTGTGCAAACCTGGTGGCCAACTACAAGAAACGTCTGACCTGTGTGATTGCCAACAAGGGTTTTGCCACCAAGTACTAAGTCATGTTTTGCAGAGGGGTCAAATACTTATTTCCCTCATTAAAATGCAATTCAATTTCTAACATTTTTCACGTGTTTTTCTGGATTTTTTTGTTGTTATTCTGTCTCTCACTGTTCAAATAAACCTACCATTAAAATTATAGACTGATCATTTCTTTGTCAGTGGGCAAACGTACAAAATCATCAGGGGATCAAATACTTTTTTCCCTCACTGTAAGTAAACTTTTTAATGCTTCCAACTGTACATCATCTGAACAGGTATACATTTAGTAACTGATTGAACTACATAGGCCTTTTATTTAAACATTTCTTAACATTTAACATATTTGCGGTCCACATTCACTCATTGCCCCGTTTATCGCTATTTTAAAAGGAGATTTGGAGATCTATCTAGTGATCCTGGTCTGATTGACAGATGATCTAGGATCAATTTGCCTAGATTGTGACAAATAAGATTACATGGAAAGGGAGGACCTGATCCAAGATCAGATGAAAACAGGCCCTGGTCTGATTGGTCCTACCTCCTTTTCTCAGGGTTTTTCTGTGGCTTTTCTGGAGTGCCGTATCGGGCTAGTGCATCGCTGGCTATCTTTGTCACTCTGGTGCAGTGTCCCCGACACCTGAAGACGGTGACTGGTGTCCCCAAGGTCACTTCTGTCCAGAGGGCTTGGCTGTAGCGCCATGTCTCTGTCCTCTAGGATATTACAGCAACACCACCAGGAACACACAACTCTCTGACTGCCTGCCCTGCAGGTTGGTGCTGATTAAACACATTTTTGACTGATATACTGCACATACAGTTTCTTCATGGAAGGAAAGTTATTTGAATAAATTTTGAACAGTGATTTATATTTGACTGCCATAACATTGACTGGCTTCTTTTTGATTGCGCATTTGTGAAGACTTCTCTCTCAAATGCAGGGTTCATTTATGCCAGCAGAGGGCTCTCCCTCCCTTCTCATCTCTGCCAGGCTGGTTCCTACTGCCCTTACAGACATGACTCCAGCCTCCCTGGATCTATCACCTGCTCAGCTGGGCATATGTGCCCACTTGCCAGTGCCATCCAGGTTTTCTGTGTACCAGGGACTTACCAGGACCAACCTGGGCAGGTAGGGAGGAGGACATTCATAGCAGTATATTTAATCTTGACCACCAGTCTAGTAAAGCTGAACAGATTGTAGGCCCAGGAGTTTTCTTGACCATGTAATCTGACCAGCAAAAACTCAGGGCCATAGTTGTAGGTTTTAACTGTGCTTAAAATAAATCCTGGTCTGGTCAGAAAAAACTCCAGACCCTACATACACTGCATACTGAGTGTTAATGATATTATATGTCATACCTTTCACAGGCTGGGTGTTTTACCTGTCCAGCAGTGTTTTACTGTGCAGGCTCAATACATCCTAACACGGGAACACACACGCCGATCCCTTGTCTAAAGGGACACTACTGACCCCCAGGTAGTGCATATAGGGCACTATGCTATTTGCCTTCATTGAAATAAGTGCCACGCATACCATAGTGGCGAAGACACACTGCTTAGAATGACACTAGACCTATATGGCATCTATGTGTGATTGTTTTTGTTCTCTAGGCACACGGTCTGGTGTGGAGTACCCATGCCCAGCTGGCACGTTTAGTGGGCAGACCAGCACATCTAATAAGAGGGGGTGTGTGCCCTGCCCTACAGGGAAGTGCTGCAGCTCTGCAGGGTTGGCAGTGCCTACTGGGCACTCCTTTCCTGGGATGGTGGCAGCATTATAAATAATTTTTTAAATGTTGAATTGTTTATCTGGTTCAGCATGTATGATCCATGAGATTTATGTTGTGTTCTCTCCATAATTGTGTCCCCCTATCTTCCTGTATATTCACTCTCTCCCTTTATACCTTTCTCTCTTTTCATTCTTTCTCTCTCTATTTTCTCTCTTCTTTTATCTCTCTCTTTCCCTCTAACTCCCTCCCTCCTTCCCTCCTCTAGGTACCTTTGTATCCAAGGTTCTGTTACTTCTCAGCCAGCTGGAAATCATACAGGTGGAAAATGCACCGCTGCACCACTGGCGACATTTCATTATGAAGATTAAAAAAATATATATCCTGTGCTGTATGTATCACATTTATGTAAGCGTGGTTGCTGTATATGGCCCTTATAAATTATAGGTTTGTCATCATTCAGGATTTCCCAAACTGGGTCCTGGAAAAGAGGTCCATGGAAAGAGGTCTGGGAATATGGCTGAATATAAACAGTGTAGTTACTCCCTCCGCAAGGCAATCAAACATCGAAATGCCGGTACAGGGACAAAGTGGAGTCGCAATTCAACGGCTCAGACACGAGACGTATGTGGCAGGGGGTACAGGAAATCACGGACTACAAAAATAAAAAACAACCATGTCACGACATCACGCTTCCAGACAAACTAAACACCTTCTTTGCCCGCTTTGAGGATAATACAGGGCCACCGTCGCGGCCCGCTAACAAAAAACATTTAAACGTGTTAACCCTCGCAAGGCTGCTGGCCCAGACGGCATCCCTAGCCGCATCCTCAACATGTCCCAGACGATGCAATCGCCATCACACTGCAGAACTGCCCTATTCCATCTGAACAAGAGGAATACCTATGTAAGAATGCTGTTTATTGACTAAAGCTCAGCATTCAACACCATAGTGCCCTCCAAGCTCATCATCAAGCTGGAGGCCCTGGGTCTCAACCCCGCCCTGTGCAATTGGGTCCTGGACTTTCTGACGGACCGCCCCCAGGTGGTGAAGGTAGGAAAAGACATCTCCACTTCGCTGATCCTCAACAAGGGTGTGTGCTCAGCCCCCTCCTGTACTCCCTGCTCACCCACGACTGAGTGGTCGTGCACGCCTCCAACTCAATCATCAAGTTTGCAGATGACACAACAGTAATGGGCTTGATTACCAACAACGACGAGACAGCATACAGGGAGGAGGTGAGGGCACTCGAAGTGTGGTGTCAGGAAAACAACCTCTCACTTAACGTCAACAAAACAAAGGAGATGATCGTGGACTTCAGGAAACAGCAGAGGGAGAACCCCCCCCCTATCCACATCTAAGGGACAGCAGTGGAGAAGGTGGAAAGTTTTAAGTTCCTCGGCGTACACATCACAGACAAACTGAAATGGTCCACCCACACAGACAGTGTGGTGAAGAAGGCGCAACAGCGCCTCTTCAACCTCAGGAGGCTGAAGAAATGTGGCTTGTCACCCAAAACCCTGACATACTTTTACAGATGCACAATCGAGAGCATCCTGTCAGGCTGTATGAAAGCCTGGTACGGCAACTGCTCCGCCCACAACCGTAAGGCTCTCCAGAGGGTAGTGAGGTCTGCACAACGCATCACCGGGGGCAAACTGCCTGCCCTCCATGACACCTACAGCACCCGATGTCACAGGAAGGCCAAAAAGATCATCAAGGACAACAACCACCCGAGCCACTGCCTGTTCACACCGCCACCATCCAGAAGGCGAGGTCAGTACAGGTGCATCAAAGCTGGGACCGAGAGACTGAAAAACAGCTTATATCTCAAGGCCATTAGACTGCTAAACAGCAATCACTAACTCAGAGAGGCTGCTGCCTACACTGAGACCCAATCACTTTAATAAATGGATCACTAGTCACTTTTAACAATGCCACTTTAAATAATGCCACTTTATATACTACATTTTATACCATCTATTGCACCTTACCTATGCTGCTCGGCCATCGCGCATCCATATATTTACATGTACTTATTCTCATTTACCCCTTTAGATTTGTGTGTATTAGGTAGTTGTTGGGGAATTGTTAGATTACTTGTTAGATATTACTGCACTGTTGGAACTAGAAGCACAAGCATTTCGCTACACTCGCATTAACATCTGCTAACCATGTGTATGTGACCAATACAATTTGATTTTGATTTGATGTGAACAAAATTGTGAAATGTCTGGGGGTCCCCAAGGAGAGGTTTGATAAAGGCTGATTTATACAATATGAGTAGGGCCAGGCGTTTTTCCTGACTATGTGTGACCTAACCAGGAAAAACGCTGGTCTAAAGTAATAGACTAGATCTAGCACACAAGCTTTTTCTTTGACAGGTCAATATCCTCCTCATGACGGAGAGGTCTTGGGACAGATCAATGGAGGCCACTACTGTTCGATTGGGAAAGCTCAGCCAATACACTGCCCCCCAGGTACACTATATTAAGAACATAATGCACTCAGACCAGTTCCAAGGGCAATAAAACCTAATAGGTGTAACAATATAGCTGTCGTTAGAAAATGTAATCTGGCACTGTCACTCGTGATCGATATGGAGATGATATGCTATTTCTATGAGTGCGTGTGTGTCACTTTAGTTAACACCGGATGTGGTCCTTTAACAAGATTAGACAATGCCAGACCAAAAATAGGTATTCTCTTTTTTTGGCAGCATGATTTATGTTAAGTAGCTTTTACTGTCCCTAGATTGAATAAACTGTCCATTTAGTGCTCCCAAGTTGTGTCAGATACAAGACAGACTCTTGGCAGGCTACATTTTGTCTCTCGTTGATAAAAGGATGGTATTTCTGTAGAACAATAGTCAAATGAGACGCAATTATTAGATATACTAGAGCATTTCCCCCCTCTAAACTCTCATGGACAGATTAACCAACAAATTATTATTTATTTTTACCTTTATTTTACTTGGCAAGTCAGTTAAGAACAAATTCTTATTTTCAATGACGGCCTAGGAACAGTGGGTTAATTGCCTGTTCAGGGGCAGAATGACAGATTTGTACCTTGTCAGCTCGGAGAATTGAACTTGCAACCTTTCGGTTACTAGTCCAACGCTCTAACCACTAGGCTACCCTGCCACCCCAGGGCCGACATTAACCGACATTACACCCCTCTATTTCCTCTATTCCAGGCACCTTTCTGGGTGGATATGGTGGTCAATCAGACTGTGAGGCTTGTCCATCTGGATTCTACTGCCCTGTGTGCGGGCAGACCACCACAGACCTCCGCTGTCCCCAGGGTTGGTTCTGTCCTGTAGGCTCTGTATCAGGGCATCAGCCAGGTAAACTGGGTACAGCCAGAAGAGGATGGCCTGGTTCCTCCCAAGGTTCCTTCCTTCTTTTAGTTTTTACTAGCCACTGTGCTTTTGCTTTGCTTGTTCTTTGGGGTTTCAGCAGGGTAATTGTAAAGCACTTTATATTATCTGCAAATGTAAAAAGGGCTTTCTAAAACAAACTTGATTGATTGATTGCTCCATACTACTGGTTATTATGTGCAGTTTCATTTCTCTCAGATTACTCATCATCCAGATAGAGAAAGTCAGGGATGGATGAATTACTGTCGATAAATGGGGATAATGTCCACTCATTGTTTGTATGGCATGACAATTAACAAAATAAGATTTGAATGCAGCACATACAGTATGGCTCTGTGCTAGCCAAAAGTGTTATTTTTTTTCTATTTCCTGTAAGGTAAAGAAATAAAGAACACAAACTCCTTTGGTGAAGTGCTGACAAACAGAAAATAAACTATACCAAGAGAACAGATGTGTGTGACTTTCTTTTTAATTTGTCTAGTTTCTGTGTCAAATTGAATGTGCATAAACACTCTAGATTTCCTTGGATGAATTTCCTCATCAGCATGGTTCATAAATAGCCTCCATAAATAGTATGATGCAACTCCTCCATACTGCCACAGTCACTACACCCACTTTTCCCTGCAGTCCACAGGGTCTCCCAGCAGGGGCTAAATCAAATCAAATTGTATTAGTAACATGCGCCGAATACAACAGGTGTAGACCTTACCGTGAAATGCTTAAAGCCCTTAACCAACAATGCAATTTGAAGAAAGTAGAGTTAAGAAAATATTTACTAAATAAACTAAAGTAAAAAAAAAAGAAGAATAAAGTAACACAATAAAATAACAATAATGAGGCTAAATACAGGGGGTACCGGTACAGAGTCAATGTGTGGGGGAACAGGTTAGTCAAGGTCATTTGTACATGTAGGTAGGGGTAAAGTGACACAACGAGTAGCAGCAGTGTACATTTTTTTTAATTAATTGTTCAGCAGTCTTATGGCTTGGGGGTAGTAGCTGTTAAGGAGCCTTTGGGACCTAGACTTGGCGCTCCGGTACTGCTCGCTCCGGTACAGTCTAGGACAGTTTTTTGGGCCTTCCTCTGACATCGCCTAGTTTAAAGGTCCTGGATGACAGGAAGCTTGGCCCCAGGGATGTTCTGGGCTGTACGCCCTACCATCTGTAGCACCTTACGTTCGGATGCCAAGCAGTTGCCATACCAGGCAGTGAGGCAACCGGTTTGGATGCTCTCAATGCTGCAGCTGTAGAACTTTTAGAGGATCTGGGGACCCATGCTAAATCTTTTCAGTCTCCTGAGGGGGAAAAGGCGTTGTCGTGCCCTCTTCACAACTTTCTTGTTGTGTTTGGACCATGATAGTTTGTTGGTGATGTGGACACTGAGGAACTTGAAACTCTCGACCCACTCCACTACAGCCCCTTCGATGTCCAGGATCCAGTTGAACGCTGAGTTGTAGTCAATGAACAATCCTTTTGTCCAGGTGGGAAAGGGCAGTGTGGAGTGCGATTGAGATTGCGTCATCTGTGGATCTGTTGGGGCGGTATGCGAATTGGAGTTTGGTCTAGGGTTTCCGGGATGATGGTGTTGATGTGAGCCATTACCAGCCTTTCAAAGCACTTCATGGCTACTGATGTGAGTGCTACTGGACGGTAGTCATTTAGGCAGGTTACCTTTGCTTTCTTGGGCACAGGGACTATAGTGGTCTGCTTGAACCATGTAGGTAATACAGACTCTGTCAAAGAGAGTTTGAAAATATCAATGAAAACACTTGCCAGTTGGTCCACGCATGCTCTGAGTACACATCCTGGTAATCCGTCTGGCCCCGTGGCCTTGTGAATGTTGACCTGTTTAAAGGTCTTGCTCACATCGGCCACAGAGAGCGTGATCACACAGTCGTCCGGAACAGCTGGTGCTCTCATGCATGCTAGCATACCACTTAGAATGCATGTGCAATACATTGCTTCTTGGAAAATCTAATTCCACAGATAACAGTGGCAACTTATATTATACTAATATCATACTATGTATTATATGTCATATTACAAATGAAATCTTTGTGTTGCTGGTCTTTCAGGGTAGTGTTTTTCACCCTTTTTTTTGCAGTACATTTTTTATTGATGTCTCGATATCAGAACCGGATAGACCCATCACATCATGGATAATCACACACACAAAAATAAGAGACAAGAAAATTATCAAATTATCAAATAAAGTGTATTAGCCATTTACTGTTAATTAAACCCATACAGCTAAAACCTCTTTATTCTCCAAATTGCTGTTATACACAAAGATAAACCTACCATTAACAAAATACATATGTAAGCAATAAAAACGTTATATTCATAGCAGATGATCCATGAGCAGTTTACATGTATATTGAAAATATCTTAATTCAAAGGACATTGTAAACATTTTAATTTTTTTACTCAGTCGGGTTCTCAACTTACTGTTGCAAGTTAGGATAGTAGAATACACAAGGTGCAATTTCTAAATTTGGTTGTGCATCAGCAGTTTTTCTCTTTTGTCAGTCAAGGATAGTCACTCAATTAGCCCATGTCAGCGGCCAGCTATCTAAACTTAATAATCATGGTCAGATATCATATTAATAACTGCAGTCATTTCTCTCCACCCTATGGGAAAAAACATTTATTGCAGGAAAAATGAGTAGAATTGCATGAAATTAGTTATAAAACTGTGAAATCTTCTCTCCACCCCATGGTAATAAGTATAAAATTGCAGCAAACTTCCTTTAAAACTGCAACATTTTCTCTTTGCCCCATAGCAAAATGTGTAGAATTGCACGAAATTAACTATAAAACTTACAAAACCTATCTCCGCTGTCAAGAGGGGGGCTGCTAAAATGTTTTGCTCGCAATGTGGTGGTGGTGGGGGGGGGAGGGGCAAGGGATGCACGTGTGAGTATGCAGACCTGCAAGCAACTGCGGCCCCTCATGATGAGTTCAAGTTGTCCATCCTTGCCCCAAACCAATCACAAGGACCAAAATCTTCTTCCAAACACTAACAGAAACACATCCAGGTCTAGAAGGGGCTGGGGGACTGCTAACATAAGCCACATATGAATGTGTATAGAACAGGGCTCTCCAACCCTGTTCCTGGAGAGCTACCCTCGGTTTTTGCTCCAACCCCAGTTGTAACCAACCTGATTAAGCAAATCAACCAGCTAATTATTAGATTCAGGTGCACTAGATTAGGGTTGGACCGACAACCTACAGGACAGTAGCTCTCCAGGAACAGGGTTGGAGAGCCCTGGTATAGACCTTGTTGTCTTGCTTTAGAGTTAATCAGAAGAGACTCATCACAATGAACAAAGAGATGACAGTATCTGTTTTCACTTCAAGCGTCATCAGTTATTTTTATGGGCTGAGTGACAGGAAGCTCTATGTAGAGTGTTAAACCAACAATCAAACCCTCTGATGTCAAAAACAACAGACTGGTATCCCTTCTTTCTTTTCTTTCCAAAACACTTGAGCGTGCTGTCTATGCTCTCATTATTTCTCCCATAATGATCTTCGTAACCTTAACGAGTCAGGCTTCAAAGTGGCTCACTCCACTGAGACCGCTCTCCTCTGTGTCACCGAGGCTCTCCCAAAATTAACTCTTTCTACTCTGTTCTCATCCTACTATATCTATCCACTTCCTACGACATCATGAACCACCAGATCCTCTTCTCTATCCTCTCAGGGCTGGGCATCTCAGGCTCTGCACACTCCTGGATTGCGTCTTACCTGGCAGGTCGCTCCTACCAGATGACGTGGGGAGGATCGGTGTCTGCCCCAGGTGTTTTCTCTAGTGGTGTCCAACAGGGCTCGGTTCTAGGCCCTCTTCTCTTCTCTCTGTACACCAAGTCACTTGGCTCCGTCATATCCTCACATAGTCTCTCCTACCATTGCTATGCAGATAACACTCAGCTCCTTTTTTCATTCCCTCTTTCTGAGACCCAGGTGGAGACACATATCTCTGCATGCCTGGCAGATATCTCAGCTTGGATGTCTGTCCACCACCTCAAGCTCAACTTTGACAAGACGGAGCTGTTCTTCCTTCTGGGGAAGGCCTGCCCGCTCTAAGACCGCTCCATCACAGTTGGGAACTCTACGGTGTCCCAATGCCAGAGTGCAAAGAACCTGAAAAACACCCTGTTGTTCTCTGCAAACATCAAAATAATGCCTTGCTTCTGTGGGTTCATGCTCAAACTAATTTTCCCTGTGGGCCGAATTGGGCTCTTCACCAAGGTCCGGAGGGCCACTCTTAAAATGTATTATATTTCCTTGCTGTCAAAATTTGCTAAGAAAATAGTCCTCTATCCATCGCTTTTTAAATAATTTTCGATGGTCCCTGACTGTCTAGGTTTCGTTTCGATGATTCTTAGCAAGCAGGACAGAGTGAAGAGACTTTAAATGTAGGTTTCTACACAGTTTCGATTTGTTTTTAGTAATGTCCATGTCACCAGATTCCCCCAGAAAAGGGAAAAAAATGAAAATCCAGGCACTTGTCATCTCCCGTCTGGACTACTGCAACTCTCTACTGGCTGGGCTCCCCGCTTGTGCCATCAAACCCCTAAAACTCTTCCATTCCAGAATGCCTCAGCCCCCCTGGTGTTCCACTTTCCCGTGTTCTCTCACGTCAGCCTGCACCTCTGCAATCCTCTGGCTCCTAGTTAAAACTCACATTCATTTCAAGACCTTGTCAGGACAGCTGAGTCCCTGCCGATTTTTCAATTTTTTGTAAAAAAATGACAGTACAACAACAAAACATTTGCTTTTCTTGCACTCTGTTCTCACTAGCATTGGCTTTGCTCATGGGCACCATCCCACTTTTAAAGGGTTGTACCGGCCGGGACTCAAACCTGGGTCCAGCAACTGTCAAGCCAACACCTTAACCATCACGCCAAAAAGTACGAACCCATTCACGAGATCGTCAGGTGTTGCGTTATGGTCATTACGGTCACAATCCGTTATTCCTCTTGAAGGACTTCATTGTGTTGCTGACTGTATCCAATGCTTGATATTGCAACTGTGATATTACATGTTCAATGTGAAAGGTACCTACATAAGATCGGACTTCATAACACATTCAACTGATTATGTAGTGCTAGTGAATGCAGTATGTATGAATGCATTATGCATGTGTTATGAAGTTTTCATCAATTAAAGTGTTACCATATATTTGTAGGTTGCTACTGTTTGGAGGGGTCGCAGAGTGCTGCATCCATGTCAGGTGTATAGTATTTGGAGGTGTTTGCCACCCAAGCCACTACTGTGTGAGTGGTAGCAGTATGCCTGTAACCTACCCTGTTGGCACCCATCATCATGACACTGGAGGGAAGAGGAGAGATGACTGCAAGCCATGTCCTGATGGTAACTTAATGATCTTTCAAATTGTACGGATGCCCCATCACTCTACTACTACATCACTCTACTACTACTACTAGTAGTAGTTTGTAGTGGCTGCATGTTTAAAGAAATATGTGTCTCCTGGCTCATAGACTACTTTCAGCATAAGGAACCATCTAACATTCAGTTGTAAAATACTGAACTTATCATTTTAGATCAGCAAATTATGAGATTCGGATGTAAGTTACATAATGTAATGAAACAGGCAGGGAGCAGGTCTCGAACCCTCGACCTTCTAGCCCGAAGTCCAGCACGCTATCGACTGTTCCCCAAAAGCATGCTCGAGCGGCAGAGTCGATATCCGCACTTATAAACCCAGGGTCTTACACTACTCCCTCCTTTCAAAGAGCGCGTCCTCGCCCAAGCTTACGACTCTATGTCTTATAGGAACGAGCTCACTGGCCAAGCACACGCACTGTCGTGGATGCAAGGTCCGATCACTTCTGACACCAATGTAATGAAACAGACAGGGAGCAGGTTTCAAACCCTCAACCTTCTAGCCCGAAGTCCAGCGTGCTAGCGACTGTGCCCCAAAAGCATACTTGAGCGGCAATAATATAGAAGGATTTCTCTGTGAAATGTCAATACATTGTATCTCGTCTGTTCACAAAAACCAAACTGCATACAGTATGTCACGTTGTTTGTGACACTGGTTCCAGGACTTGGAGTGCCAGAGGGTGTGTAAGCCCTGTTCCCCTGGCTCTCACTGCCCGACCACCACCAGTGGCCCCACCACCCTTCTTCCCTGCCAAGCAGACTATGTCTGCCCCAGAGAGAGCTCATTCAGCCAACCCTACCCTTGCCCCAAAGGTACCTACAGCTCTACTCTGGGTCTCACATCCCCTGGTGAGAAATAATATACTATAGTTAGGGACCAGAGTTTTTCCGGACCAAACAAGGTACTGTAGATGTTATATGTATGGCCAGGAGTTTTTCATCACAGTCAACAACTGACCAAGAAATACTCTTAACCCTAGCTTTTGTCTATAACAAGAACCCAAAGGGCCCAGAGGTTTTCCTGGTCAATTAATGCAGTAGCCAGGACAAAACTCCTGGCCGTACATGTACTATCTACCTTATTTGAAATGGTAATCATCCATAACCATTTGTATTAATGGAGTTTTGAAATCATGTTTATTTTTTACAAATACATTTGTTATATAATATAATTGAATTTTGTTGTGTCAGAGCCCATGCCCACGTTTATCTCACTGCGGTTGCAGTTGAGTGCTTGGTGTGTCCGGCGGGCCAGTTCTGTGGATCAGAGGGTCTGGTTGAGCCCATTTGACCCTGGTCTCTGGGATCCTCTGTGTTACCAGGGCCACAGTGCCCAACCCCACTGGTAACAGGACAGGGTCACCCTGCCCCCCCAGAGCATACTGCCAACTAGGACTCAGAGCAGGTAAAGTACCGAGAAACTATTGTCTCTACACTCTGAGGGCCTGATTCAGACTTAAGATAAGTAGACTTAACATGGACTTAAGTCAATAAAACATGAAATTAAGAAGGAAAAAAAATGACCTAAGTCCAT
Source organism: Hucho hucho (assembly GCA_003317085.1). Taxonomy (NCBI): domain Eukaryota; kingdom Metazoa; phylum Chordata; class Actinopteri; order Salmoniformes; family Salmonidae; genus Hucho; species Hucho hucho. Next base: position 756,553 of record QNTS01000091.1, read on the forward strand.
GGTAAGTCAATTTATCTCAAGTCTGAATAGGACCCATAGGGCATTTGTCTTAAGATGTTGGGTATTGTTGTTACGATAAGTACAAATGGTTAGTTGCTATGTGTAAATGTTTTATATGTATATATAAATTGGTTGGCGAGCAGAGGTGGTTCCAATTTTTCCACAATTTAAAATGATGTCCTTTTGTTTGAATGAATACCAATAAAACAAAAAGTAACTCATTGGTTATCATTGTGTAACTACCATTTTACCAAGTAAAAACCTAGTCATTTCTGTATCGCTTAAATAATGTTTGACCTCATGTTAATTGTGGGAAACCCTTGTAGGTGCTTGGTGCCCTGGGTTCTTCTGTGACTGGGGCTCCAGTAGTCCTGAGGAGGCCCTCTGTCCATCAGGCTCCTTCTGTCCAAGATGAACTAGGACCCCCCCCCCCTGGCCTGTCCTGCAGGGACACACAGCTCAGTGACAGGCAACATCCACCAGAACAACTGTACTGATGCCTACTACTGTTGGATTTCAACTTCAAACATGATTATCAGTGTCATTTTAAAACCGTAAGATCAGTTATTAGATTAACATGTAGTTACAATACCATTCAAATGTTTGGACACACCTACTCATTCAAGGCTTTTTATTTATTTTTACTATTTTGTACATTGTAGAATAATAGTGAAGTCATCAAAACTATGAAATAACACATATGGGATCATGTAGTAACCAAAAAAAGTGTTAAACAAATCAAAATATATTTGAGATTCATCAAAGTAGCCACCCTTTGCTTGATGACAGCTTTGCACACTCTCAACCAGCTTCATGAGGTAGTCACCTGGAATGCATTTCAATTAACATGTGTGCCTTGTTAAAAGTTAGTTTATGACATTTATTTCCTTCTTAATGCGTTTGCATTCTAGGTGACTACCTCATGACTACCTCATCAATATTGTACACAGTGTATATGCTTCTCCTCATGAGCAACACGTTTTCCATGAAGACCTATTAGCTCGGCCCATTACATTTCCCCCAATTTAGAATTTGAACAAGCATATCTCCTGTCTGAGCTACAGTCATGACATTTTGTACATGCTGTATATGCACCTCCTCATGAGAAACCAATTTTCCATAAGGATCTATAAACTCCATCCATTCACTAAAGGTGAACATTTTGAAAGCATGTGTAGATTATCTATAGGCACTGTAATTCCATGCAGATACAGTGACAATTAGGGAGGATGAGGGGGACTATGGATCTGTCTCCCTATGTTTGTACACATATTACGTGACCAAAAGTATGTGGACACCTGCTCAAACAACTCTTTCCAAAATCAATCATTATTATGGAGTTGGTCCCCCCTTTTCTGCTATGACAGCCTCCACTCTTCTGGGAAGGCTTTCCACTCTTCAGCTGGACTGCCAGATGGTGAAGCGTGATTCATCACTCCAGAGAAAGCGTTTCCACTGCTCCAATGTTTGTCCATGGATATTTCATGGCTGTGTGCTCGGATTTTATACACCGGTCAGCAATGAGTGTGAAATAGCCGAATCCACTCATTTGAAAGGTTGTCCACATACTTTTGTATATATAATGTATGTTTGTAAGTTCGTAAGTAAGTCACACGAGATATCTCAGACACCACTTGGGTGAATGATGCGTATTGCCATGGAGACATTTACAAAATTACAATGATTGGCCCAAGGGGGGGACATGTTTATTATTGCCTTGTTTTATATTAAATCGGAACGATTACCATTGACTAGATGTTATAAAGGGTCGTGACTATCATTCATGCGATGACTGTTATCTTATCAAATCAATTAACTATGTTAATTATTACATGATTAAATTAATCATGTAAGAATTAATTTATATCTCAGAATATATCGTTATCATATTAGTCATCCATTAATTATTATTACCTCATATCAGTCTCATTCTGAACGTCATTGACTTCAAATCTGCACGAACCCTAGTCCACATGATGACAAATTGACTTCATTATTTATTTACTAACTAACTAAATAATCACACAGAATTACATAAACACATACACAGGATAGATTATACATTGATTACTAACATAATGCAATGAAAAGTTTCTAGTGGACTAACCCGATATGATGGCTGGTTTCACAATTAAAGGAGTAGGGAAAGAAAGACCCGGAATATGGATATTTAGCACCCTAACAACCGCTCATTCGGATTTAGAAATGCGATGTACATATTTACGCTTGTATGTCTTTGTCGTCTCTCTCTGTTGAAATCGCCCGATCCGTCTGTGACGAATAGTTGGTTGTGTAAGTCTCTGGTTGTCTACGAGAGGTCACCATGTCCTTAGTAGTAGCTTTCTTTGTTCTGGAAGTGTTCATTAGAATCAAATCAAATCAACGTTTATGGATACTGGATACATCAGACGTTCCAATGATCGTTTGATAAGATCTTCCTGGTGTCTTTGGTCAAAGTTCTAGACTACTTTACATGCAGAGCTGCAGGCGGTGCATGTCTTAGTCTTCTTCACTCGTCGAGTTTCAGAGGGTCTTGTAGTTTTAGACCATGTGTCACGTATTCAGCTCGCGCTGCACGTATACTGGTCTAGTAGTTTTAAACCATTTTACACGCCAGTAGCAACCCGGCAATGTACTGGTCTGTATTCAAATTGCAACCATTTTAACATGTAGCCACCGCTCCACGTTTTCTGGTCTAATGTACATTTTGTTAGGAGTCCTTTTTACGTTCCATCACGTTGCCACAATGTCTGTGCTCACGTGGGCGTGGAAACTGACTTGGCAAAAGTTTATATAAAAACAATTATCTCAGAAGGCTAAAATCAAATTTCATCTTCTCACAAATAGTTTCATATTTAATCATATATGTTTTACAACATTTAGATGTAAACCTCACCCCTTGAGTGCGTACACTTCCAGAGATACAGTTATTTAGTTATACCGTCCTTAATGATATCACAAACCAACAATGACATGATTATTGTTTGGAGGATTTTTGACTTCTCCATACTGCCGTGCACGAGAGAGAAAGTTTACAACCGTTCGTTAAAGTCCTAGAACCGGCCCCACTTCCCCCCCCTTCCTCTCTGGTGGGAGAGAGAGGGGGGGCTCTCTTTTATCCTCACCCAGGAGGGAAAGTCATGACACAAGGACCCAAGCAGCAGAATCAGATTGGATAGAGTATAAAAGCAAACAGGTTGGTGTGATTCTGTGTGTGTTTAGATGTTGTTACCAGGTCAGTGTCAACAGGGCTACTTCTGCCAGAGCGGAGCACCAGGTCCAGCTCCCCAGAGTTTAGCCATTTTTCCCAGGAAAAGGCCCTACCCCGTGGGCCACTATTGCCTGTCTGGGACCCTCTCCCCACTGCCGTGTCCTGCAGGCAGCATCCAAAACCACATCAGTACTTAGAGATACATCAACGTGATAAGGATTCTTGCTGGGATTCAAGCCAACACAGATGAACGACCTGTGTACTACGATTTACTTTTGAAGGTGATTTATGCTTGAGCTGACATCCACAGTGACACGATCTCGGAACATCTGGGAATTTCCTTTAAAGGTCTATCGCAGAGTGCAGTTTGTTAATCTGCGTTGGTTTGAATCCTGGCCTTAGTGCTGTTTTTTTCTGAGACACAGTCGACTCCTGATAACTGCACATTGGTTTAGTGTAAACTACGAAGTGCCTTTACAAATCAGATACACACCCTTTATTTTTTTTACTCACTCCTGATATCACCATGTTCTGCTTTAGTGCTAAATGGCATGCATTTATCAGGAGTCAACAATGATCTGAATGCTCACTGGCTCATGGCGGCGCAATGCCTTTATTCAAAGATGTGATCTGAATAATGCTAAATGAATGTAAGACTGTGAATGTCTTTTGTTACTGTTATCCAACAGGTGGGTTATCCATAGACAGCTGCTCCCCCTGACCACCGGACACTACCTTTCCATTGAAGGCCTCCCCCAGTGGCCTGTCTACTGCTGGCTTCTACTGCCCATTTGACTTCTTCTCCACCACGTCCTATGCCTTCCTCTGCCCTAAGGTGAGCACTGTCCTGCAAGCCTCACTCCTGTCTAACTGGACTACAGTAGAACATAAAAAATGTGAACCTTGAAATTGTTAGAGAGCCCTGGCCCCGCCCCCCTCACTCCTTCTGCCCTGCAGATACACTAACTATATGACTGTACCAGGAAAAACTCTGGGACCTAGATATGATGAACCCAAGGACTCTGAATTAACTTCGGCAAGGGTTCAATATTACAAAGGTAAAATTTCCCGGTCAAGTCACAGGATCAGGAGAGACTCTAGGCATTAGTTACACACACCAATATTAAGTTAATATAGACTCATCTGGCCAATATCTACCATAATCCAAATCCGAAAACGTTATTACCATGCAACAAGCGTTACTAGGAATTGATCTAGGCGTGTAGGCCTACACAGAACCAAAACATCAACATCAGCTGCAAAAATACAACCTTATCGTACTGTCATACTGTTTCCACCTTTGTCTTTTCCAGCCACCATGGTTCCCCAGGCGTACGTTCACCCCTGCTGACCTGGGGTGGTTACAGGAAGAGCGGGAGTGTCTGCCCTGCCTCCCAGGGAGGTTCTGCAGGTATGGTACTAGAACACTCTTTTCTCATTAACACCTCACTCTACAGTCACACGCTAAACTCTCAGTTACATACCAAATTAGAAAGGCCCTCAAGCATGTGTTGTTCAGTGATTATGGTTCAAGAGAGGGCCAATTATAACATCTTTGAAATCGCTTATTTTGTGCTTCGTGGCCATTGCAATGCAGTTATATTGCACTTCTGTCCCCCCCCTCCACCATCCTCTTCTGTGAGCTCATCGACAGAACTGTCATTATCGACTATAGCCTAATTTACTGTAGCCCCTGTGTCCTTTTTATGTGGTGTGATATGTCAATAATAAATACATTTCATATATGATATCGGTAGTGGTGGAAAAAGTACTCAATTGTCATACTTGAGTAAAAGTTAAGATACCTTAAAAGAAAATGACTTAAACCTCTTAGGGATCGGTGGGAAGCTAGTGGTCCACCTACGACAACATCCGGTGAAATGCAGAGCGCCAAATTCAAATTACAAAAATAGTAATATTAAACATTCATGAAAATACAAGTGTTATACACCAAAAAGCTTAGAATCTTGGTAATCGAACCGCGTTGTCGGATTTACAATAGGCTTTACGGCGAAAGCAGAACATTCGATTACCTGAGGACAGCGCCCCACAACAACATATTATTCAAACCAGCACAGGCGTTACGAAATCAAATATAGCGAATAAATCACTTACCTTTGAAGATCTTCCTCTGTTTGCAATCCCAAGGGTCCCAGGAACACAAAGAATGGTCATTTTGTTCAATAAAGTAATTCTTTATATCCCAAAAAGTCAGTTTAGTTGGCGCCATGGAGTTCTGTAATCCAGTCGTTCAACATGCAGACAAAGAAATCCAAAACGTTACTGGTAAAGTTCGTCCAAACAAGTCAAATGATGTTTCTAATTAATCCTCAGGTTGTAAAATATCTAAATAAATGATAATATTTCAGACGGAAAATAGTCTGTTCAATAGGAAAGAAAAATAACGAGGAGCGCGCACACATTCACTCGTGCCAAAACATAAGTGTGCTCCTCATGAGCCACCTGGAAATACTACAATTTCTTGTTCGTTTTTCAAAAAACAAGCCTGAAACCATGTCTAAAGACTGTTGACATCTAGTGGAAGCCATAGAAACTGAAATATGGGCGCTATTGTAATGTATAGTCAATAGGGAGAATGGAAAGACAGTGACCTCAAAACAAAACCATCCGCTTGGGTTTTCGCCTGCCATATGAGTTCTGTTATACTCACAGACATTATTTTAACAGTTTTAGAAACTTCAGAGTGTAAAAGTGACAGTCACCCAGTAAAGTGCTACTTGAGTAAAAGTATCGGGTTTTAAATGTACTTAAGTACAGTGGTGGGGAAATACTCAATTGTCATACTTGAGTAAAAGTAAATGCTATACATCAGATTCCTTATCTTAAGCAAACAAAAGAAAAAAAAAAAGAAAAAATCAAATAAAAATTACGGACAGCCAGGGGCACATTCTGACATCATTTACAAATGCAGTATTCGTGTTTAGTAATTCCTCCATATCAATGGCAATAGGTATGATAACGCGTTATATTGATAGGTGCGTGAATTGGACTACATTGCTGTCGTGCCTGAGCATTCTAAATGTAACTAGTACTTTTGTGTACAGATACCCTAAAACACTACTTAAGCAGTACTTCAAATTATTTTTACTTAGTTACTTTACACCACTAGCTATCAGAAGAATACTCATTTAGTGGTGTTTATGAAGGTCTTAGGTAACATTAGAATACAAAAAAATATTATAAAAAATATAATAGCGTTTTCATTAGTTTATGCTACTGTAGGCTAGGGATCATCAACTAGATTCAGCCGCAGGCCGATTTTTTCTTGAGTGGATAGTCGGGGGGCCGGAACATAATTACAAATAATTTGTAGTCTGCAAATTAACCGCAAGAAGCCCAGACAGATATAATATTGGAATAAAACAAAATAATTTCAAACCTTGCTTACATTTGTTTATGATCACGTGTTTCTCTATTGTTCATGGAAATACTTGGGAACAGATTTCCCAAATTAAAATCACTTGAAGCTGATTTCCTGGTGTTTTTATATTTTTTTATATCCAACAATGAAAATTCAACAAACAAAGAAGACTTGGGGGTGCAAATAAAACCACCCGCGTGCTGCCAGTTGGGTAACCCTGTTGTAGGCTATTATGTGAATAAACACACAAAAAACACTGAAACACCCAAAGAAATCCATAATAATTTTGTTTTGGCAGGTCTTAAGAAAGAATTATCAGAAAAGCATATTTTAAGTTGTATTATTTCACCAGTCTTTGCTTAGTAGCCTGAGCAATGTTGCCACTAGTGCTTTCAGTGCTGTTATTCTTGGAAAAAGTATTTTGAAATAGAGCTGAATTTTGAGTTATTTGACTGTGTCTGGGAAACCGGTCCTTCATGTATAGTAATTAAATGCTTGTTTGACGCAGACGCAAAGCACATTTTCCCGAAAGGGATTCAATTAACTTCATTCAAAGTCATAGATTAGGTTGTGGTAAGATGCTCTGTGCCTGTATCCACAAAGTGTTTCAGAGTAGGAGTGCTGTTCTGGAATCAGTTTTGCCTTTTAGATCAAATGAATACAATTATATGGACAGATCCTAGATCAGCATTCATACTCTGAGATGCTTTATGGATACGGGCCGTGGTCATTAATAATGTACTATTCTAACTGTAGGTCTGGTAAGATCCAGGGCCGTTGTGCAGCAGGGTATCTGTGTGTCTGGCAGCTCTAAGTTCACACCACAGGGGCTTCACTCCAACTGGAGCCAGTTTGAATGGGGATGATAGTGTGCCGCCCTTGTCCAGCAAGTGGGTCACTTCTTATGAGTTGTTCAAAAACAGGATAACATACAATGTATTATTTCAAAGTCCAAGATCATTACAGAGGCGTAATTTATTGGCCATTTATTGTATATGAGAGATTTTGGCTTACAATTTTGGAGTTCCTGTGTTCAACGTTTGTTGTTACAGTACTTGGTCATACAGGTCTGAGTATCGATTTTAATGTGTAATAATTTGGAGTCTTTGTTGTCTCTGGATTCTACTGCCCAGAAGGTTCAGAGAAGCCTGGAGTCTGCCATGACAACACAATCAGAGTTTTACCTGGAGCAGAAAATATCCATGATTGTCTGCCTTATCCACCACAGCACTGGTGCAAAAAAGGTAATTATAACGCCTAATGATAATGATGCCTTATAATGCTTATTCTTTCTTCCCATTTTAATCAAAACATTGGAATTCAAAGACATGTTGTACTATGAGACTATGAGAGATCTTTCAACTACTTTGAGAGTTTGCTCTAGTCTGCCTGGTGGATGGGCGGGGTTTGCACTTTTGGGACTATTATATTGGTTCCATTGCAACAGGTAGCTCAATCTAGCACAGTTAAATAATTTTTTATAATTTCAAATATACTGAACAAAAATATACATGCAACATGTAAAGTGTTGGTCCCATGTTTCATGAGCTGAAATAAAAGATCCCAGAAAATCTCAAATATTGTGCACAAATGTGTTTACATCCCTGTTAGTGAGCATTTCTCCTTTGCTATGATAATCTATCCACCTGACAGGTGTGGCATATCAAGAAGCTGATTAAACAGCATGATCATTACACAGGTGCACCTTGTGCTGGGGGCTATAAAAGGCCACTCTAAAATGTGCAGTTGTGTCACAAAACACAATGCCACACATGTATGAAGTTTTGCGGGAGCGTGAAATTGGCATGCTGACTGCAGGAATGTCCACCAGAGCTGTTTTCAGATCATTTAATGTTAATTTTTCTACCATAAGCCGCCTCCAACATCGTTTTAGAGAATTTGGCAAAACGTCCAACAAGCCTCACATGTAACCACGCCAGCCCAGGACCTCCACATCCGGCTTCTTCGCCTGCGGGATTGTCTGAGACCAGCCACCCGGACAACTTATGAAACTGAGGATTATTTCTGTCTGTAATGATGCCCTTTTGTGAGGAAATACTAATTCTGATTGGCTGGGCTTGGCTCCCCAGTGGGTGGGCCTGCCTCCCAAGAGGGTGGGCCTATATCCTCTCAGGCCCACCGATGGCAGCGCCCCTGCCCAGTCCTGTGAAACCCATAGATTAGGGCCTAAGGAATTTATTTCAATTGACTGATTTCCTTATATGAACTGTAACTCAGTAAAATCTTTGAAATTGTTGCATGTTGCGTTCATATTTTTGTTCAGTATAGTATTTGAACCCACTTCTGTGAGATACCCTTAGTATTTTGTCCATGAACCAGGCATTTTTAGAATTCCATTGAACTCTTCTACAGGTGACACTGTCCTGTACCTGTGTCCTGCTGGTCATTACTGTGATGGGGTGGCTAGTAGTGACTACAAAGGAGGGATGGGACCCAGGAAATGTCCATTATTCAGCTACAGATCCACCCCCGGGGCAGCCAGCAAGGGGGACTGCCACCCCTGTCCCCCTGGATCCTACTGTAACTCTACAGGTCAGACTGAAACACCTTAGACTTCAATATCTTACCATACTATTACTGTGCCATTAATGTAGCATTTGGGATGCAAGTAGCCTAGGGGTTAAAAAAGCGGGCTAGCAACCAGAGGGTTGCCTGTTGGACAGGGAAAAAATGTCTGACAGGGAAAACATTTGGCAGGGAAAATGTCTTACAAGGCAAAAAATCTTGTCCTACATGCCATCTCCTGCTTTTGTGCCTTTGAGCAAGCCACTGAAACCCTAAACTGCTCAACGGGCGCCATAGTATGGCTGCTCTGCTCCAACCTCTCCAACCTCTGTATGTGTATGTGTCTTTCCGGGGGTTGGAGTAAAGCAGAAGGCAAGCATTCTTTCATTGAGTTCCTTTGGGAAAGACAACATTTGTTTAAGTTATGAAATAGGAGAGCAGAGGTGGGTAATGAGCTATAATGAGGGGAATCTAAAACACATTTTCCTGAGGCAACACAAATGAGTACCCTGTGGATTTACATATAACTATAGTAATCCATTTACTTTCCTTGACAAACGGCATACTATTAGACCTACAATTATCTTCCAACCACTTTGGATTTGCATTTGAATAAAGTATTGTAATCATTAGGCTCAAATCACCAGTATACTTTTACAGTGCTTGTTCTGCCTGGGTTGTTTTTTCAGGTCTTACAGATTACTCTGGTTACCCCTGTCCCCCGGGCTACTGGGGCGGCAGCTGCAATGTCAGTGTGAGCCATGTGCAAGGGGCACCTACTGCCCTGACCCCATGTCCACAGGGCAGCCCAACATTGCTGGAATCTCCTGTAGACCCTCGTACCAGTGTGCCCCTGGTAGGTAATGATGTATGAAGGAATGTAATGTCTTAGGGCCAGGAGTTTTTCATGACCACAAGTGACCTGACTTAGGAAAACTCCAGGCCCTAGTTAAGTAGTTTTTTTCAGACCAAAAAACCTGGTTAAGGAAAACCCCAGGCCCTAATAAGTATGAGGGATCCGAGTTTTTCCTGATGAGGTAATTGAGTGTGTGCGTGTGCGTGCGTGCATGTATGTTGGTCAGGTGCGGTCTCAGAGAGGCTGTATAAGGCTGACTCCTACTGCGGGCCCCAGACTGCAGAACCTGAAATTTGTCCTGAAGGCTACCTCTGTCCAGAGGGATCTAACACCTACAACACACCAAACCAAATGCCTAACTTAAAACCATGATGTAATACTTACCCCAGTTCCTAGGCACATTCATTATGGTCCTTAACATGACAAGAAACAGTAACAGGGCTACGTGTGTCCGCTGGGCTCATCCAGTCCTGTCCCTTGCCCCCCTGAATCTTTTGGTAATCTCTCCAACGCTGAACACCTGGAGGACTGCTACCCATGTCCACCTGATACCGTCAACCATCTGGCTGCCCAGAGAGCCTGTTCCTCTACTGCAAGTCTGATCCAACAGGCCTACTACACTAAGGGCCGAAAGTTTTCCCTGATCACATGACCAGACCAGGAACAACTTTTTACCCTTTGTGTGTTTGTATTTGTGTGTATGTATGCATTTTTGTGTAACATAATTAGGGCCATGTGTTTTGGACTATCATGTCACATTTGCTAGATTTTAATAATAATAATGATAATAAAAATAACAATAATAATAATGGTAACACTTTATTTATTTATTCTTTATTTACACATGTTAACCACTAATTTGTAGTTTATAAGTACGTATATAAGTATCTTAAAGGCCTTTATTAGGTCTTATTAGCCATATATTAGGCCTTATTTAAGTGATTTGTTATTCAAACATAAGTTATATAATACTGGCCAATCCTTAATAACCTAATTATTAACTATGATAAAGGCATATTTATAGTTAATAAAGAGCAAGTTACACAAGAAACCGATTCTTAGTAAGCTGTCTCAATGTGGGACTAATTAGGGCATACTACCTCAGTATGTGTTCTCTATTCTGAATTGTGACTATATTATTACATACAGAATTGTTTTCTCCAGGAATGACCTCATTGGACAGACAGGGGCATACCTCCAATCACATATGCCATTTAGCCAACATTCTCATGGCGAGATGAAAGATCTGAGATAAAGGATGGGGCTAAACCAAGCCTAGCCTTAAATGTGATGAATATAGTTTGTAAATCTATTCTCAAAGTGACTGGTAGCCAGTGTAAAAAAGCTAAAATAGGTGTGATATGGTTACATTTCCTGGTGCCTGATAAAAGCCGAGCTGCAGCGTTTTCGAACTCACTGTAGACGATGGAGTACATGCAGCTTGATGTTTAGGTCAGAGTTAAAGAAGACACCAAAGTTTCTGTCCGTTTGCTTTAAATTTGTGGACAAATTACCAAGATTATCTACAATCTGAATTCTAGCAAGGTAGGGGCCAAATACAACCTCAGATTTTTAATCATTGAGCTGAAGAAAATTGTAAGACAGGCAACATTTGATTTCAGCAAGACACTTGTGAAGGTTAGCTACACTAGCTTGGTCACTGGGTCTTATTTGTAAATAGAGCTGGGTGTTATCCGTATAGCAGTAAAACGGAATTTTATGATTGCGGATGATCTACAAGGGAATATACAAGGGAAAAAGGATGGGGAGAATTGACCCCTGAGGGACACCATAGTGAATATGTGCTTGGGATAATACTGAACCACCATTCTCACTGAGAAAAGTGAATTTTCGAGTTGTGGGAGTGCTCAGAGATCAGGATAGATAAGTAGTTAGATCTTGCATCTTGAACAGCAACACTGTAATTTCTCATAGAATACTTGGAAGTTTGCAGGCCTTCCATTTATGTTATGCCTTTCGAATTTCACTTTTTAAAGCAAACGTGTGGTCATTTAACCAGGATGAGACACTGGCAGACAATTTATTATTGATTTTAACTGGTGCCATTGAGTCTAAGTAGCCTGACACATTTCTGCTGGTGCTTGCTTCCATTCAGCTACAAGAGCATTAGTGAGGTCGAGCATTGATGGTGGACGATTTGCCTGGCTCGCAGTCAGCGTTGCAATTCATCCCAAAGGTGTTCGATGAGGTCAGGGCTTTGTACAGGCCAGTCAAGTTCTTCCACACTGATCTCGACAAACTATTTCTGTATGGACCTCACTTTGTGCACGGTGGCATTGTCATGCTGAAACAAGAAATTACCTTCGCCAAACTGTTGCCACATATTTGGAAGCACAGAATTGTCTACAATGTGATTGTATGCTGTAGTGTTAAGATTTCCCTTCACTGAAAATAAGGGGCTTAGCCCGAACCATGAAAACAGCCCCAGACCATTATTCCTCCTTTACAGTAGGCACTATGCATTGGGGAAGGTAGCATTCTCCTGGCATCCGCCAAACCCAGATGCGTCCGTTGGACTGCCAGATGGTGAAGCGTGATTCAACACTCCAGAGAACATGTTTAAATGGCGGCGAGCTTTACACGAATCCAGCCGATGCTTGGCATTGCGCATGGTGATTTTAGGCTTGTGTGCGACTACTCGGCCATGGAAACCCATTTCATGAAGCTCCCGATGAACAGTTATTGTACTGACATTACTTCCAGAGGCAGTTTGGAACTCAGTAGTGAGTGTTGCAACCTGAGGACAGGTGATTTTTACACGCTTCATGCTTCAGCACACGGCTGTCCTGTTCTTTGAGCTTGTGTGGCCTACTACTTTGCGGCTTAGTCGTGGTTGCTCCTAGAAGTTTCCATTTCATAATAACAGCACTTTCAGTTGACTGGGGCAGCTCTAGCAGGGCAGAAATTTGAAGAACTGACTTGTTGGAAAGGTGGCATCCTATAACAGTGCCACGTTGAAAGTCGCTGAGTTCTTCAGTAAGGCCATTCTACTGCCAATGTTTGTCTATGGACATTGCATGGCTGTTTGCTCGATTTTATACTCCTGTCAGCAACGGGTGTGGCTGAAATAGCTGAATCCACTAATTCGAAGGTGTGTCTACAAACTTTTGTATATATAGTGTATGTCATAGAAACTGTTCACTAAATCATCGGTGTGAAGACAAAGAACAGGATCAGTGTCAACGGATAGAAAAGCATTTGTAAATTCACTAAAGTTGTGGAGTTAATGATACGAGAGCGAGTAGGGAAAGACATTTTAGGAGGAGGAGGATAAAGCATTTTAAAAACAATACTGAGATGGTCAGAGACACATACATCAATAGTTTCCAAGCTATCAATATTCAGACCATAGGACAGCACAAGATCAAGAGTATGGCCTTTGTTGTGTGTAGGCCTTGTGGCATGTAGCACAAGTTAAAGGATTCTAACTGGTTAAGAAACTCCCCTGTTCGTGCATTTTTTGGGCAACACACAGGAATGCTTAGATCTCCAAGAATAATAACCCTGTCATATTTAGGCGTAACCAAAGAAAGCAGGTCAGAGAATTGTGTATGAACAAACTATTACGTTTAGGAGGGTGGTACACTAAAATACACAACGTGGCAAAATATAAGGCTCTCAAATGAGAAAAAGTTGCCACATGACCCAGGGCTACATATAAACTTGTCTCTATGAATGACTGCTACCCCACCACCATGGCCAGACGCCCTTGGTTTCTGTAGATAAGAATAGTCTGGAGGGGTAGTTTCATTTAGAGAACTAAAATCCTCAAGTTTCAGCCAAGTCTCAGTTAGCTTGAAAATATGTCATTGGAAAAAATAAAATCATTGCATATGAACAACTTATTATTTAGAGATCTTACATTCAATAAACCGATCTTGACATGGATAGCTGCAGGATTTACAGAGGTATTCAGGGGAGTTGGAACATAAATGAGGTGTAAAGGTCTCCGTAATGCCGGTAAGGCAGAGTCAGGCGCAGGACAACAAAAATGAGTGTTCATAAACTTTACTAAAAATATTTACCAAACGAGTGGAAAAACAATCACTCGAACACGGAACACAATACAACAAACAATCACGCACAAAAACATGTGGGAAACAGAGGGTTAAATAAGGAACATGTAATGATGGGAAATAAAAACCAGGTGTGTGAAAAAGGAAGACAAAACCAACGGAAAATGAACCATGGATCGGTGGCGGCTCGAAGACCGGTGACGTCGACCGCCGAAAGCCGCCCGAACAAGGAGAGGGACCAACTTCGGCTGAAGTCGTGACATGAGGTTACTTACATTAACCGCACTACGGGACATAATATACTTTTCATGTCCTCTGTTGCTAATTATGAAAGAGAGGACTGGAACACTACCAGAGCCAGGCCATCAGTCTCTAAAACAGTTTGCAATGTTGCTGATAATAATCCTGGAACCTTGCGGTTAGGGTGAATCCCATTTCTTTTAAAAAGGGCTGGTTGCTCCCACAGCAATCAAAATTGTCACTAAAAGAGATATGTCGTAGCAAAGTTTCTTCAGGTACTCGTTTAGAGCCACCAGGCATCTGAAAAGTTCCGAACCCCTCCGACAACCTTTATTTGAGCCCTTTTCCAGAAATGAAAAATGTAACAAAATATTTAAGCAATTGTCTGAGGATAGTGCTGGACCATCTGACATAGAAAGAAAAGGGGACAGTTTGATGAAGCTTTAAATAAAGGGCATGTGACAAAGCTTTAAGTAAAGGTCATGTGACATGATTGTCCAAAACACAGGGCCCTAAATATAATATATGACTTACATTTGATGTTGCCTCATATAAGTTTGAAAGTCTGCTTCAATAAGGCTGCGTTTACACAGACAGCCCAATTCTTATCTTTTTTTTACCACTAATTGGCCTTTTGACCAATCAATTACCAATAATAATATCAGAATTGTGCTGCCTGTGTACATACAGCCTACGTATCACAACTTTACTTTTATTATACCACAGGCGCCTCTTCCTGCACCTGCGTTGGGAAGAACGGTGCTTTCCAGCACTCAGATGGCTCCTGTCTGTGTCGAACTGGCTATTTTCTACAACGATCTGGATTTCAAGAGCTCCAGCTCTGACAGTGAACTGGACTGCCAGTCTGAGGTTAGATTCAGCAATCAGTGTAGTTGGACGCATCTGTGTTTGGCTGCTCGGATACAAATGTAACCACACATGACACTTGTCATGTTTTACAATCAAATCAAACTTGATTTGTCACCTGCACCGAATACACTGTGTAAACCTTACCATGAAATGCTTACTTAGAAGCCCTTAACCAACAGTGCAGTTCAAGAAAGAATTAAGAAAATATTTACCAAATAAACTAAAGTAAAAAATTATAAAATGTAACATAATAAAAAAACTATAACGAGGCTATATACAGGGGCTACCGGTACCGAGTCAATGTGCGGGGGTACACGTTAGTCAAGGTAATTTGTACATAGGCAGGGGTAAGGTGACGATGCATAGATAATAAACAGCAAGTAGCAGCAGTGGGGTGTCAATGTAAATAGTCCGGTGGCCATTTGATTAATTGTTCAGCAGTCTTATGGCTTGGGGGTAGAAGCTGTTAAGGAGCCTTTTGGTCCTAGACTTGGTGCTCCGGCACTGCTTGCCGTGCGGTAGACGAGAAAACAGTCTATGACTTGTGGAAAGCTACCCGAAACGTTTGACCCAAGTTAAACAATTTAAAGGCAATGCTACCAAATACTAATTGAGTGTATGTAAACTTCTGACCCACTGGGAATGTGATGAAAGAAATAAAAGCTGAAATAAATCATTCTCTCTACTATTATTCTGACGTTTCACATTCTTAAAATAAAGTGGTGATCCTAACTGACCTAAGACAGGGAATTTTTACTAGGATTAAATGTCAGGAATTGTGAAAAATGGAGTTAAAATGTATTTGGCTAAGGTGTATGTAAACTTCCGACTTCAAGTGTATGTGAGAGTGGCCCTCACTAGCATGGAAACGAAATACAGGCACAGACTCTGTGTGGAAAATGATTTAAGACTGAGATTCTCTCCAATACAATCCAACATTGCGGAGTTATGTGCATCCATTCAAGCACACCATTCTCATTAACCTGTGGTGAGTTATTCACAATTTCCGATGAGCAAATAAGGTTTTATATGTTAGATGGCTAAATAAAGAGTAAAATTATTGATTATTATATTATTATTTGTGCCCTGGTCCTATAAGAGCTCTTTGTCACTTCCCACCAGCCGGGTTGTGACAAAAACTCACACTAATTCTTATGTTTAATAAATGTATCGTATAGTGTGTGTGTGGCAGGCTTACAATTAGGGCCAAAAACAATATTTGAGAGTGCGCTGACCCTGGTGCTAGAGGGGGTATGCAGCTGGAGGTTGAATGTTTGAAGGGGTACGGGACTATAAAAAGTTTGGGAACCACTGCTCCAGTGGAATACATCTACAGTGGAGAAAGGTCAGCCAGACACAACCAAACGATCAATACTGGTTTATTCTATTAGCTTTTATTAGCTTGGCTAATAGCTTTCAGGAAGTGTGCCAGCCATTTATCTGATATCTGATCTTACCACAGTTATGATTGAGAGTTGGTAGATGGCTCTACTAACAGCTCTCTGGTCAGAATTCAATCATGGCAGATAATGGGTTCTCTGAATTGTATTTTCAGAGGTGTATTTAATTTCCACTGCATCATGTCCCTTACAAATCAGGAGTCCTGTGGAATTACCCATTCAATTCTGATAGCGAGCATGGCAGAGAAGTCTTCAGGTGCGTCATGCAACAGGACTGTTGTTTTTCGAAATCCATCCATCTGACCAGGGACACCTTGCCGTGCAAGTGAAACTCCTCTCTGAACACCTCCTTCTGAAAAGCCACTATCTACAATTATTGACTTCTATCTTTTGTTTTTGTCTCAGCCTGAATGGCCAGGGGGTGCTGGGCTGCAGGGGAGTCGGAGAGGGGGCCGAGGCTGAGGAGCCTGCAGTCTACCGTGGAGGAGGTGACTAACTCAGTTAAATTACTCACTGCCTTAATGATGATAGGTTCATAGTCATGATGGGTTAGTCCCCATCTACACCGCAATTTCACAACCACCCATACATGGTACAGTACATATACAGTCATGCACAACATTATTAGCCCCACTAGATGAATAGTTAACGTTTTTGATTATGCCCACATACAGTTGAAGTCAGAAGTTTACATACACTTAGGTTGGAGTCACTAAAACTCGTTTTTCAACCACTCCACAAATTTCTTGTTAACAAACTATAGTTTTGGCAAGTCGGTTAGGACATCTACTTTGTGCATGACACAAGTCATTTTTCCAACAATTGTTTACAGACAGATTATTTCACTTATAATTCACTGTATCACAATTTCAGTGGGTCAGAAGTTTAGATACACTAAGTTGATTGTGCCTTTAAACAGCTTGGAAAATTCCAGATAATGATGTCATGGCTTTAGAAGCTTCTGATAGGATAATTGACATCATTTGAGTCAATTGGAGGTGTACCTGTGGATGTATTTCAAGGCCTACCTTCAAACTCAGTGCCTCTTTGCTTGACATCATAAGAACATCAAAAGAAATCAGCCAAGACCTCAGAAAAAAGTGTAGACCTCCACAAGTCTGGTTCATCCTTGGGAGCAATTTCCAAACACCTGAAGGTACCACGTTCATCTGTACAAACAATAGTATGCAAGTATAAACACCATGGGACCACACAGCCATCATAGCGCTCAGGAAGGAGACGCGTTCTGTCTCCTAGAGATGAACGTACTTTGGTGCGAAAAGTGCAAATCAATCCCAGAACAACAGCAAAGGACCTCGTGAAGATGCTGGAGGAAACAGGTACAAAAGTATTTATATCCACAGTAAAATGAGCCCTATATCGACATAACCTGAAAGCCCGCTCAGAAAGGGAGAAGCCACTGCTCCAAAACCGCCATAAAAAAGCCAGACTACGATTTGCAACTGCACATGGGGACAAAGATCGTACTTTTTGGAGAAATGTCCAAAAAAGGACAACAAAGTCAAGGCATTGGAGTGGCCATCACAAAGCCCTGACCTCAATCCTATGGGATTTAAAGGGCAGAATTGAAAAAGCGTGTATGAGCAAGGAGGCCTACAAACCTGGCTCAGTTACACCAGCTCTGTCAGGAGGAATGGGACAAAATTCAAAATTCAACTTATTGTGGGAAGCTTGTGGAAGGCTACCCGAAACATTTGACCCAAGTTAAACATTTCAAAGGCAATGCTACCACATACTAATTGAGTGTATGTAAACTTCTGACCCACTGGGAATGTGGTGAAAGAAATAAAAGCTGAATTAAATCATTCTCTCTACTATTGTTCTGACATTTCACATTCTTAAAATAAAGTGGTGATCCTAACTGACCTAAGACAGGGAATTTTTACAAGGAATTAAAGGTCAGGAATTGTGAAAAATTTAGTTTAAATGTATTTGGCTAAGGTGTATGTAAACTTCCGACTTAAACTGTATGTGAGAGTGGATTCTCGTCCCTCACTAGCATGGAAACTAAATACAGGCACAGACTCTGTGTGGAAAATGAATTAAGACTGAGACTCTCTCCAATACAATCCAACATTGCGGAGTTATGTGCATCCTTTCAAGCACACCATTCTCATTAACCTGTGGTGAGTTATTCACAATTTCCGATTAACAAATAAGGTTTTATATGTACGTGAATTTGGCTAAGGTGTATGTACACCTCCGACTTCAACTGTATCATAGACATTGAAATACAATGGGTAATAGGTTCAGAAGTATTTTGCTCTGCCATTTCTATTTTGGTATCGATTATCCATTTTATACACAAATCCACCTCTAGGATGACAACACAGCTAAGCCATGATAATGTACAAGTGAGGCTATTTCCCTCTAGATCAATGACATGATCAGTAGTCTTGCGTTGGCATTTCAAGTTAATATTATTATCCACTTTCTCCACAAATGCTTCCCAAGGAATCATGACTGGAAAGTTTGAGCTGGAGGAACTCAACGTGAAAACAAGGTGGAGGATCAGAACCTGCATTTGGCGTCCCCGCTGGCCAGGCACCGCAAGGACACCCAAGAGATCTACCGAAATATCTGCCAACAGACAGATGCTCTGAGGGTACGGAAAATATGGCATAATAGGACGGGAGAAAGTAACAGACCTGAGTTCAACTACTATTTGAAATCTTTCAAATACTTTGCCTGCCTGGAAGGCCAAGTGAGCAAGGTATGTACTTTAGGGACTTTTCTATTGGTTCCTTTGCAACAGCCATGGTCAATTTAACACAGATTAAGTATTTTAAATGATTTGAAGTAGTATTTTAACCCAGGTTAGAAAAAGTTGTCCTCAAATCAGCAAAGTAAAAGAACATAAACATACAGTGAGGGAAAAAAGTATTTGATCCCCTGCTGATTTTGTACGTTTGCCCACTGACAAAGAAATGATCAGTCTATAACTTTAATGGTAGGTTCATTTGAACAGTGAGAGACAGAATAACAACAAACAAATCCAGAAAAATGCATGTGAAAAATGTTATAAATTGATTTGCATTTTAATGAGGGAAATAAGTATTTGATCCCCTCTCAATCAGAAAGATTTCTGTCTCCCAGGTGTATTTTATACAGGTAACGAGCTGAGATTAGGAGCACACTCTTAAAGGGAGTGCTCCTAATCTCAGCTTGTTACCTGTATAAAAGACACCTGTCCACAGAAGCAATCAATCAATCAGATTCCAAACTCTCCACCATGGCCAAGACCAAAGAGCTCTCCAAGGATGTCAGGGACAAGATTGTAGACCTACACAAGGCTGGAATGGGCTACAAGACCATCGCCAAGCAGCTTGGTGAGAAGGTGACAACAGTTGGTGCGATTATTCGCAAATGGAAGAAACACAAAAGAACTGTCAATNGAGGAATGCTGCCTATGACCCCAAGAACACCATCCCCACCGTCAAACATGGAGGTGGAAACATTTTGCTTTGTGAGTGTTTTTCTGCTAAGGGGACAGGACAACTTCACCGCATCAAAGGGACGATGGACAGGGCCATGTACCGTCAAATCTTGGGTGAGAACCTCCTTCCCTCAGCCAGGGCATTGAAAATGGGTTGTGGATGGGTATTCCAGCATGACAATGACCCAAAACACACGGCCAAGGCAACAAAGGAGTGGCTCAAGAAGAAGCACATTAAGGTCCTGGAGTGGCCTAGCCAGTCTCCAGACCTTAATCCCATAGAAAATCTGGGAGCTGAAGGTTCGAGTTGCCAAATGTCAGCCTCGAAACCTTAATGACTTGGAGAAGATCTGCAAAGAGGAGTGGGACAAAATCTCTCCTGAGATGTGTGCAAACCTGGTGGCCAACTACAAGAAATGTCTGACCTCTGTGATTGCCAACAAGGGTTTTGCCACCAAGTACTAAGTCATGTTTTGCAGAGGGGTCAAATACTTTTTTCCCTCATTAAAATGCAAATCAATTCATAACATTTTTCACTGTACAGGTCTTTTTTTGTATTGATCTGAATTCCAACCTTTGACCTGTCATCAGAGCAGTCAGGGGTGTTGATGAGGAGGCAGTCCTGTACAGACTGAGTGGAGAGGGCTGCCAGCAGCAGGACATGATAGCAGCACACTGCCACACAGACACCAGGGAGTGTGAGCTGCACACAGGCTGCAAACAGGTAAATGGCTATCTCTTCCAAAGGTTATATATACAATCCGTGGCCCGTTTATTAGGCACACCACCTCATTCACATGGCTGTGGCTTGCTATATAAACAGACAGACAGGCATTGAGGCATTCAGTTACTGTTTGATTGAACGTTAGAATGGGCAAAACAAGTGACCTAAGCAACTTTGAGCGTGGTGTGGTCATTGGTGTCGGGTGCGCCGGTCCCAGTATCTCAGAAATGACTGGTCTCCTGGGATTGTCACGCACAACAGTGTCTAGGGTTTACAGAGAATGGTACGACAAACAAAAAACATTCTTTAAGCGCAGTCCTGTGGGCGCAGTACAACAGTGGTGTGCAGAAAGGCATCTCGGAACGCACAACTCGTCTGCCCTTGTCCCGGATGGGTTATTGCAGCAGACGACCACACCGGCTTCCACTCCTATCAGCTAAAAACAAAAGGAAGTGGCTCCAGTGGGCACGCACAATTGAGGAGTGGAAAAACATTGCCTGGTCTGACAAATCCCGGTTCTTGTTGCATCATGCTGACGGCAGACTCAGGATTTGGTGTAAGCAGTATGAGTCCATGCCTGGTGTCAACGGCGGTGGTGTAATGATGTTGGGAATGTTTTCCTGGCACACATTAGGTCCCTTGATACCAGTTGAACAATGTTGCCAGAATTCTGCCTGTTCTGGAGGCAAAGGGGGGTCCGACCCATAATATGTGCTATTTAGCAGACACTTATCTGTGCATATGTTTTTAACATATGGGTGGTCCAGGGAATCAAACCAACTATCCTGGCAATGCAGGTGCCTTGCTCTACCAACTGAGCTATAGAGGACCACCACCATTCACCAGCATACCTGTATTTACATTTTCTTTGAGAATCTAAAGGAATATGGGATGTGGATGTTGTTTCTACTAATAACTCACCATAGTATTTCCATTTTTAGTTTTCCTCAGCCAACATGACCAAACCTGCATCAAGCCATGAGACAGGACCACCACCTTATGATCTAGGTAGGATACAGACACTGTACACATTTTTTCCCTCATGTACCCCTCTAGACTCATTCACCAGCTGTGAGTATATTTCTACACAACTTCTTATAGGAATGATTAGAAGAGCCAGGCATATTGCGAGAATATGTAACCTCGGTCCACTGTAAATTCTGTAGATAGTGTTAAGTTATGAAGTGAGGAGACACGGACACCGTTGTTGGGTCACGTTTAGGAAGAGTGGTTTTGTTTATTGAACCTGAAAGACTTTAATACTTTTCAACACAGTATTTTTAAACTTGGTCAACTTGCATCGCCCTATGAAGTGGGACATGCAACTACTCCCACACATATAGGACATTGCAGTGTTGTGTATTCATTTCTGACTTTTCTTCTGATTTCTTTGTACTAGTACACCTACAGAGCACAGCCCCCTGTCTGAGTGAGCAGGACCTGTCCAAACTAGTGGCCATGACCCCTCTGTCCAGGATCCTGCAGGAGATAAAGGAGTCCCTCCAGAACCTATCCAGTGTAGACAGAGGTTAGGGACAGCTTGAACCTTTCGAAAGCTCCATGTTTCTCTTCTCTGAGATAAGAGATTATCCTCTGTAACTGTTGATTGAAATGTTGGAGATAACTGTGACTCGAGACGGACTAGAGTGCCCATCATGGGCTATGGTCAATTATACTGTAAATCAATAAATGCTACATATTACTTTTATTCACATACATTCTATAAAAACTGAAATAAATATTGATATACCAATCAATTAAAATGTCATTGCCCTCATAATACAGAAATTGTTCAGTAAGACTGAAAAGGAAAGTAGGCCACAAAAACTCAGAAAAGTAGGCCACAAAAAGACTCTCTTTGTGTTTATCTGGTTAGCTGACTTGTACCGTACACTAATGATGTCCTCTGACTCTAAAGTTTATATTCCAGCCAGTACTGAAAAGACCACAGAGGACCCAGCAGTGCACCTAATCCCCGTTGCCCTGGACAACCTCTCCCCACAGCGCTTTGCCTTCTTCCTGTTCGGCTGTCATGTTGTGAAATTGCTGTGCAACACCCAAATCTTCCCCCTGGTCACGCTGCTTCTGGCCAAAATGGTTCCTGTCTCAGCCTACGAGGGCGTGGTGTCACACTGCAATGGGCACTTTTATTTTGACACCACCAATCAGATTCTGTATCTCTTTGAGGCAAAGCTTGAAAGTGTTGGACAGTTTATTTCTACTCTCCTACAGTCTATGGCCTTTATTGCTTGAGGTAAATAGATAAGAAATAATGTTGTGAAGCATGGTCACATTTTAAGTGGATTCTTTGTACTACTTTGTTGTTGATGTTGGTAAACCTCCCACAGTAGGTTTATCATGTCAAATTAACTTCCTGTATTAGGTTCCAAGCCTGAAAGCTTCATGCAAGCCCTCCATCATGCCATCTCTGCTTTGAGCCTTCAGTTGTTTAACTCCTTTTTCACATATGAAGCAAACAAGGTAAGAAGCCTTGAAGTTTCTGTAACCCATTCATTTAAAGTTAAATATACTGTAATGATGAGTGCAGCAAGCAGACTTTTGCCTTACTTTTACAGGCAAAGAGGGACACCTCACTAAATTCAGACCAGTCTCCTGGGAAGTCAGTAGAGGACTTTCTCAATGTGTCACCACTGAAAGCCAGTTCACAGAGCACCTCTTGTCAGACAGGTTTGAGTTACACTTTTGAGAATTACTTCATAAAAATTGTAAACAATGTTCACAATCCTTTGTTTTATTTATTTGATTTTAGACATCAGCAATACAATTATTTGAATCAATTATTATTTGATTTAATCAAACTGGTCATATTCATTGGTCTGATATTTATTAAAGATATGAATTATGCTTGTGCACTACCACTTTTATCACAATGTCGCCAAGTAGAAATACTTCCCAGGTCATCGCCCTCCATATCTTTCAGGCTTCAGCCACCAATTCAAAACATCACCGTTTCATTGGATGACCAGTCGGCTCTGGCGCCTGCTTCTCTTTGTTTCAACCCAACATCTTTGTACTAGTGACCCAGAACGTCTTAAGAGTATTTATTAATATTTTATTACACAATATTCTTTCTTCCATTAATGGTCATTTCCCTCTCTCTCCGAGCAGTGGTGAATGTATTACCATCGCTCCAACCCCTGGACCCGTTCCAGGCTGAGTAATCTAGACAATATGAGTGCTGCATGACAGTTCATCCACAGGGCACTCTGCTAGAAAGGGAGTATTCCTACAGGGGGGTGGGGATGGGGGGGTTAGACTGTGAGCAGATTGAGGAGGTCAGCTGGACTAATTGTCAATGGCTATCAGGATCAGTGACCACAACTCGGTGCCAAGTCCCGGGATAAAGTGAGGTGATTCCCCATAGAAAGTTCCATTGCTTGAAGATGTGGAGATTAGTGGAGATTAGAAACACTAAAAATGTCTCACTAAAAATCATATCTCATACCACCCACTATCTGACTACTTGTCATACCTCGCTCAGCTGGCACTGTACTCTTAGAAAAAGGGTTGCCAAATGTGGAGGGGTAAGCCGAAGAAGTCTTTATGGTTCTAGGTAGCACCTTTCCTTCTAAGA
Source organism: Hucho hucho (assembly GCA_003317085.1). Lineage (NCBI taxonomy): Eukaryota > Metazoa > Chordata > Actinopteri > Salmoniformes > Salmonidae > Hucho > Hucho hucho. The sequence goes on from QNTS01000091.1 coordinate 780,851, forward strand.
GTGTAAATCAGCATGCATCTTTCTCATGTAAGGATTTGCAATGTTTCAATATTATTTCTGCTCTAGTTGCTTAAACGACAACAACAGTGTTATTTATAGAAAGTAAAGCCCTGTGTATGTTTTTGTCCTCAGGTTGGCATGATGTTACCTTTTGCCAGCTGCTAGCGGAGCCCAACTATTCCTGTCCCATCATTGTCCGTCCATAACAAATGGACAGACAGCTGCAAAACATAGCCCATGATACAAACACAAAATACTTTTTTCAAATGTTATTTGAACTGACAGTTTTGTTTGGAGCAGCACATATTTTTGAGGAAACGTGTTTGTTAAAGAAGACTTTTCAGGATCCTACGGATACAGACTCACTGTAAGTGTTGCTATTTGATTTATTTTGGGGGCGGGGATAATGCTGTGTTACGTACAGTTAAAAAGTTACATTTGTTGCAGTATTAAAATCTCTAATTGTGGTACATACATATTGAAATTGATGAGTATATCAGTAATGCCACACATGCTCAATAACAATGATCAGAACCTTCAAAATCTATCCTCCTCTTCATATAGGAGTGTGTAAACCCCATATGCATGTTTGTATTGAACATCTGAGCTACACCACTGGGGATAAGCATGTAGTCTACTTCTCATTCATTTAGCACTGAGTTTCAATAATTAAAATGTTTCTATAGTTGCTGGCCAGATTTCGCGGTTAAGTTCCAACATTTCCCATTAGTGTCCACATGCTGTAATCATGTTGTAATCTTGAAATCCCTCCAAATCCCTGAAACTCTGTTCACTTGCCCATGCAGTAGTAAACATAGTTAGGGTTTTATGAACGTTGGAACAAAGCGTTTTAATGTTTTCTTTTAATGTTTGACTAAATCCTTTTAACGTTATTTTTTTTGAGGCAAAACATTTAAATTTGTAAGGTTATTATTTTATATATATATATTGTTTTACAGCAAATGTGTTTCTTATTGGACAGTACAGTACTAACCCCCCAAAAAATGTTTTCTCCTTACTGAACTCCACCCACTTCTGGTGAGCCTCATAGTTGTGCTAGTTTTAATTTTTGTTCATCACAATTCACAATCTCATTCTACTGAGCCAAAGTGTCACCTGACCAGTGCATCCATTTACCGGTTGGGTGTCAATATCTAATCAGTGAACTTTACTGTAAGTAGGTCACCAGTGATTGCTTGTATTTGCTTGGTGTGCATTACCACACCAAGCAAAGTTTAGTGTTGTGTGTACCTTTTATTAGGAAGGAATGGAATTAAGAATATATAAATATATCGACAAGCAATGTCAAAGCGGCATAGACTAAGATACAGTCGAAAAGAAGAGAACACAGTATATACAAATGACATGAGTAATGCAAAATATGTAAACATTATTAAAGTGACTAGTGTTCCATTTATTAAAGTGGCCAGTGATTGCAAGTCTATGTATATAGGCAGCAGCTTCTAATGTGCTACTGATGGCCTTGAGATATAAGCTGTTTTTCAGTCTCTCGGTCCCAGCATTGAGGCACCTGTACTGACCTCACCTTCTGGATGATAGCGGGGTGAACAGGCAGTGGCTCGGGTGGTTGTTGTCTTTGATGATCTTTTTGGCCTTTCTGTGACATTGGGTGCTATAGATGTCCTGGAGGGCAGGTAGTTTGCCCCCGGTGATGCGTTGGGCAGACCGCACCACCCTCTGGAGATCCCTGCGGTTGTGGGTGGTGCAGTTGCCGTACCAGGCGGTGATACAGCCCGACAAGATGCTCTCAATTGTGCATCTGTAAAAGTTTGTGAGGGTTTTAGGTGCCAAGCCAAAAACAATTCAGCCTTCTGAGGTTGAAGAGGTGCTGTTGTGCCTTCTCACCACACTGTCTGTGTGGGTGGACCATTTCAGTTTGTCAGTGATGTGTACGCCGAGGAACTTGAAGCTTTCCACCTTCTCCACTGCGGTCCCGTCGATGTGGATAGGGGGTTGCTCCCTCTGCTGTTTCCTGAAGTCCAAGATTTCCGCCTTTGTTTTGTTGACGTTGAGTGAGAGGTTGCGTGCTCCTTTTTTAGTCTGTGATTGTCTGTAGACCCTCTTGTGTCTGAGCCGTTGAATTGCGACTCCACTTTGTCTCTATATTGACGTTTTGCCTGTTTGATTTCCTTACGGAGGAAATAACTACACTGTTTGCATTCTACCATATTCCCAGTCACCTTGCCATGGTTAAATGCAGTGGTTCGCGCTTTCAGTTTTGCCCGAATGCTGCCATCTATCCACGGTTTCTGGTTAGGGTAGGTTTAAATAGTTACAGTGGGTACAACATCTCCTATACACTTCCTGATAAACTCAGTCACCGTATCAGTATATACGTCAATGTTATTCTCGGAGGCTACCTGGAACATATCCCAGTCAGCGTGATCAAAACAATTTGGTCAGCTTTGAATAGTGAGTTTCTTCCTATAGGAAGGGAGGAGAAAAAGGGAGTCATGGTCAGATTTGCCAAATGTAGGGTGGGGGAGGGCCTTGTAGGCATCCCGGAAGTTGGAGTAGCAGTGGTAGAGTGTTTTATCAGTGCGAGTACTACAGTTGATATGCTGATGGAACTTTGGTAGCACTTTCCTCAAATTTGCTTTGTTAAAATCCCCAGCTACAATAAATGCGGCCTCAGTATATGTGGTTTCCAGTTTGCATAAAGTCCAGTGAAGTTCTTTGAGGGCCGTCGTGGTATCGGCTTGAGGGGGAATATGCACAGCTGTGTCCATAACCTAAGAGAATTCTCTTGGGATGTAATAAGGTTGGCATTTGACTGTGAGGTATTCTAGGTCGGGTGAACAAAAGGACTTGAGTTCCTGTATGTTATCACAATCACACCATGAGTAGTTAATCATGAAACATACACCCCGCCCTTCTTCACGGAGAGATTTATTCCTGTTTGCACGATGAACTGAGAACCCAACTGGCTGTACGGACTCAGACAGTATATCCCGAGAGAGCCATGTTTCCGTGAAACAGAGTATGTTACAATCCCTGATGTCTCTCTGGAAGGAAATCCTCGCACTCAGCTCGTCAACTTTATTATCCATAGACTGAACATTAGTGGGTAATGTACTCGGAAGCGGTGGGTGGTGTGCGTGCCTCCTGAGTCAGACTAGAAGTCTCCAAGTACCTCTTCTCCGTGGATTATGTTTAGGGTCAGCCTCTGGAATCATTTAAATTGCCCTGGGGGTTACGGACAAAGGATCCGATTCAGGAAAGTCGTATATTCCTGGTCGTAATGCTGGTAATGCTGGTGAGTTACCGTCGCTCTGGTATCCAAAAGTTATTCCCGGCTGTATGTAATGACACAAAAAAATGTCTGGCCTAATAATGTAAGAAATATCATATAAAAAACAAAATACTGCAAAGTTGCCTAGTGGCTAGAAGCACGGCTGCCCTCTCTATCGGTGCCATTCAACGTCTATTCCACGTTGGTTTCACATAATTTTGTGGAATAAATGTTGATTCAACCAGTGTGTGCCCATTGGGTAGGAACAAATCCATTTGTTTTGTTCTTGGAAATGAGCATGATAAACAAACCAGTGTGGTTTCTCTTTCTCAGAGCTGAGCTTCTCTTGTGTTAGTCTAAGGGTTATTCCTTTTGTCTGCCTTGTTCCCATCATCCGGTCCTTGTGCATCACTGTTGCCATGGTTCCCTTATCTCTGGGATGTGGCAGTGGCAGCCACCAGGCCTGCCATATTTACTGTTTCAGAGACACCCAGCCTACTGGCAACAACACACTGTTTATTCTCCACTGCCGTTTTCATTGTTGTTTATGTGTTTTCATTAGAAATAATATCCCGTGGGATTAGTCATTCAAATGATGATTGCTGCCTACTTGCCTGATGGCATGGATATATCAGCTATGTGCTCTGATATATAAACATTGAAAAAAACACACAACATCCATAGAAATAGAATGACAACATACTCCAAATTAAATTTGTAATCCATGGTAGAAAGCTGAAATCATTCAGCCTACGGTATCCTTTGAGGTAAGCCTTTCTTACTCCTCCATGCACATACTGTACATCGGCCACTAGATTAAACACAGTGATCTCATTGTTAGATTACACTGAATTTTGAGCACTACATATACACTGTATCTGCTTTATGAAGTTGAATGGAGTTTTAAGATGTCTTCACTGGATAAGCCTTTGAATTCTTCCCAGATTAAGAACATTGAAGAGCAGTCGAGAGTTTAAGAGGTCGAAGTTCCATAGAGAAATGTAGAAATACTGGTTAGAAGATTTCGGAATAAATATCACAATAGCTTTACTTTAGATGCTGGGTTCAGAATGTACTGTATTTATGCAATGTATGGAATACTCAAACACAGTACCATCCGATTTATCATATTCCATATGTCAATGCCTAACAGTTCATTAAACAGCGTAGTCTTTCCTAAATAAATGTCTAGGAAGGCAAACATAATTCATACTCAATGTGACTCATGGAGAATAATGGGTATAGTTTATATCATGCCGATCCTTCATAAGTACATTAGGGCCGCGTCTCAAAAGGTACACTATTCCCTATTAGTGTACTACTTTTGACCATGGCACATAGTGTCCTCTTGTCAAAAGTAGCATACTATATTGGGAATAGGGTGACATTTGAGATGCAGCCCAGGCTTCTTTCACACTGGTGTGTGGGTGAACTGGGGGGGATAATGACTGCTCTCAGAGGTAATGGCAGAGAGAAGCAGTGAAGCAGAATGGAATAAAACATAATCGAAAAACTCATCCCTTTGTGTCAAATGCAGATTAAGTTTTATGTAGATGAAAGGTCATTGCATCATCCTGCTATAAGCACCAAATATGAGAGAGAATCATGGGGATTGTACGGTTGCGTTAGAAGCTCTGTAGGCTGATGGTTTTTCTTGGTATGCTCAGAATTGTGTGTTTTTCAATGGCCTATACATGCCCTAGTTTAATGCCCTACACATACCGTACACACATACTGTACACACCGAGTTCAGAGTATACATATTAAATCAAGAGATGAAGATTCTACTCCAGGGTGATTTTTGAGCTCTATCACTGCTGTGTGATTTTTTGAAGAGATGCCTGAGGGGGTGAAGAAACAAATATGTGCTTCACTGCTCTGTATTAAATGAGTGGCTATGAGTTAGCACTCTCCTTCAAGATGCTAAACAACATTATATAACATTTGTGTGGTCGTGGTGGTACATTGGATGTCTGTTGTCATTTTTGTTCATAAAAGTCTTAAATTATTTGTAAGAGAGGACCTCGCACTTGCAACTCATAACTTTAACGTTGAATCGCCCTTCATAGAAATTCCCCCCTGTACATTTTTTGGTGGTAAAAAAGTTAGAATTGGATGTGTTTATAGGGAACCCGATACTGACATTGGTAGTTTTAATGATGTTCTTGTATCAAGATTGGATTTAAGGTGCTGACCTGTTGCACCCTCTACAACCACTGTGATTATTATTATTATTTTACCCTGCTGGTTATTTATGAAAGTTTGAACATCTTGGCCATTATAATCTCAACCCAGCACAGCCAGAAGAGAACTGGTCATCCCTCAGAGCCTGGTTCCTCTCTAGGTTTCTTCCTAGGTTCCTGCCTTTCTATGGAGTTTTTCCTAGCCACCATGCATCTACATCTGCATTACTTCAATTACAAGCACACAAAAGTGACCAGTTCATCGGTCATCCTTATTAATAATATTTTTACTGATTAATTGAATAATGTGGCAAAAACAGGTACACTTTATATTGACATTTCTGACCAATTTCCAATATTCCACTTCTCTTTGTCAGCTGGAAATGAGCAGGTGGGAATGGATAGTAGCATTAAATGTAGAATATTTAACAAAATAATTACCGAGCACTTTCAAATGTTGATTTAATGATTGTTAATGGGAACATTTTTATAATAATTTACTGTGGAGTCTGCTTACCAGACTTTTCTCACATCCTTAAATTCTGTATTTCACCACCTCTTTCCCTTATTCAGACCTCATAAGAGAGCGGCAGATGGGTTCTGGAAACCAAAAATCCTACCCTCCTTGAATTCTGCCAATTCAAAATATACTGAACAAAAATATAAATGCAGCTTGTAAAGTGTTGGTCCCACGTTTCATCAGCTGAAATAAAATAAAAATACATCCCTGTTAGTGACCATTTCTCCTTTGCTAAAATAATCCATACACCTGACCGGTGTGGCATATCAAGAAGATATTATTAAACAGCATGATCATTACACAGGTGCACCTTGTGCTGGGGACAATAAACGTCTGGTGATTGTGGAGGCCAGGTCATCTGATGCAGCACTCCATCACTTACACAGCCTTACATGGCCTTTGGGTGTATTTTGGGTCATTGTCCTGTTGAAAAACAAATGATAGTCCCACTAAGCGCAAACCAGATGGGGATGGCATATTGCTGCAGAATGCTGTGGTAGCCATGCTGGTTAAGTGTGCCTTTAATTCTAAATAAATCATAGACAGTGTCACCAGCAAAGCACACCCACACCGTCACATCTCCTCGTCCATGCTTCACGTTGGGAACCACAAATGCAGAGATCATCCGTTCACCTACTCTGCGTCTCACATTTGCACTCATCAGACCAAAGGAGAGATTTCCACCAGTCTAATGTCCATTGCTCATGTTTCTTCGCCCAAGCAAGTCTCTTCTTCTTATGTGTGTCCTTTAGTAGTGGTTTCTTTTCGGCCATGAAGGCCTGATTCACACAGTGTCCTCTGAACAGTTGATGTTGACGTGTCTGTTACTTGAACTCGGTGATGCATTTATTTGGGCTGCAGTTTCTGAGGCTGGTAACTCTAATGAATGTATCCTCAGCAGGAGAGGTAACTCTGGGTCTTCCTTTCCTGTGGGTGTCCTCATGAGATCCAGTTTCATCACAGCGCTTGATGGTTTTTGCGACTGCACTTGAAGAAACTTTCAAAGTTCTTGAAATCTTCCTCATTGATTGAGCTTTATGTCTTAAAGTAATGATGGACTGTTGTTTCTTTTTGCTTATTTGAGCTGTTCTTGACATAATATGGACTTGGCCTTTTACCAAATAGGGCTATCTTCTGTATACCACCACTACCTTGTCACAACACAACTGATTGGCTCAAATGCATTAAGGTAAGAAATTCCACAAATGTACTTTTAACAAGGCACACCTGTTAATTGAAATGCATTCCAGGTAACTACCTCATGAAGCTGGTTGAGAGAATGCCAAGAGTGTGCAAAGCTGTCATCAAGGAAAAGGGTGGCTACTTTGAAGAATGTCAAATATAAAATATATTTTGATCTGTTTAACACGTTTTTGGTTACTACATGATTACTTATGTGTTATTTCATGGTTTTGATGTCTTCAATGTAGAAAATAGTTAAAATAAAGAAAACCCCTTTTAATGAGAAAGTGTGTCTAAACTTTTGACTGGAACTGTACTTCGTATTGTCCATGTGCCTGTGAACAAGAAGATAGGGAGTGAAAATAAGTAGCTTGTGACCTTTACGCATGCGCATCAAGGGAAACGTTATCGGAGCCCTAAGTTACCGCTTATTGCGAAAAACAAAGGCAGTGAACAGCGGAACATAACGTCATTTTCGGATTGCTCCTCATTTTATGAAGATTCTGACAAAAGAGTATCCTTTTTCATCAAACCAATTTATTATTCGCTATTCATATAAAACTTTTTGCAATCCATTGTCATTGTATGATTGAGGATTTCTAGACGTTCACCCAAATCCCGCAATAGAAAGTGGCCTCAGCGGAGGGAGGAATCTACAGGTCTCTTTGGGGTTTTATTCATGACGAAGTTGCGAGGAATATCAAGTGAATGACTGTGAGTGTGTGAGTAATTTCTTTTCTCACCACAAATATACTACGACTTGAATAATGTGGGAGAATTTTACACAAAGATAAGTGATTAATCGTAGTCAATGATAATATTAAATTAGTGTTCTCTTCAGACACTGGCAAATAACCATCATATAGCCTAAAGCAAGTCTCACACTTTGTAAAATCTCTACAGAGTACATGTTAAAAATATCGACGACTGATCTCCTGGGTAGCGGTGCGCTGTCCACTGTCCTGAAATTACGCTCTTCAAATAGCCTAATCAAACTAGGGCATTCCGCTACCACGCCATAGAAATACTGTAGATGAAAATACTAGAGATGAAATATGAGATTATTCGAGGTTTAACGTGTTTTTTCTTTCTTTGATTGTGAACAGGAGAGAGTGCCCAATACAGCTATCCCAGAGAATCCCGAATATGAGAACTCGAACCAGGGTTATATTGCATTCTCTATTACTTTTGGTTATAGTAGGTAAGTGTTTGCACTTACATTATCTGTTTGTCTCTAATGGTTGAAAATCACACCTAAATTAGATTTGAGATGCGATGGTTTTTGACATTAATTGACACATCACGATCAAACAAGTAATCCCAACACTTAGGCCTTTATGTTGTCTTCGTTTACATGACTTTTGGGGGTGTGGGGGGGATTCAACTGACCACTTTGAGAGATCTGACTAAGGCTAGTATGGCATGATTTGACAAGGTCAAGTGACATAGAAAACCTATAGTAACATTCACTTGGCTTTTGGATAAAGTAAAATGAAGGTATAAGCCTATTAGCATTACATGTAGAAGCCAACAGACAGGACATAATTTGGGTAATCAGTCTCTAAAGTAAAACAAAATACAATTTGGTAACACTTTTATATAAAATATTCGAAATATTTCACCAACTATTCCAACATTGAATAACATGAACAAACTAATAGAGGTTCTTAAATAGGGAGCATACAGTAGATCATGAGGTCTACTCAAATGAGGTCTGTCAATGCTGCCATTCAGAAATAAGAAATACACGTACATAATATTAGACTACTGACACATATCATTTAGAGCAGGTTTCTACCTGGTCCTTTTTCCCAGTACGTTTCTGTGTCACTTTCACTACTGTGACTGTCCTGGTTTCCATGTGGCTGCATGGAACTATCAGACTATCATGGTCCAAACACACTAAGACAGTTGTGAAGAGGGCACGACAAAGCCTATTCCCCCTCAGAAGACTGAAAAGATTTGACATGGGTCCTCAGATCCTCAAAAGGTTCTACAGCTGCACCATCAAGAGCATCCTGACTGGCTGCATCACTGCCTGGCATGGCAATCGCTCGGCCTCTGACCGCAAGGCACTACAGAGGGTAGTGCGTATGGCCCAGTACATCACCGGGGCCAAGCTTCCTGCCATCCAGGACCTCTATACCAGGTGGTGTCAGAGGAAGGCCCTAAAAATTCTCAAAGACTCCAGCCACCCTAGTCATGGGCTGTTCTCTCTGCTACCGCATGGCAAGCAGTACCGGAGCGCCAGGTCTAGGTCCAAAAAGCTTCTTAACAGTTTTATTATCAATGCATAGTCACTTTAACTCTACCTACATGTACATAATTACCTAAATTACCTCGACTAACCAGTGCCCCCACACATTGACTCTGTACCGGTACCCCCTGTATATAGCCTCACTATTGTTATTTTACTGCTGCTGTTTAATTATTTGTTACTTTTATTTTCTATTTTTTACTTATCTATTTTACTGAACTTTTTTTTTCTTAAGACATTGTTGGTCAAGGGCTTGTAAGTAAGCATTTCACTGTTGTTTTCGACGCATGTGATAAATACATTTGATGTGATTTGAATGACCCTTCATGAGCTGGAGATGTGATCGATGTTGACAAACACAGCCCGGGGCTCTGGGTTACATAATACTAACCGTGTGTTTTGTCAATCAGTCACACAAAGACTCCATGCAGAAAACCACACATTTTCATCCCTCAATCACTATAGTAGCCTGGCAGGGTTCGACTGTGTTTGGTTGCTTCCCAAATGGCACCCTAATCCCCATATGGTACACTACTTATGACCATATAATGCACTACTTTTGACCCGGGCCCTGGTCTAAAGTAGTGCACGAAATATGGAATATGGTGCTGTTTGGGACTCAGGTCTTGTTTAGTGGGTTGGATGATATTACGCTCACTGCGTGTGTCAGTCTAGTGTGAAATGTATATATATTTTTGTATTATTTTATTTTCTCCCCAATTTCATGGTATCCAATTGGTAGTTACAGTCTTGTCCCATATCTGCAACTCCCATACGGACTCGGGAGAAGCGAAAGTCAAGAGCCGTGCATCCACCAAAATACGACCCCACCAAGCCGCACTGCTTCTTTCACACAATGCTCGCTTAACCAGCCGCACCAATGTGTCGGAGGAAACACTGTACACCTGGTGACCATGTCAGCATGCATGCGCGATGTGCGCCACAGGAGTGATGGGACATGGACATCCCAGCCAGCCAAACCCTCCCCTAACCCAGTCGACGCTGGGCCAATTGTGTGCCTCCTCATGGCTCTCCCGGTCGTGGCCGGTTGCGATGGTCCGGGGTGTGAGGATGTATTATGTGGTGAGTGAGTTGTGATTTGAGAACAGTGTTGTCTATGGCACTGCATTATGCCAGTCTGACTGGCACAACAGGAAGCTCATCCAAGCCTGGCTCACATTACATCATTAAGAGGGCAGCAAAATTAGGTCACAGGTTTATCTGATAGAACACCACGCTCTGACAACAGATGATGAGCGGAGGGTGTGGTTGAATAGAATAATATATTTGTGTTTTTGCTGTCTTTTGTTCCCGCTAGCTCCCACACGCAGGTTGATGTTTAATATCATGAGTGTTGTCCTGGAGGTAGAACTGAGTGATTTCCTTAGGCTAGCTGCAAAGTCAAAATTGGCTATATTGTAAAAATGTATAAAAAGCATTTTGCTTTTCAGTATTAATTTAAGGTTAGGCATTAGGTTTAGCAGTGTGGTTAAGGTTAGGTTTAAAATCTGATTGTATGACTAGTGACCACTCCGCAGAGCTGCCTCCAGAGCAAGATTCATGACGAAAAACGCAAACCTGCCTCTCTCACACACACACACATGCGCACACGCACAAACACACACATGTGTGTACAGTTGAAGTCGAAAGTTTACATACACCTTAGCCAAATACATTTAAACTCAATTTTCACAATTCCTGACATTTAAACAAAGTAAAAATTCCCTGTTTTAGGTCAGTTAGGATCACCACTTTATTTTAAGAATGTGAAATGTCAGAACAATAGTAGAGAGAATGATTTATTTCAGCTTTTATTTCTTTCATCACATTCCCAGTGGGTCAGAAGTTTACATACACTCAATTAGTATTTGGTAGCATTTCCTTTACATTGTTTAATTTGGGTCAAACGTTTCAGGTAGCCTTCCAAAAACTTCCTACAATAAGTTGGGTGAATTTTGGCCCATTCCTCCTGACAGAGCTGGTGTAACTGAGTCAGGTTTGTAGGCCTCCTTGCTCACACGCTTTTTCAGTTCTGCCCACAGATTGTCCTTAAGCCCTTTTGCCACAACTTTGGAAGTATGCTTGGGGTCATTGTCCATTTGGAAGACCCATTTGCGACCGAGCTTTAACCTCCTGACTGATGTCTTGAGATGTTGCTTCAATATATCCACATAATTTTCCTTCCTCATGGTGCCATCTATTTAGTGAAGTGCACCAGTCCCTCCTGCAGCAAAGCACCCCCACAACATGATGCTGCCTCCTCCGTGCTTCACGGTTGGGATGGTGTTCTTCGGCTTGCAAGCCTCCCCCTTTTTCCTCCAAACATAACGATGGTTATTATGGCCAAACAGTTCTATTTTTGTTTCATCAGACCAGAGGACATTATGATCTTTGTCCCCATGTGCAGTTGCAAATTGTAGTCTGGCTTTTATATGGTGGTTTTGGAGCAGTGGCTTTTTCCTTGCTGAGCGGCCTTTCAGGTTATGTCGATATAGGACTAATTTTACTGTGGATTTAGATACTTTTGTACCTGTTTCCTCCAACATCTTCACAAGTTCCTTTGCTGTTGTTCTGCAATTGATTTGCACTTTTCGCACCAAAGTACGTTCATCTCTAGGAGACAGAACGCGTTTCCTTCCTGAGTGGTATGGCGGCTGCGTGGTCCCATGGTGTTTATACTTGTGTACTATTGTTTGTACAGATGAACATGGTACCTTCAGGCATTTGGAAATTGCTCCCAAGGATGAACCAGACTTGTGGAGGTCTAAAAAAAAAATTCTGAGGTCTTAGCTGATTTCTTTTGATTTTCCCATGATGTCAAGCAAAGAGGCACTGAGTTTGAAGGTAGGCCTTGAAATACATCCACAGGTATACCTCCAATTGACTCAAATTATGTCAATTAGCCTATCAGAAGCTTCTAAAGCCATGACATAATTTTCTGGAATTTTCCAAGCTGTTTAAAGGCACAGTCAACTTAGTGTATGTAAACTTCTGACCCACTGGAATTGTGATACAGTGAATTATAAGTGAAATAATCTGTCTGTAAACAATTGTTGGAAAAATTACTTGTGTCATGCAAAGTAGATGTCCTAACCGACTGGCCAAAACTATAGTTTGTTAACAAGAAATTTGTGGAGTGGTTGAAAAACGAGCATTAATGACTCCAACCTAAGTGTATGTAAACTTCCGACTTCAACTGTATCTCTGGGTGATGTGTACTGTACATGCTACAGTGTGGTGCTGGTGTGATGTCGCTCTTGTGTGTTACTATCTCCAGTGCAGGTGAGCAGGCCAGTATGTGTGGATGTGCCCTCAGAAACAGAGGCGGTTGTTGGGAACCCCATGAAACTGACCTGCATCTCATGTATGAAGAGAGAGGAGGTCAGTGCAGAGACACGCGTTGACTGGTCCTACGTCCCAACTGACAAAGAACCCATCCCTGTAGGTCTCCTCCATCTAACAAGTACTTTGAATTATGAGGGAAAAATCTGGCAAAGTTAGCTAACAACGATTAGTGTGTGTGTGCTTGCTACATTGCCCCCTCAGATCTACCTGTTTGATGGACAACCAAGGGAGCTGGAGGGGCCTTGGAGGGGTCGCCTGGTGTGGAATGGAAGTAAAGACCTGCAGGACCTCTCCATCAGTATCCTCAACGTCACAATGAACGACACGGGCACCTACAAGTGTGTGGTATTCCGACAGTTTGAGTTTGACTGCTACTCTCCCTCGGTTACCAACAGCCTGGTAATCAACCTGGTGGTCAGAGAGGAAGGTAAGAGTACTTTCTGTTACTTCCTGTTTTGTAATTGTACTTCCTGTCCTTTCAAGATCCTTGCTGGAGGCTTAACTATCTGTGTTTTGCAATGTGAGATTTGCGTATTTATATGTGCTTTACCCATAAACCTTATTTTTGTTGCCAATGTATTATTTTGTCTTAGGTGCTATTAGGTATGTTAATCTTATTTACAATTTTCATAAAATGTTTTTAATAGTTGTATTGTATGAGTAATTGTGTGTTTGTGTTCTGTTTTTATTATCAAAGCTCAATTGAAGGCCTGTTATAGTAAGGGAGGGTTTTTTCTAACCATCTACTTTACTATCTATTATAAGGGGTAATGTACATCATTTGGTTTCCATTTACTGGATGCTTGCTGGATGTTCACCTTACTCAAAAATACAATTTAATAGGTATATTTGTATATAATTATTCCTTTGACTTTACAATACCTCTATCTGCCTATCTATTGTGGACTGCTGGGGTTCCTACACTGACTTCAGAAAGTATTCAGACCCCTTTTTTCACATTTTGTTATGTTACAGCTTTATTCTAAAATGTATTAAATTTTTTTTTTCCCTCATCAATCTACACACAATATCCTACAATGACAAAGCAAAAACAGGTTTTTAGAAATGTTTGCTAATTTATAAAACATAAAAAAAGGAAATATAGTATAGAAGTATTCAGACCCTTTACTCAGTACTTTGTTGAAGCACCTTTAGCAGCGATTGCAGCATTGAGTCTTCTTCAGTATGATGCTACAAGCTTGGCACACCTGTATTTTGGGAGTTTCTCCCATTCTTCTCTGCAGATCCTCTTAAGCTTTGTCAGGTTGGATGGGGAGCGTTGCTGCACGGCTATTTTCAGGTCTCTCCAGCGATGTTAGATCGGGTTGAAGTCCGGGCTCTGGCTGGACCACTCAAGGACATTCAGAGACTTGTCCCGAAGCCATTCCTGCATTGTCTTGGCTGTGTGCTTAGGGTCGTTGTCCTGTTGGAAGGTGAACCTTCTCCCCAGTCTGAGGTCCTGAGCGCTCTGGAGCAGGTTTTCATCTAGGATCTCTCTATACTTTGCTCCGTTCATCTTTCCCTCTATCCTGCCACCACCATGCTTCACCGTAGGGATGGTGCCAGGTTTCCTCCAGACGTGACACTTGGCATTTTAATTTTTTTTGAATTTCACCTTTATTTAACCAAGTAGGTCAGTTGAGAACAAGTTCTCATTTACAACTGCGACCTGGTCAAGATAAAGCAAAGCAGTGCGACAACAACACAGAGTTACACATAAACAAACGTACAGTCAATAACACAATATAAAAAATCTCTGTACAGTGTGTGCAAATGTAGAAGAGTAGGGAGGTAGGCATAAATAGGCCACAGAGGCGAAATAATTACAATTTAGCATTAACACTGGAGTGATAGATGTGCAGATGATGGTGTGCAAGTAGAGATACTGGGGTGCAAAAGAGCAAGAAGATAAATAACAATATGGGGATGAGGTAGTTGGGTGTGTTATTTACAGATTGGCTGTGTACAGGCACAGTGATCGGTAAGCTGCTCTGACAGCTAAAGCTTAAAGTTAGAGAGGGAGATATAAGTCTCCAGCTTCAGTGATTTTTGCAATTTGTTCCAGTCATTGACAGCAGAGAACTGTAAGGAAAGACGTACAAAGTAAGTTTTGGCTTTGGGATGACCAGTGAAATATACCTGCTTGAGCGTATGCTACAGGTGGGTGTTGCTATGGTGACCAGTGAGCTGAGATAAGGTGGGGCTTTACCTAGCAAAGACTTATATATGACCTGGAGCCAGTGGGTTTGGCGACAAATATGTAGCGAGGGCCAGCCATCGAGAGCATACAGGTCACAGTGGTGGGTAGTATATGGGGCTTTGGTGACAAAGCGGATGGCACTGTGATAGACTACATCCAGTTTGCTGAGTAGAGTCTTGGAGGCTATTTTGTAAATGACATCGCCGAAGTCAAGGATCGGTAGGATAGTCAGTTTTACGAGGGTATGTTTGGCAGCGTGAGTGAAGGATGCTTTGTTGCGAAATAGGAAGCTGATTCTAAATTTAACTTTGGATTGGAGATGCTTAATGTGAGTCTGGAAGGAGAGTTTACCGTCTAATCAGAAACCTAGGTATTTGTAGGTGTCCACAGAGTAGTAATGCAAGTCGGGCGGGCAGGTGCGGGCAGCAATCGGTTGAAGCGATTGCATTTAGTTTTACTAGCATTTAAAAGCAGTTGGAGGCCATGGAAGGAGTATTGTATGGCATCAAAGCTCGTTTGAAGGTTTGTTAACACAGTATCCAAAGAAGGGCCATAGTATACAGAATGGTGTTGTCTGCGTAGAGGTGGATCAGAGAATCACCAGCAGCAAGAGCGACATCATTGATATATACAGAGAAAAGAGTCGGCCCGAGATTTGAACCATTTGGCACCCCCATAGAGACTGCCAGAGGTCCGGACAACAGACCCTCCGATTTGACACACTGAACTCTATCTGAGAAGTAGTTGGTGAACCAGGCGAGGCAGTCATTTGAGAAACCAAGGAGTCTGCCGATAAGAATGCGGTGATTGAGTCGAAAGCCTTGGCCAGGTCGATGAAGACGGTTGCACAGTATTGTCTTTTATTGATGGCGGTTATGATATCGTTTAGGGCCTTGAGCGTGGCTGAGGTGCACTCATGACCAGCTCGGAAACCAGATTGCATAGTGGAGAAGGTACGGTGGGACTCGAAATGGTCGGTGATCTGTTTGTTAACTTGGCTTTCGAAGAAAGGCAGGGCAGGATGGATATAGGTCTATAACAGTTTGGGTCTAGAGTGTCTCCCCCTTTGAAGAGGGGGATGACCGCGGCTGCTTTCCAATCTTTGGGGATCTCAGACGATACGAAAGAAAGGTTGAACAGGCTAGTAATAGGGGTTGCAACAATATCAGCTGATCATTTTAGAAAAAGAGGGTCCAGATTGTCTAGCCCAGCTGATTTGTAGGGATCCAGATTTTGCAGCTCTTTCAAAACATCAGCTGTCTGGATTTGGGTGAAGGAGAAGAGGGAGGGCTTGGAAAAGTTGCTGCAGGGGGTGCAGAGCTGTTGGCTGGGGTAGGGGTAGCCAGGTGGAAAGCATGGCCAGCCTTAGAAAAATGCTTATTGAAATGATCGATTATCGTAGGTTTATCAGTGGTGACAGTGTTTCCTAGCCTCAGTGCAGTGGGCAAGTGGAAGGAGGTGCTCTTATTCTGGACTTTACAGTGTCCCAAAACTTTGTGGAATTAGTGCTACTGGATGCAAATTTCTGTTTGAAAAAGCTAGCCTTAGCTTTCCTAACTGACTGTGTATATTGGTTCCTGACTTCCCTGAAAAGTTGCATATCGTGGGGGCTATTCGATGCTAATGCAGAACGCCACAGGATGTTTTTGAGCTGTTCAAGGGCAGTCAAGTCTGGGGTGAACCAAGGGCTATATCTGTTCTTAGTTCTACAGTCATGGCCAAAAGTTTTGAGAATGACACAAATATTAATTTCCACAAAGCTTGCTGCTTCAGTGTCTTTAGATATTTTTGTCAGATGTCACTATGGAATACTGAAGTATAATTACTAGCATTTCATAAGTGTCAAAGGCTTTTATTGACAATTACATGAAGTTGATGCAAAGAGTCAATATTTGCAGTGTTGACCCTTCTTTTTCAAGACTTCTGCAATCCGCCCTGGCATGCTGTCAATTAACTTCTGGGCCACATCCTGACTGATGGCAGCCCATTCTTGCATAATCAATGCTTGGAGTTTGTCAGAATTTGTGGGTTTTTGTTTTTCCACCCGCCTCTTGAGGATTGACCACAAGTTCTCAATGGGATTAAGGTCTGGGGAGTTTCCTGGCCATGGACCCAAAATATCGATATTTTGTTCCCCGAGCCACTTAGTTATCACTTTTGCCTTATGGCAAGGTGCTCCATCATGCTGGAAAAGGCATTGTATGTCACCAAACTGCTCCTGGATGGTTGGGAGAAGTTGCTCTCGGAGGATGTGTTGGTACCATTCTTTATTCATGGCTGTGTTCTTAGGCAAATTGTGAGTGAGCCCACTCCCTTGGCTGAGAAGCAACATGAATGGTCTCAGGATGCTTTACTGTTGGCATGACACAGGACTAATGGTAGCTTGTCTTCTCCAGACAATCTTTTTTCCGCATGCCCCAAACAATCGGAAAGGGGATTCATCAGAGAAAATGACTTTACCCCAGTCCTCAGCAGTCCAATCCCTGTACCTTTTGCAGAATATAAGTCTGTTCCTGATGTTTTTCCTGGAGAGAGGTGGCTTCTTTGCTGCCCTTCTTGACACTAGGCCATCCTCCAAAAGTCTTCGCCTCACTGTGCGTGCAGATGCACTCACACCTGCCTGCTGCCATTCCTGAGCAAGCTCTGTACTGGTGGTGCCCCGATCCCGCAGCTGAATCAACTTTAGGAGACGGTCCTGTCGCTTGCTGGACTTTCTTGGGCGCCCTGAAGCCTTCTTCACAACAATTAAACCGCTCTCCTTGAAGTTCTTGATGACCCGATAAATGGTTGATTTAGGTGCAATCTTACTGGCAGCAATATCCTTGCCTGTGAAGCCCTTTTTGTGCAAAGCAATGATGACGGCACGTGTTTCCTTGCAGGTACCCATGTTTGACAGAGGAAGAACAATGATGCCAAGCACCACCCTCCTTTTGAAGCTTCCAGTCTGTTATTCGAACTCAATCAGCATGACAGAGTGATCTCCAGCCTTGTCCTCGTCAACACGCACACCTGTGTTAACGAGAGAATCACTGACATGATGTCAGCTGGTCCTTTTGTGGCAGGGCTGAAATGCAGTGGAAATGTTTTTGGGGGATTCAGCTCATTTGCATGGCAAAAAGGGACTTTGCAATTAATTGCAATTCATCTGATCACTCTTCATGACATTCTGGAGTATATGCAAATTGCCATCATACAAACTGAGGCAGCAGGCTTTGTGAAAATTCATATTTGTGTCATTCTCAAAACGTTTGGCCACGACTGTACTATGCATGGAGGAAAACACTAAAGCATCATGCGAGGACTTTTTGGTTATTCCCAATAAGGTTACGTGAAACACTATCCTGTATACTTTACAAATGTGATTATAGTAGCAATAATTGTATCTTACCATCTTTATCATTGGACCATTATCCCATCAAATGTATATTCTCAACGTACAAAACGTATATGTACAGACAAAGCATAACTCTTAAGCATCCGTCCCTTTTTTTCAATTTTCGCCTGAAATGACATACCCAAATCTAACTGCCTGTAGCTCAGGCCCTGAAGCAAGGATATGCATATTCTTGGTACCATTTGAACGGAACACTTTGAGGTTTGAGGAAATGTGAAAGGAATGTAGGAGAACATAACACAATAGATCTGGTAAAAGATAATACAAAGAAGAAATCAACCGTTCTTTTGTATTTTTTGGCCACTAGTTGGCTGCAGTGTATGTGCAAAGTTTTAGCTTGATCCAATGAACCATTGCATTTCTGTTCTAAAGTTTGTATCAAGACTGCCCAAATGTGCGTAATTTCTTTATTAATAACTTTTCATGTTCAACATTGTGCACTCTCCTCAAACAATAGCATGGTATTCTTTCACTGTAATAGCTACTGTAAATTGGACAGTGCAGTTAGATTAACAAGAATTTAAGCTTTCTGCCAATAGCAGATATGTCTATGTCCTGGGAAATTTTCTTGTTACTTACAACCTCATGCCAATCGTATTAGCCTACATTAGCTCAACCGTCCCATGGAAGGGACACCGATCCCGAAGAAGTCTGCCTCCTATACTGAATGACATTGACTTCACCTGGCTAACAGAACTAGCTGTAATGCCCACATATGGGACTGTTTTGTATTTTTTATTATGAGTGAATGGATAAATCAGAAATAGATTGCTACATACTGAAGCCATTTGAATTAGAATTGTCATTTCACTGCTAGTGGCGACAGGACAGTTATTTATTATGGCTGATATGCTGGGTCTCAAAACACATTGAGAATCTGTTCACCGTTCCATACAAACAAATAGGCCTACATAGTTATCTAACTAACAAATAGTTATCTTTACTGCTCTATGCCTTTTTCAGAAATCACATAATTGTAGAACAGTCTGTGCAAGATTTACAGTAAGTCCCTATCAAATCAATGTAGTTTAAATACGTTGTCTATTTCTGTTGTCTTGCAGTGTTCCATCCATGCGGTGTGGGTTGTGTCATAGAGATGAAAAGAGGGCACACCTATCTTTGCCATTCATCACTTATGTGACAGCATGGGCAGAACCATTGAGGGCTATATCAATTTCAATGTAGTCACTGTCATCTTCTACTTCTTCTTAGTAATCAAACTAAAAAGGTGTATACCTACACCTACTGTGTTAGAGTGTGTATAGTCTGAACAGGCATAAAGCTAAAGTTAATGATTTAACTGTTGAGCTTGAATCTTTGCTCAGGAGTATTTGCTGATCCCTTCTGCTGACTTGGATGAAATTCTGTTATCCTTCCTTGACCCATAGGTAGTCCCACCCAGTTGCCTACTTTAAAATGGTGAAAGCCTTTAATGGCGCTGCCAATGCTAAAACCGACTTTGTTGCAAGTGTGCCCTATATCCATCTCTATGGGTTGTGTGTGTCTGTCTGGCAGCCAGTGATGACACCACTGCCCTGTACTCAGAGATCATGATGTACATCCTGCTGGTCTTCCTCACCTGCTGGCTCCTGGTGGAGATGGTATACTGCTACAGGAAGATCTCCAAGTCAGACGAGCAGGCCCAGGACACTGCGTGAGTAGCTCTTAGCCATGTGTCTCATGGCTTTTTATCTCATAGGCTTGTCTTGTATCTCGTAGCTTTGTATCTCATAGCTTTGAATCTTGTAGGCTTGTATCTCTTAGCATTAGATCTCATAGCCTCATATCTCGCAGTCGTGTCTTGTATCTCGTAGCGCTGTAACTCGTAGCCTCGTATCTTGTAGCCTCGTGTCTCGTAGCCTCATATATCATGGCCTCGTCTCCATACTGAATGTACCAAGGCCAACTCTAGTCTTCTATCGTTGCTTTGCACCATGTATCTAGATGTATTCTGTAGGGCAATGATAAACGACTAGAGTTGGCTTCAGCACATTCAGCATGGATACGATGCTAAGGGTCTCATACTATATGTGGAGTTTGGGCTTTACCCACAGTAGGCATTACTGACACTGTGGCGTAAAATTCCACTTGCTGATTTTATGACTCCTTGAATAAATTGGGGGGGTAGTGAATAGTTTACTGTTAGGCCATGCAGTATCCAATGTATAGGTTGTGCGTTCTGTGAAAGAATGTAATGGAGATGTAATTGTCTGAGGGCTCATGCTGTCGGTCAATAGTAGTCGGTCAGCTGTTTCAGTAAGTCGTCTTTCTGCTGAGGTCCCTGGATTGTTTGGAGCGCTCTGCTGACTCCTATTCTGCCATTTTCAGACAACCATTTTAGTGCTCTATGGATTTGCAGCTAGATCTGAAATTGACTTGTTCTGTGGCCAAGGCTTAAGTATATTCCTGTGCTGTCAGCTCCCAATGATTGGTGATGGTGCTGGGCGGTAGATGGAAGTTGGTACAGTGGATTGTGGCCATCAAATTTCAACCTTACAATAAAGATATTGGGTAATATACAGTGCATGTTTGAATCCAATGACACTATTCCTGTACCTTACACTGGAAGTACCAATAGTGCAGGACAGATGTACACAGAACTTACTTGGGAAATTGAGAGAATGTCTGAAGGCATCGATTGAGAAATGGGTTACAATAATGCACTTCTGAACAAATGAAGAGAGTGTAAACTGCTACATTACATGGCTTGTGACAGTTGTTCCAAAAATGCTTTTTAAATGGACAACACTTTGCACTCAGTCTATAGGCAATGCCTAATGACCCTATGCCCAAGAATACCACAGTAAGTTTAACCACCAGTGGTGTGTTGCGAGGCGTGACCTCCATCCAGTCTAGTGCCGACAGGACTTAGGGCTCTGGTAAAAAAAAGAATGCACTATATAGGGAATAGGGTGCCATTTGGTATGCAGCATGGTATTGAGCTGTTTGAGCAGATAAACATCAGAGCCAGCCATAATATGTGACTGGCGGTTCAACAGTACAGGATAATGCATCCATTTAAAAGGATCTGTAGTATGCATTACTGATCCTAAACCACATCAATCATGGACTGTTGGCTAGGAGACAGGATGATCTCCACAAGTTGCACGTGTGATTAACTGATTTCCTACCGTTTTCCCACTTTCATTTGACCTGGTCCTCTTACTTGGATACTTTTTTCTTATAGAATAATGGCTAGGAAATAGGCTAACTCATGGGTTGTGGGAATCCTATTAACAAAGTTGAAAGAAATCGATGTCATAGTTTCTTAGTCAGTATCCAGGCTTATGTTCGATATTGCTGTTGGCATGTTGTCATGAATAAACTGGAACATTCCCAATGATAGGTTATCGCAATTGCCTAAATTGTTTTGCAATTGCCTCAATTGTTTTGCATTGACAGAGTTCAATAAGAAAGGCCCAATGAAATGTACACAGTATGGTGCTCCATGGATGCACCACAGGGTCTTAGATTTGCCTCTCTTTCTACCCATCTACAGGACAAACTACCTAGCCATTCCCTCGGAAAATAAAGAGAACCTGGGGGTTCCAGTTACAGAATAAAAGTGATTGCATCACACCAATACGGTATTTTGAATGTGCCTCTCAATCTCGATCAGAAAATCACTCTCCACTTCAACTCACAAGTCTCTTTCTGCTGCAACCACATCCCCCATTCTCTTCCGTAAGACATTTCTCACTCACACCATAGTAAGAACATTCCCTTCCTCAACCACTCATCTCTGTGCTTTATCTCCATTTACCATCAGCTCTTTCTCGCTCATAGTACTAGTACTAATATTAAAAGTCTACCTAATAGTGAAAATAATGAGAGGTGAAAACAATAGTTATATAAGAAATCCACTCTCCACATGAGATTCTTTGGTACTTGATTTAAGTGTCGTTTTCAAAGGGAGAGTGGCCCGATTACAAGAGTGAAAGGAATGAGGCCTGTGAACACTCTGAACATACTCCCTGCTGTGTTCTCAGAACAGTTGACAGAGACATGTTTTCTTAGTATTGCTAAGGGGCTATGTGAGGCACAGTGGTACTTTCTGAGTGCTACTTTCTGTTTATTTAAGTGAAAGAAAGTTATTGTTTTACATTTCTGAATCTCTATTAGAATATCTGTTACTGTTGTACCTAATCTGAATTTTTCAACACGTCAGGCAACTTAGTCTATCCTCTATTTCAGGTACTGACCAATGGTGTCAAGCAGTTCATAGTCACCTGATGATACAGACTGAACTCTTTGAAGGGAACATTCAGTGAAGATGTCACAACGCTTCTCAGCAACCTGGAAACCTGCCAAGTGGAGTCCCCTTTGTCTTGGTCTTGTGGTGTGAGCTAGCCAAATACTTGAATGCTCAAGTTTACTCTCCCTTCTTATTTCACTATGAACCACTATGTGCCAGAGCAGTGATTTGATGATTAATAAGTTGTTTATGCCATTTGAATGTCACCCACAGAAACAAAATTGAACCTACTGTTGCAGAGGACCAACCAATTGCTTCAAAGCAAATTACTCATACTTTTAAATGTGTGAAATGTTGTTGAAATGGTACACTGCACATCATTGGGTGCACATAAAAGCTTCTGGTACATTATTTTCAGTTCATTTTTACTCTACTGATAGAAATTGACGAGATTATGGATCAAGGTTTTGCTCTTATACGACCGGTGTCTCGTCGTTATCTTTTTACAGAAATTGGATTGCATAGCTTTTCAAGTTTACTTCACTCAAGTTGTTTGGTAAAATGAAATGTTTCATGCACAGTATGACTGTGGTTTATGATATGAACACTGAGTCCTCTCGCTGGTTCTTAGTGTGACTCCAAGGCTCCATTTGGCCTTCTACGTCGGAAGCTCCTCTTTAAGTTCAATTCTCTTCCACCAAAAGAGCCTGGCATGAGAAGATGTTGTGCATTTGGATCTTAGAGAGTGACTAGGCTATTTTACAAAAGAAGAAGTCACAGTAATTGGTACCAGAGATTCCTATATCTTTTACTCACATCAACAATATGGCTTTTTTACTCAGTGTTTTGTGAGATATAAAGTTTATTCAATGGCATCTTAAGACATTCAAAACAATGATGCTGCATAATACAACTACTGTACGCACCAATAGCCAAATACTTGATCATTCTAAACCATGCTAAACCATATACTGGCTGGTGAGGTTGTTGTTTTTTCTACAGTAGAATTGCTATTGAGACTCAAATATGTGCCTACTTCTATAGTGTATGAATTGTGTACAATCATACAATATACAGTGCATTCGGAAAGTATTCAGAATCCTGAATCCCTCATCCATCTACACACAATACCCCATAATGACAAAGCAATTTTTGCAAATGTATTACAAATAAAAGACTGAAATATCACATTTACATAAGTATTCAAACCCTTTACTCAGTACTTTTCTGAAGCACCTTTGGCAGCGATTACATCCTTGAGTCTTCTTGGGTATGATGCTACAAGTTTGGCGCACCTGTATTTGGGAGTTTCTCCCATTCTTCTCTGCAGATCCTCTCAAGCTCTGTCAGGTTGGATGGGGAGCGAAGCTGTACAGCCATTTTCAGGTCTCTCCAGAGATGTTTGATCGGGTTGAAGTCCGGGCTCTGGCTGTGCCACTCAAGGACATTCAGAGACTTGTCCCGAAGCCACTCCTGCGTTGTCTGTTTGCTTAGGGTCATTGTCCTGTTGGAAGGTGAACCTTCCCCCAGTCTGAGGTCTGGAGCAGGTTTTCATCAAGGATATCTCTGTACTGCTCTGGTCATCTTTCCCTCAAAACATCACCATAGCATGATGCTGCCACCACCATGCTTCACTGTAGGGATGGTATTGGCCAGGTGATAAGCGGTGCCTGGTTTCCTCCAGACGTGACGCTTGGCATTCAGGCCAAAGAGTTCAGTCTTGGTTTCATCAGACCAGAGAATCTTGTTTCGCGTGGTCTGAGAGTCCTTTAGGTGCCTTTTGGCAAACTCCAAGCGGGCTGCCATATACCTTTAACTGAGGAGTGGCTTCAGTCTGGCCACTACCATAAAGATCTGATTGGTGGAGTGCTGCAGAGATGGTTATCCTTCTGGAAGGTTCTCCCATCTCCACAGAGGAACTCTGGAGCTCTTTCAGAGTGATCATTGGGTTCTTGGTCACAACCCTGACCAAGGCCCTTCTCCCCCGATTGCTCAGTTTGGCCGGGCGGCCAGCTCTAGGAGTCTTGGTGGTTCCAAACTTCTTCCATTTATTAAGAATGATGGAGGCCACTGTGTTCGTGGGGACCTTCAATGCTCCAGAAATGTTTTGGTACCCTTTCCCAGATCTGTGCCTTGACACAATCCTGTCTCGGAGCTCTACGGGCAATTCCTTCGACCTGGCTTGGTCAACTGTGGGAACATATATAGACAGTTGTGTGCCTTTCCAAATAATTTCCAGTGAATTGAATTTACCTCAGGTGGACTCCAATGAAGTTGTAGAAACATCTCAAGGATGATCAATGGAAACAGGATGCTCCTGAGCTCAATTTCGAGTCTCATAGAAAAGGGTCTGAATACTAATGTAAATATTTCAGATATTTTTGTACATTTGCAATAATGACTAAAAACCTTTTTTCGCTTTGTCATTATGGGGCACTGTGTGTATATTGATGAGGGGGGAAATAATTTAATGAATTTTAGAATAAGGCTGTGAAGTAACAGAATGTGGAAAAAGTGAAGGGGTCTGAATACTTTCCGAATGCTCTGTATGTCACTGTATTTCTTGTACACTGTATCTCCATATTGAGCTATTAAAGGACAATGCATTCCAAATGTATCCGAACCCTTCTCCATACTTATCTAATTTGTTAAGTCTTACTACATTTATCTTGAAAATCTATTTGATTACAGAGTTGGCACAGAGACGAGACAAGCGGTCGCGTTTCATTGAAATGCTAAAAACACTCGATAAGAGTTTGTGCAAATCTGTCTGTCAATCTCCTCACTGATTGTGTGACTAATAACAGAGGAAGGTATTGTCAAGTTTTTTTAGATTCCTCAAAAACATAACAGATAAAATATAACTATTTAGTTATTGCCTGATTAGCGAATACCATAGGGAAAAGGAGCATCATCCCATTTTGCTATAGATACAATGTGACTAGTCCACCCACAAGGTTTTGATGACATGTCTTGACTGGGGACTAGGGGTGGTGACAGACTAGGGGTGGTGGCACCAAGCTATTGAGACTGAGGAGGTAGGGTGTGAATGAATTAGGCCAAATCTAGGTGGGTTTAGCCATCCATCTGTACCATCCATCCTCCTCCACAGTGCACAGCTGGTGTTAAGCACCTTAGGATGGGGGGCAGTCCTCGGAGAGCAATCTCACCACCACCATGTTCTTGTTCTTGGGCCACCGGTGACGGATATAGCATGTGTCGTTATAGCAACCCAGGCAAGCCCCGAGCAGGGAGCAGATTGGTTGTCTTCAACTTAACCATGCCATGATGACAGAGTTGTGCGGGTCATGCACTAACCAGACATGAAGATAATGACTGCACAGTACAGGGCACAAGGGTTATCACAACCCTAGCTAATAATGCACCCTAAAGCATAGGCCTACATCACTGATATGAAATTTCAACATTTCATTATCTGTATGCTGCACCTCATTCAGCCAGTAATGCTTTTCCCTCCTCTTCTGTTTAACAAGCGTATCATTGGAGTACGGTATCATTTCCTATCTCCCAAAGGGTACAACCCACTATTGTGACCCACATTCAATACTTTATAATTATACCAGGCTGTTACTGCTCTGAAATAAATTCATTTATCATAGAAATGTATTCAACAATGCTAGATGCTCTATTGGAGCTGGAATATTCCCAATCCCTCACAACAATTCATTAACATTTTACACAACAACAACGATTGTCACACCCTGATCTGTTTCACCTGTCTTTGTGCTTGTCTCCACTCCCCTCCAGGTGTTGCCCATCTTTAACCATTATCCCCAGTGTATTTATACCTGTGTTCTCTGTTTGTCTGTTGCCAGTTCGTTTTGTCCGTCAAGCCTACCAGCGTTTTTTCCCCTTGCTCCTGTGTTTTTTATAGTTCCTGTTTTCTAGTTTTACCGGTTTTGACCATTTTGCCTGCCCTGAGCCTGCCTGCCGTTCTGTACCTTGTCACACCGCCCTTGATTATTGACCTCTGCCTGCCCTGACCCTGAGACTGCCTGCCGTTCTATACCTTTTGACTCTGATCTGGATTCCTGACCTCTGCCTGCCCTTGACCTGTTGTTTTGCCTGCCCCTGTTCTAGTAATAAACTTTTGTTACTTGGACACTGCGTCTGGGTCTTCCCTAAAACGTGATAACGACATATTCAATCTCTCTCTATAACAGTCTGTTGTCCCCACTTGCTTCAAGATGTCCACCATTGTTCCTGTACCCAAGAAAGCGAAGATATCTGAACTAAATGACTATCGCCCCATGCACTCACTTCTGTCATTATGAAGTGCTTTGAGAGGCTAGTTAAGGATCATGTCACCTTCACCTTACCCGTCACCCTAGGCCCACTACAATTTGCATACAGATCCACGGATGACGCAATCTCCATCGCACTCCACACTGCCCTTTCCCACCAGGATAAAAGGAACACCCATGTGAGAATGCTGTTCATTGACTACAATTCAATCAACACAATAGTGCCTTCCAAGCTCATCACTAAGCTAAGGACCCTGGGGCTGAACACCTCCCTCTGCAACAGGATCCTGGACTTCCTGACGGGCCGACCCCAGGTGGTAAGGGTAGGTAACAACACATCCGCCACGCTGATCCTCAACACGGGGGCCCCTCAGGGGTGCGTGCTCAGTCCCCTCCTGAACTCCCTATTCACTCATGACTGCATGGCCAAGCACGACTCCAACATCATCATTAAGTTTGCTGATTACACAACAGTGGTAGGCCTGATCACCGACAACGATGAGACAGCCTATAGGAAGGAGGTCAGAGACCTGGCCGTGTGGTGCCAGGACAACAACCTCTCCCTCAACGTGATTAAGACAAAGGAGATGATTGTGGACTACAGGAAAAGGAGGACCGACCACGCCCCCATTCTTATCGATGGGGCTGTAGTGGAGCAGGTTGAGAGCTTCAAGTTCCTTGGTATCCACATCACCAACAAACTATCATGGTCCAAACACACCAAGACAGTTGTGAAGAGGGCACGACAATGCCTATTCCCTCTCAAGAGACTGAAAAGATTTGGCATGGGTCCTCAGATCCTCAAAAGGTTCTACAGCTGCACCATCGAGAGCATCCTGTCTGGTTGCATCACTGCCTGGTATGGCAACTGCTCCGCCTCCGACCGCAAGGCACTACAGAGGGTAGTGTGTACTGCCCAGTACATCACTGGGGCCAAGCTTCCTGCCATCCTGGACCTCTATACCAGGCGGTGTATACATACAGGGGGTACCTCAATTACCTCAACTAACCGGTGCCCCTGCACATTGACTCTGTACCCATACCTCCTGTATATAGCCTCGCTAATGTTATTTTACTGCTGTTGGTTAAGGGGTTGTAAGTAAGCATTTCACTGTAAGGTCTACACCTGTTGTATTCGCCAACGTGACAAATAAAATTAGATTTGATCTTGACTGACTGCATCCCTGCTTGGTATTGCAACTGCTCTGCGTCCGACCGCAAGGCGCCACAGAGGGTAGTGCGTATGACTCCAGCCACCCAAGTCATAGACTGTTCTCTCTGCTACTGCACGGCAAGCGGTTCCGCAGCGCCAAGTCTGGGACCAAAAGGCTCCTGAACAGCTTCTACCCCGAAGCCATAAGACTGCTGAACAGTTAGTTAGTCAAATGGCTACCCATACTATTTACATTGACACCTGTTAATTATCTATCCTGATTGCCTAGTCACTTTTACCCTTAACTACATGTACATTTTACCTCAGTTACCTCAACTACCTCATACCCCTGCATACTGACTCGGCTCCAGTACTCCTATGTATATAGCATTGTTATTGTTACTACTGTTACAACAACAACAAAATATATTGTAATTTTTGTATATTTTAAATAGCCTTGTCAATGCCAGAATGGCCCATAGGCCAGAAGCCTATCTCCTGTTTCTGTAGCGTGAGGCAGCTTGATGTACAAGTACACCCTCTGGACAGGACATTAGTACAGTAAGTGCAGTACTGGTGCATCAAAGCTGGGACAGAGAGTCTGAAAAACAGCTTCTATCTCCAGGCCATCAGACTGTTAAATAGTCACTACTAGCTGGCATCCGCCCAGTACCCTGCCCTGAACTTTAGAGACTGCTGCCATATGTACTAGATAACTACTGCTGTACACACCTTGTCCATTCATATACTGTCTATAATGTCTATGCACACCGTCATATACATATATATTTATATTCTGGACTCTGACATTGCTCGTTCTAATATTTCTGTATTTCTTAATTCCTTTATTTCAATGTTTTGGGATTTGCGTGTATTGTTTTGGTATTATTGTACTGTTGGAGCTAGGAACATATGAATTTCGCTATACCCACAATAACATTAGCCAAATATGTGTAAGCGGCCAATACGATTTGATAACAGCAACAGCAGAACTTAGCAATAACATAACAAATGTGTCATTGTGTGCTCTGCCAATGCTACTTCCTATCACTTTTACTCTCAATTTACTATCACTTTACTCTCAATTTAGTTACAGAAGAACAAGACGACATGTCAATTATAGCATCTACGAATGGTCTTTGTCTCCCTCTAGTGTAATACAAAAAGAAAAGGCTGGAGGCCCACCCTAACCGCGTTATATTAGGTTTCATAACTTGCTGTTTTATTATATATATATATATATATATATATATATATATATATATATATATATATATATATATATATATATATATATATATATATATAACGCAGTTAGGGTGGGCCTTAAGCCTATAGCGTTATGAGATACTATTGTCATTGAATCCTTTTATGGAAAATGAAGTAATTAACAATGGTAAGTAGAGCTGTTGTTATAGTTTGTCACTGTTGTAAAGTAGCCTACTTGAATAAAACGGTTTATTTAGTCTGATTCTTACGAGAATATAAAGCAGACTATGTCACGCTGCGTTAAGTTGTTAAGTCCCTTAATGAGCCAAACTTGACTCCTCACATCTGACTCAGCTCAGAGACTGCAGGGACAATCCCTCAATCCCTCTCCCCAAAAATGCATTTATTTATCTCTATTCAATAACTATCTCCAGGGCTCTGAAATATCCCCTTTTGGAGAAAAAAAATCCTGATACATCATTGACAAAAACTGGGAAGACAAAATAATATGTTTTGCCCCTATGGTCTCTATTCAGGCCTAGAATATTTGAGCGCATTAGTTCTGTCTTAGTTGATGTTAGTAATGGGATGAGACATTGCAATATGGTTCTAGGGCCATAGGAGGGCAGTGTACCTGTTTACTGAAGGAACTGTGATTTTGTATGGGTGACAGATTGAGAGAAAACAATTGGTTTAAATGTTACTCTACCGTGTGGTCTCATCGTGTTTGCTGATTTTATGTTATTGTTTGGAGTATACACCCCACTCTGTGTGTGTATGTACCCCTATCTAAGCCAAAGTGTGATATTGGCTAAACAATGATACTCTTATTACCTTTTGGAAATATGGAATTTTAAGCCTAGTGAGAATTAGGATTACATCTGAGTGTAAGAGATCCACATGCAGTGATCCATTCACATTTTACCATTGCACAACAGAATGCTAAAATATTAATTGAAGATAAATAATGTATGCAACTGCAACAAAAAACATACTGCCTGAAGTTGGGAGGTAACTTTTGTAAAATATGAAAGCAGAAGAACATTTTTGCCTAGAGAGAATTTGCAGCCTCCCTCATGTATTGGTGACATTCCTTTTTAAGTCTCTCTTTTACATGTTGCTTCAGTAAATAAGAAATCACTTTCCTCCCTCAAATCATCTCAGCAGATGTGGGCTTTCAACTAGGAATGTTTTCAACTCCCTTTTGATACTTGAAAATGTTTAGATGAATCTCCTTGACTCTCCCAGGCTGCCAGCACTCCATAAAATAGACAACAGAAGCGTTGATGTTCTTCCTCGTCACATCTTCCCTGGCCTGGACATCTTCAAACTGTCAGGCTATGCAAGATGGCGCCGACAGATAGGGCAGCTCTGCTTCTAGCTCCTACAAGCATTTTGCTACACCCGCAATAACATCTGCTAAGCATGTGTATGTGACAAATAAAGTTTGGATTGATTTGAGAAACCCACAGGCAAAAATGCCAGCATGTTCAAGTAAGCACTGTCTGTCTGCAGCACAACACTAAATGATGTTTAATTAGTCAACAGAGCACCCACAGAAGCTCTTCTGAAATCCACACAAAGTCAATCTAATTTGAAAGAATTCAAATTATTGCGTTTTCAGAGGTGAGTCAGGTGAGGGCTTAAATTAATTTGATCAAACTTGTTATTGCCGTAATTTGATCAAACTTATAATTGTCGTGTATTGACTAATAAGTCACAAGGGTGTCTTAAACAGTTCTGAGTGTGAGGGGGTCCATGGTTTTGACAGGTATGAAGTAAATTAAGTCTGGGAATATCCAGTACTTATTATGAGTTCATATGAGTCAAAGCCACTGTGTACTACACTCTACAAATACTGTATAAGCAAAGGTGAGTGAAAATGAGCAAAACCCCAAATGAAGACTAAGGGCTAAAATATATTTTTTACTTTTAAAGGCCCAGTGCAGTCAAAACTTGATTTTCCTGTGTTTTATATAGATATATTTCCACACTATGAGGTTAGAATAATACTGTGAAATTGGGAAAATTATGATAATGCCCTTTTAGTGTAAGATCTGGTTAAAAATACATTTTGAAATTTCAGCCTGTTTTGGTAGGATGGAGTTCTGGTGGAAAATTATTTAATGGACATCTAGTTTTCAGTTTTTCCTCCCCACTCAAACCACTCAGTCCTAGCAAAATTCTTGCTTGAGAACTGTTACTTGCTAAGAAGCATTATTTTAATATTATTTACCATTTTAATCGAGAAAAAAAATCACAGTAAGGTACTCAATTGTTAGCCAGAAATGATTTGATATTGAGATAAAAACGGCTGCATTGGACTTTAATTAACAAAAATGAAGCGGTTTTACCAACTTCCATTGTCCTCCAAGAGTTTCTGAATTTTCTCTTCACTTCAGCTTGTTCCTCAATTCATGCAACTTGGATGGAAAGCACTGAAAATGAGCAAAAGTAATTACCTTAGTTTTTCACCACCTGGCTGTTTGACACTTCCACAACTTCCTACATTCTTACAAACATGCCGAGGCCATAACATTTCATTTTGTAAGGCTGGATGAATGATCATTCAGCTACAAGCCCACAACCCATTTGGAAGGAATTTGCCATTTGTCATAGTCCTATCATGGTTCTGAGGTTGCATTGCATCATGTTTCTCACATGCAGACATCTTGACACTATTGTACTTCTTGTAAATACACAATATTGTGGCATGTTTTTCTCTACGCCTACACAGAATTCTGTTATGTGGTGAAAACACAGAAATACTGTAGGTGTTCCCTTTTGTGTTCCATTATCCGGTGTGAAACACCACAGACAAATGTCCTTGTGTTCTTTCTGTTTCCTACAAAGACAGGATATATAGAAATTCCTGTTCAAAGAAAAAGATTGAGCATGAAATGAAAGTTGAAACATTATATTCTGATATTTTGACTGATTCATTCCAACAAGATATAATCAAAAGAGGGATATCTGTCTATCATTCCAAAATCTGGTTTGCCCCTTAGGGCCACCATACTATGCCGACTCTCTATCATCTCTCCCCATAAAAAAATTGAGATATGAATTAACCAAAAGGCTGTCCGCCCATATTTACTTTCTACTAGTCCACTCTCCCTCACCACCATTTCATTCACCTGCACTTCAAACACAAGACATCTTTGATTATTTGCACAAAGGGTTGCCTTAAATAAAAAGAGCATTAACAAGTCAAGATCCACAGTGTATCAACGGTTGGGGCTGCTTTATCATGCGTGATTAGAGAACCGAGCTGGCGTCGGCTCTGATTGACGTCGTAGCTCCATTGTTAGTGAAATGAACACCTGGCTGTTAGCGACGTGCTAAATCACTGGGATATGTTTAGCCCCACCTGAGACCTGAGATGGATACCACATTCTTAAATTACACTAACTGTAACTGTGCTCAATCTGCTGGTGCTTTCCTGTAGGCCTTCTGATGATTTATTTATTGGTACAGTACCAGTCAAAACTTTGGACACACCTACTCATTCAAGGGTTTTTATTAATTTTTACTATTTTCTACATTGAAGAATAATAGTGACGACCTCAAACCTATCAAATAACACATATGGAATCATGTAGTAACTAAAAAAGTGTTTAACAAATCAAAATATATTTTATATTTGACATTCTTCAAAGTAGCCACCCTTTGCCTTGACAGCTTTGCGCACTCTTGGCATTCCCTCAACCAGCTTCATGAGGTAGTCACCTGGAATGCATTTCAATCAACAGGTCTGCCTTGTTAAAAGTACATTTGTGGAATTTCTTACCTTCTTAATGCATTTGAGCCAATCAGTTGTGTTGTGACAAGGTAGGGGTGATATACAGAAGATAGCCCTATTTGGTAAAAGACCAAGTCCATATTATGTCAGGAACAGCTCAAATAAGCAAAGAGAAATGACAGCCCATCATTACTTTAGTGTCAGATGGGTGGGTGTAGCTGGTATATGAAGTCAGGCACAGGAGAGCAGAGATGAGTGAACCAAACGCACTTTACTTAGACAGCACAAAGTAAAACCATAATACAAAGTGCAAAAGAACGGTTGCCACAGAACACGGGTGAAATAAATGGCACCTAGCACAAACCAGCCGGAACAATACCGACCTGAACAAAAATGAACAATCACACACAAAGACATGGGGGAAACAGAGGGTTAAATACATTACACTTAATTTGGGAATTGAAACCAGGTGTGTCGGAACACAAGACAAAACAAATGGAAAATGAAAAGTGGATCGACGATGGCTAGAAGACCGGTGATGTCGACCGCCGAACGCCGCCCGAACAAAGAGAGGGACCGACTTCGGCGGAAGTCGTGACATTAGGACATGAAGGTTAAGTCAATGCATAACATTTCAAGAACTTTGAACGTTTCTTCAAGTGCAGTCTCAAAAACCATCAAGCGTTATGATGAAACTGGCTCTCATGAGGACCGCCACAGAAAAGGAAGACCCAGAGTTACCTCTGCTGCAGAGGATAAGTTCATTAGAGTTTACCAGCCTCAGAGTACAAGTAACAGACACATCTCAACATCAACTGTTCAGAGGAGACTGCGTGAAAACACCAGTCTCAACGTCAACAGTGAAGAGGCGACTCCGGGATGCTGGCCTTCTAAGCAGAGTTTCTCTGTCCAGTGTCTGTGTTCTTTTGCCCATCTTAATATTACATTTTTATTGGCCAGTCTGAGATATGGCTTTTTCTTTGCAACTCTGCCTAGAAGGCCAGCATCCCGGAGTCGCCTCTTCACTGTTGACGTTGAGACTGGTGTTTTGCAGGTACTATTTAATGAAGCTGCCAGTTGAGGACTTGTGAGGCGTCTGTTTCTCAAACTAGACACTAATGTACGTGTCCTTTTGCTCAGTTGTGCAACGGGGCCTCCCACTCCTCTTTCTATTCTGGTTAGAAGCAGTTTGCGCTGTTCTGTGAAGGGAGTAGTATACAGCGTTGTACGAGATCTTCAGTTTCTTGTCAATTTCTCGCATGGAAAAGTCTCTGTTTCTCAGAACAAGAATAGACTGACGAGTTTCAGAAGAAAGGTATTTGTTTCTGGCCATTTTGATCCTTTACTCGAACCCACAAATGCTGATGCTGTCACGACTTCCGCCAAAGTCGGTCCCTCTCCTTGTTCGGGCGGCGTTCAGCGATCGACGTCACCGGCCTTCTAGCCATTGCCGATCCACTTTTCATTTTCCATTTGTTTTGTCTTTGTCTAAATGTTCATTATTTAATCCCCATGTTTGTGTGCGTTATTGTTCCAATTTATGTCAGTCCATTTGGTGGGCAGTCCATTTGGTGGGCTACGTTGTGTTGCTCATCTCTGCTGTCCTGCACCTGACTCTTTTGCACTAACTACACCAAGCCATTCTGACAGAATAACGCACCCGAAGAATGGAGTCAGCAGGAGCAGACAACCCAGTGTTGGCAGTCGAGGAGCACGTCCAGCAGCATGCGACCATGTTGCAACGTCTCAGCACTGCCATGGATCGCGTCCTGCAGACGATGGACCATTGGGAGAGTGGAGGAGTCCCTCCAGCGCCTTCACCAGCACCACCACAGGCACCACTGCTCAACCCTCCTTCACCCGGTCCCAGTGGGACTCGCGCTCCCGAGGGAGTATGATGGTACAGCTGCCGGATGTCAGGGGTTCCTACTCCAGCTGGAGCTCTACCTGGCAACCGTCCACCCGGCTCCTTCGGGTCGTGAGAGTGTGTCCGCCCTCGTCTCCTGCCTCTCAGGGAAAGCCCTGGAGTGGGCCAACGCTGTATGGGGGGAAGGAGAAGCGGTGTTGGACCACTATGAGGATTTCACCGCGCCGTCTGTTTCACCTGAGGCAGGGGACGAGGAGCGCACAGGAGTTAGACTTGGACTTCCGGACCCTGGCCGCCGGCGCGGGATGGAACGACAGGGCCCTGATCGATCACTACCGGTGTAGTTTGCGAGAGGACTTCCGTTGGGAGTTGGCCTGCAGGGACACCACTCTCACCTTTGACCAGCTGGTGGACCTGTCAATCCGGCTGGATAACCTGCTGGCTACCCGCAGACGTCCAGATCGGGGCCTGCCGATTCCATCCCCCAGCACCACCGATCCGACGCCCATGCTGCACTTAGGGCGACTGGAGGAGGGACCGGTCCATGCACCATCTGTGGCCGCAGAGGGCACACTGCCGGTCGGTGCTGGGGAGGTCCCTCTGGGAGTCGAGGCAGCAGGCAGGGCACTCTCGTGTCACCCCAGGTGAGTCGGCACCAGGCTCACCCAGAGCCCCCTGTTGCACACATGTTTTTGTATATAAACTTTCCTGAGTTTTCCCTGCATTCCCAGCTTAAGGCGCTCGTAGATTCAGGCTCAGCTGGGAATTTTATTGACCGATCATTTGCCCATAGTTTAGGGATTCCTATTGTTCCAGTGGACATGCCCTTCCCAGTTCACGCCTTAGATAGTCGACCATTAGGGTCAGGGCTAATTAGGGAGGTCACAGCTCAAATGGGCATGGTGACGCAGGAGGGTCACAAGGAGAGAATTAGTCTCTTTCTTATTGATTCTCCTGCATTTCCCGTGGTGCTGGGCCTACCCTGGTTAGTGGTCACGAGAGTGCTCAGGAGGTGTTTAGGGGTTTCCGTTGGTGCTACTACGGTAGAAAGTCCAGACCAGGTCTCCACCGTGCGCATCCCCTCTGAATATTCCGATTTGGCTCTCGCCTTCTGTAAAAAGAAGGCGACTCAATTACCACCCCATCGACGAGGGGATTGTGCGATAAATCTCCTGGTAGACGCAGCACTTCCCAGGAGTCACGTGTATCCCCTGTCGCAAGAGGAGATGGCGGCTATGGAAACATATGTCTCCGAGTCCCTGGGGCAGGTATACATTTGGCCCTCCACTTCACCTGCCTCCTCTAGCTTCTTTTTTGTGAAGACGGCATTTAGTACCACCTCAGGGCACTATGAGTACCTCGTCATGCCATACGGGTTGATGAATGGTCCATCAGTCTTCCAATCCTTTGTAGACAAGATTTTCAGGGACCTGCACGGGCAGGGTGTAGTGGTGTATATTGATGACTTTCTGATATACTTCGCTACACGCGCCGAGCATGTGTCTCTGGTGCTCAGGGTGCTTGGTCGACTGTTGGAGCATGACCTGTACGTCAAGGCTGAGAAATGTATGTTCTTTCAACAGTCTGTCTCCTTCCTAGGGTACCGCATTTCCACTTCAGGGGTAGAGATGGAGAGTGACCGCATTTCAGCCGTGCGTAATTGGCCGACTCCCACCACGGTAAAGGAGGTGCAGCGGTTTCTAGGGTTTGCCAACTATTACCGGAGGTTTATCCGGGGCTTTGGTCAGGTAGCGGCTCCTATTACCTCACTACTGAAGGGGGGACCGGTGCGTTTGCAGTGGTCGGCTGAGGCGGACAGGGACTTTGGTCACCTGATGGCTCTGTTTACCTCGGCTCTCGTGCTGGCTCATCCGGATCCCTCTTTGGCGTTCATAGCGGAGGTGGACGCGTCCGAGGCTGGGATAAGAACCGTGCTCTTATCTTTCCTCCTGCTCGGTGTGCGCTCAGTGCAAGGCCCTTAGGCATCTGCCCAGAGGAAAGTTACAGCCCTTACCCGTTCCACAACGGCCGTGGTCGCACCTGTCGGTGGACTTCCTCACGGATCTTCCTCCCTCACAGGGTAACACCACGATCCTGGTCGTTGCGGATCGGTTCTCTAAGTCCTGCCGTCTCCTCCCTTTGCCCGGTCTCCCTACTGCCCTACAAACTGCGGAGGCCCTGTTTACACACGTCTTCCGGCACTACGGGGTGCCTGAGGACATAGTATCTGATCGAGGCCCCCAGTTCACGTCAAGAGTCTGGAGGGCGTTCATGGAGTGTCTGGGGGTCTCGGTCAGCCTTACCTCGGGTTTTCACCCCGAGAGTAACGGGCAGGTGGAGAGATTAAACCAGGATGTGGGTAGGTTTCTGAGGTCTTATTGCCAGGACCGGCCGGGGGAGTGGGCGGCGTTCATCCCCTGGGCAGAGATGGCCCAAAACTCGCTCTGCCACTCCTCCACTAACCTCTCCCCTTTCCAGTGCGTACTGGGGTACCAGCCTGTTCTTGCGCCTTGGCATCAGAGCCAGATTGAGGCTCCTGCGGTGGACGACTGGTTTAGGCGCTCGGAGGAGACATGGGACACCGCGGGCCGTGAGGCGTCAGAAAGGGAGCGCAGACCGCCACCGCAGTGAGGCCCCGGTGTTCGCACCGGGGGACCGGGTCTGGCTCTCGACCCGAAACCTGCCCCTCCGCCTTCCCTGCCGGAAGCTGGGCCCGCGGTTTGTGGGGCCATTCAAAGTCCTGAGGAGACTGAACGAGGTTTGCTACAGGTTACAGCTTCCCCCAGATTACCGTATTAACCCCTCGTTCCATGTGTCTCTCCTCAGGCCGGTGCTGGCTGTTCCACTCCAGGTGTCTGAGGTGCAGGAGGTTCCTCCGCCCGCTCTGGACATTGAGGGGGCCCCAGCGAATGCAGTTTGATCCATTGTGGACTCGAGGCGTCGGGCGAAGGGCCTTCAGTACGTCGTGGAGTGGGAGGGGTTCGGTCCGGAGGAGAGATGCTGGGTGCCGGTGGAGGACGTTTTGTACCCTTCGATGCTGCGGGAGTTCCACTGTCGGTGTCGGCGCGCGGCTAAGCCGCGCGTAAAGGGGGGTGTACTGTCACGACTTCCGCCAAAGGCGGTCCCTCTCCTTGTTCGGGCGGCGTTCGGCGGTCAACGTCACCGGCCTTCTAGCCATTGCCTATCCACTTTTCATTTGTTTTGTCTTTGTTTTATACACACCTGGTTTCAATTCCCCAATTACATGTTCATTATTTAACCCTCTGTTTTCCCCATGTTTGTGTGCGTTATTCTTCCAATTTATATCAGTTCATTTGGTGGGCTTGGTATTTGTTTCTACTTTGTAAATATTTTGAGAAAACCACGTTGTGTTGCTCATCTCTGCTGTCCTGTGCCTGACTACACCAAGCCATTCTGACAGATGCTCCAGATACTCAACTTGTCTAAAGAAGGCCAGTTTTATTGCTTCTATAATCATCAGTTTTCAGCTGTGTTAACATAATTGCAAAATTATTTTCTAATGATCAATTAGCCTTCTAAAATGATAAACTTTGATTAGCTAACACAACGTGCCATTGGAACACAGGAGTGATGGTTGTTGATAATGGGCCTCTGTACACCTATGTAGATATTCCATTAAAAACCAGCCGTTTCTAGCTACAATAGTCATTTACAACATTAACAATGTCTACACTGTATTTAATTTCAATTGGATGTTATTTTAATGGACAAAAAAAGGTGCTTTTCTTTCAAAAACAAGGACATTTCTAAGTGACTTCAAACTTTTGAACGGTAGTGTACATTCATGTATAGGTTATGACCATATTAACATATAACATATTAATACAAAGTTTGGAAACTTTCTTTGAGTATGAATTCACTCTTTTACTTTTGTTTAACTTCTTAGGGAGCAGCGCATGAGGTGACTGTTTTGGAGACCCTGGCGTGCCCAAAGTAAAATGCCTCCCATTCAGGCCCAGAAAATAGGATATGCACATATTTAGTACCATTGGATAGGAAACACTCTGAATTTTCTAAAAGCGTTAACCATTTGTCTGTGAGTAAAACAGAACGGATATGGCAGGCAAAACCCCGAGGAATTTCTGTCCTGGAAAAAGTGGTTTTGACACATTGCTCATTTGGAACCACTCCCTTATGAAAATGCCCATATAAGGGCATATGAATGCAGTACCTATCGCTTCCTCTGGATGTCAACAGTCTCGAGAAAGTGTTTTGATTCTTTTTAGCTGCTTTTAGAGCAGAGAAGAAGAGGAATAAGGAAGTGCCCCCAGAGATGTCAATAGAAGAGGACGCGCGCTCTCGCCAGGCGCGCTCTGTGTTTTTTTCCTTTCTTATCGCCCAGTTTATATTCCGGCTGAAATATTATGCTATTTCTACATAAAAGTGTTCCTAAGGATACATTTAAAATGATGTTTGATTGTTCTTGGACAAGTTCATAGGTATAAGTTGAACGAGTTCTCTTCACATTTCAATGGACGAGTGGAGGCTGTATTTTCTCATTATAACGCGCCAACCAAACGGAGATTTATGGATATAATACATAACTTTTTCTAACAAAAGAACCATGGATTGTCTTCGTTGGACACTTGGGAAGCCATCAGCAGAAGTTCTTCAACAGGTAATTGATTTGTTTTCGCTGTGAAATGTGTTTTGTGTGAACCGTGAAGGCTAATGAATTCATGGTAATGGCAAAAATGTTAGGTGCTACCCTCAAACAATCAAATGTGGTGCTTTCGCCGTAAAGCCTTTTTGAAATCTGACAACGCTGTGATATTGCCAAGAAGCAGAGCTTTTGATGGCTATGAAACACTTGTATATTGATGCATGTTTAATAATTCAACTTTTGGATTTTGAATTTGGCGCCTTGCATTTCACCTGGTAGTGTCGGGAGTGGGGCGCTAGCGCCCCAGCGCACCTTGCTGCTCCTTAAGAGGATAAAGCAGACATGAGGACAGTTGCCCAAGGTGAGGCTAGATGCAATCAGACGCAATCACTGACATATGATTTTACCTTTGGGTAACCACATTTAAAAAAGGTTGCCTATCTATGATTCCTCTTGAATATAACTTCAATAATTCCTGAATCCAGAATTTAATGAGGGCCCATGACGAGAAATAACAAGTCATGCTTCAACATTAAAGACTCACTGCCTGTAGGCCTATCCCCAGTTCTCATCACTGAAGATCAAAGTTCAATTAATTAAAACCCAAGGACCATCTGCGTGTTCAACGTGATGAGAATAATGTTAATAATAATTACAATAAGATAATGACCACACAATTCTTGTCTTCTACTTGACCTCAACCAAGTCCTTGATTGTTAAAAGTACATTGTTAGGTGATTGCTTAAACAGTGTTAAAACAAATTTCTTCAACCCTTAAGGGACTAATTAGTTTGGGAAATGCATTAAGCTAAATAACTACAGCCTCCACTAGTCTAGCGTTGCACGGCCAATTCTTCTACGTTTGCATTATTAAAATATTTTCATAGCTGTATTTCTCAGTTTTGTTCTACTCCTCAAGCTTATCTGGCCAAGATAAATCCAAACATTTTCCTTTGTTTTAACTGATAATTTGGAAAGCCTGCTAATGAACACATTGGATCATTTACTTGGCCTTTATTGCTTTTAGATTCCAGAAGAAATACCAGTGGAAAAAGATGACCTTATCTGTCTTGGCTTAGGGCAAGTGACAGGAGAAGCTAAGAGAACATTTTGGTGCAAAGAAGTTGCATCCACCACTATAAGAACAACCTGCCTATGCCCTTGAATTAGAAGATTAAGTTAAAGTTCAACATGGAGCAAAGCAGCCAACCCAAGAGTGCAGAAGTTTGTTTGTTTGAGATTCTTCTTGCTTTGATATAGATTATTTCGATAGCCTGCCTAAATGATAGATGGATAGACTAATTATTTATGGCCTCTATTGACGTGAAATAATTCAAGTTTAATCTTAAAATATCTTGGCTTTGGATGCAAAGCCCAAATGTCTGTTATTTAGTCATTGAATTAAACACTCACAGTTTTTTATTCCACCAAACAAATGAAAGCTTATCAGAACCCAACTGATTATGTCTCTCTCTTTGTGTGTTTGTGTGTGTGTGTGTCTGTCTGTGCCTGCGTGCGTGCCTATGTGTGTGTGTGTGTGTGTGTGTGTGTGTGTGTGTCCAGTCCATGGAGACCGATAATGTGATTCTATAGACCTTTACCGTTCTGAAATGATGGGAGGAAAAAACTAATTTTGTCGCAAATTGTTCCTGAATACTGGCTTGATGAAAGACAAAGTGTTTCCTTGTTTGGAATACATTTTGTATTGAGGGTAGAAGTCAAGAGTCATAGAGCATTTGTTATTTTCTACCTCCGCTTGGAAGGCACTAAACACATTACTCTTTCCAGTCACATAATGAATTATACTGTCCTTTTACTTCTGCACAGAAAGCCCAAGGATAAACTAACATGTTCAAAGCTATAATGGAGTACCAGAAGGATGTGTCTCACTTGAGCTGAATACCGAATGTATACTTCTCGGCACCATCCTGTTATGACCTAAAGGTACACAACCAAACTCCACTTAACGCGAGTACTGCAAATAAAGATAAGAATTAAGTAAGAATTTCCACTAAATCAAAATAATGGAAAATGTAAATATATGGGAGTCGGTTTTTCATTAAATATTCCCAAATGCCCTTGATATCAATTGTGTAGTAGAGAATGTTTTTGGTTAACAGTGAATTTAAGTTGTGTCTAAGAGAATGCTGCTTATCTCACTCACATGGATATCAAAGGTCCTGCTCTGGGTGTACATTACCCAAGAGTCTCTTAGCATTTTTCTGCTTTGTATTCATACAGCCGTAAATACTTTTACAATAGATAGCTCTTCCTCACATTATACTTTGGGTTGATATCCATGCTCTGCAAGCCTGTTCTGACTTCAGTATTTTGTAGGACAAATTTTAACGCATATTGAATATATGAGGTATGCTTACAGTTCATGCTATTTCACCTGTGTGTAACTTCCTGAATCACCTTCCCTCACCTCAATGTATTATTAATGAGCCCTACTTAACTGGTTCTAAAGTGCAAACTGTTTTGCACCAGGTGAGGTAAAACGAATGCACCCCTTGATTTCAGGTGTTTGTAGGGTTGCCATCCTAAGACTGACATTGAAGAGATGGAGAGCAGGTGGCAAGTGCAGTATAGTAAGTAAATAGCCTTGTCAATGCCAGAATATCCCATAAGCCAGCAGCCTATCTCCTGTTTCTGTAGCGTGAGGCAGCTTGATGTACAAGTACACCCTCTGGACCGGACGTTAGTACAGTAAGTGCAGTACTGGTGCATCAAAATGGTGTTGATTTCTTTACCCTGTGTAGCATGG
This sequence comes from Hucho hucho, assembly GCA_003317085.1. Lineage (NCBI taxonomy): Eukaryota > Metazoa > Chordata > Actinopteri > Salmoniformes > Salmonidae > Hucho > Hucho hucho. Next base: position 823,007 of record QNTS01000091.1, read on the forward strand.
TCGGTTTGTCTCTGATAGCATATTCCATGTGGTTTGAGTTGCAACATTATGAACTAGAACGATAACAATTATTAATATGAAGGAAGGAATCAATATTTAAAAGAAATTCAAGTTGGAGGTAGCTCCTTATAGATGCATCATTAGCCTGCCTCTCAGAGTCTATACAAATGTTTGAGGAAGAATAAGGTTAAAAATAGAGGGAATAGGATAGTTGATATGTGAATCTGAGAGCCAGGCTACTCTCATTCAATACCCTTAAAATAATCTCTTCGATAGCGTTTCCTCTTGATGAAAAGCATACTGATGTTTGAATCCAGGCTAACTCTTAGGATAGAGGATAGAAAACCTGTTTGACACGATGGCGCCGATAGACATGGTCACCCTGTTCATGGCTCTTTAGCAACTTTGCAATATGTCTTGTGTGTTATTTCTCACATTATTCGCTCAGAATGTCCTTTGCACTATGACATACAGCCAGAAAAAAACGTTGGGATATTAGAGTGGCGGTAATTTACCAGCATTTCGACCAGAAATACTACTTTCCTTAATTGGACCCTTTGTTCGTACCCCCAAGGCAATTCCACGTATCCCAGAGACTGCTCCAAGTACAAGCATTTCGCTACACCCGCAATAACATCTGCTAAAAATGTGTACGCGACCAATAACATTTGATTTGAAAATATTTGACAACTTGACATCTATCCTGCCTTCATCTTAGTGTATAGGTTGGTCTGTCAATCTACAAAACCCTACATCAGAGACTCTGCCCTTGAGACAAACTGTCCTGTAGTAGCAGCACTTTGGAAGAAACAGTAATGAATTGGGAACTAATCAACTAAGTGACAGTCCATCATATCAGCTAAGTAATAATGACTTATGTCAATTCTGTTCCTTAGCGCCTTTAAATAAAGTAGGATTACAGTATAATACACACCTGTCAATAAATTCTATTTGACAGGGAGAACATACACTGAGTGTACAAAACATTAAGGACACCTTCCTAATATTGAGTTGCACCCCCCCTTTTGCCCTCAGAACAGCCTCAATTTGTCAGGGCATGGACTCTATAAGGTGTCAAAATCGTTCCACAGGGATGTTGGCCCATGTTGACTCCAATGTTTCCCACAGTTGTGTCAAGATGGCTAGATGTCCATTGGATTGTGGACCATTATTGATACACTTGGGAAACTGTTGTTTCCCAGCAACATTGCAGTTCCTGACACACTCAAACCAGTGTGCCTGGCACCTACTATCATACCACATTCAAAGGCACTTAAATATTTTGTCTTGTCCATTCACCCTCTGAATGTCACACTTACACAATCCATGTCTCAGTTCTCTCAAGACTTAAAAAACCTTATTTATCCTGTCTCTTCCCCCTTCATCTACACTGATTGAAGTGAATTTAACAAGTGACATTAATAAAGGATCATTGCTTTCACCTGGATTCACCTGGTCAGTCTATGCCATGGAAAGAGCAGGTGTCCTTAATGTTTTGTACACTCAGTGTATATGAAGCTTACTGTTGCAGTCAGATACAATGCCATGGGCAATGCTGCAGGGCATTGTACATTAAAGGGGAATTTCAGCCTGGGGGAATCTGGACTGGTTTTCATCATTTCTAGAACAGTAAGATGTGTTTCACACATAATTGCCCAGGAGGAAGGCAGGTTAGGGCTTTGCGCACTGAATGATATACCCTACGACGGCTTCCAGTGTATTGATGGGGGGGCGAGACCTAAAAGTACATGTAGTTCTGCTTTGTGGCATTTCGCCAAGGCTCTATGCTGTACTGATCACACTATTCGTTTTTGTGGGTGAAGATATGGTTGTCCTTGTTCGATAAAGCTATTGGACAACAATCCTTTGGGCAAAACTGAAAGAACTGACTCGTGATTCTTCTCATCAACACGAATTTGACAATAGGGCATCTATTAGCTAATTGATGACATTCAACTATACATGTTTCAACCAGAATACAGTGAAGAGGATTCGAAACAAAGAGTTGGATTTAGCTAAAATGAGAAGCTCAGCTACAGCCGATGCCAGCACCAACAGTGCAGATGACAGATAAGGTGCCTAGCTAAGCAAGTTATTTTTCCTGCAAGCCACCTAGCTAGCTAGCTAACTTTAGTTTATCTACTGAAACCCATATTGTGTATAGCTGGCTAACATACTACTGTGGTACACTGGGGAAATCAAATGATTTTTCTGATTATTAACTACATTATTATGTAGATAACTAACTAGCTAAGTTAGCCAGCTAAGCAACTACCGGTAGCCATATCTATGATTAAAGATAGAAGAGGTTTTACAATCAGAGCTCTTTTGTATCTCGATTGCAAAACCTCTTCTCTTTTTAGTCATAAATATGGCTAGCTACTAAACAGCAAGCTAACACATTACAACCAGCCACCAAAAACTAGGTTTACCAGCAAACGTTAGCACATGACTGGAGTTGGCCAGCTAGTTAGCCTGGCGCCTGCTAACTTGCATGCCACATGCCTCGCATTTTGTAACTTGTGAGAAATGATGTGTAACATCAACAACTGTAAATAAATGTAATAACTAGCTATGTAACATAATTGATGAGGATTGACATTGGTTATGAGTATGACCTTGGATTAATTTCAATATAACAAAAATTATAAGCATGACGCAAGATAGGATTCTAAACAGATGTAAATAATAAGTATTGCATGTCCAGCAAGCTAGCTAGCTAAGTTTACTAGCATACAGTTGTTATGAATAAATTCATATGATGTATATGTTTAATGACTAAATGATTATATGTTTAAAGTTATATGTTTAAGTAGTTACTAAGAATATTGAATCCTGAAAATATATGTAATAGGTGTTAGAGGAATAGGTCTAGAACTTTTTAAAATACTAAGACATTGTGTTACTATTTTGCAACCTAAGAAGGATGGAGTTGAGATAACAGAGGAACAGGAGAACTGTCGACAGACGATTTATAACTTTGAAACCAATAACAGGAAAACGGTTTCTCCACCCAGGGTTAGTAACGGTCAGAAAACTGTTAGAAATTATAAGCTGTAATATGTAAAACACAGCCCGCCTAAAGTGGGGTGGAGTTAAATTGTATGTACATATAAAGGACTGTGTTCTCCTGAATTCTCCTGAATAAACATTTGACATTTGACCATTGTAGACTGGGCTTCCGTCCGTTTCATTTTCAACCAGTATCTTACAAATTCTGGGTTACAGACGGAGTTGTTTAATTGAAGTTCAGTTTATGAACATTGAGTACAAAATTTCCATAACAATTTGGTCCTCGAGTCGGATCTCAATATCTATTTCTGTCGTCCAAAGATAAAACGCTGAATACCGTGCACGGGCGGATGATCGCATCCGTAAGATCAAAGACCTGCCCCCTGACATTGGGGATCTATTGCAGGCCGGTGTATATCTAATAACGACAGAGACGGTGACGAGATCCAACCGACATTGCTTTTCCCAGTCTACAAGACAGGTCAGTAAATCTTTATTCACGGATTTGGGGGGGATGATTTAAGATATCTTTGAATTGATATTCTAAAATGCTTAGAATTTAGCAATAATAGGAGCTTGGTCATTCTAATCAGATTCACCAGTAAGTTAACTTTAAACGATCGATCCAACGTTATCAGGTCCGAAATGACCTGAGGTAAGGCGCTGCCATAAATAAAACTAGCTTAATAGATCCGGACTTGGTGTCCACACGGGTTATTAACACAGTATGCTTAATAGCTCCGGCCTGGGTGGCCACACGGGTTATTAACGCAGGAACTTAATGTATCCGGCCTTGGTGTCCACACGGGTTATTAACACAGTATGCTTAATAGCTCCGGCCTGGGTGGCCACACGGGTTATTAACGCAGGAACTTAATGTATCCGGCCTTGGTGGCCACACGGGTTATTAAAGTCCAAAAAAGGAGGAGAGGGAAGCCTAAAATAGAGATGAGAGATAAAAGAAATTAACGTCAACTGAGTCCCAAGAAACAACAGAAAAATAGACGGTTAACTAGGGCTTTACGACCCCTGGAAAATAGCTTATAGTTGTATACGGGTGAGATCTAATGTCCGATTGAAAGTCACCTCTATAGATAAACTTTCCAAAAAGGAGAAACACACATAGATCATGTGAACCCAATAAAGTTACACATAGGTTAAAGAGATACACATAGATTGTGAGCATATAGGATAATAAGGAGTTGTGAAAAATACGTCAAGGGAGAGACACATAGAGAGGTTTTTATTAAAGTTTTATTATTAATGGGCAGTAAATCTTCAAAAGAGGTTCCCGAATTTACAGGAGATGGGAGATATAATATAGTTCAAACTAAGAGGCAAAGAATGATTATGAATATCATAGTATAATGATATGGTTTGGAAATAGTTATTGTAAAACCATGGAGTTGCTAAAAGAAGTGCACGTAAATTCTACCAATTCGTCTCGAATATGAAAGAGTAAACTAGATATGGTAAGGTAAAATTACCCTATTAACAGTAGATTTCAAATTAAATGAAGAATTCAGGGAGGCAATTATGAATTGGAACAAAAACATAGAACCAGAATAAGAAGCTCAGTAAGTGTATTGAATTTAGCGCTTCTATTAGCGTTATTAAGCTCATAGGACTATTTTGAGAATGGATAGTGTAAAACGGTATGCTTAGTAATGTCGTTGAGGTTATTTTGGTTGGAGTTTGAAAGCACTAGATTGAATATACCAGAGTGCAGAATAATGATAGAGTTACGAATGCTATTTGGTTTGAATATTGTTGGTGTAAGTAAATTTAAGGGAAATAACATAATTAGAATTATTGCAAGCAGCACAGTTAGTCACCAGCATGTTTAAATAACAAGTAAAGAGCCTAACTAACTTTGCGAGGTGAGTAGATTGAAGATAATTTTCTTGGATCTGGAAATAACGTTAGCTCAATGAGTTAGCCACGTTAGCTTAGGTGTTTAAGTTTGAATTAACTCTGTTCATTAGTGGATATTAGGTAACAGTAAAATGGGTGAGAGCACGACTAAGTAACGTTTTAAGGAGTCTAACGTTGTATCTCGCCACATTCAAACCATCCCTAAAAGTTTAGGTTTGAGGTTCAATGTTGATAAAATATGTATGCAATGTGGTAGAGCAGAAACAAGGAGTTATAGCTATCGTGAAGTACTACCGGCGAAAAGACAAAACACTTTGAGGTTTTAAAAACCATGCGACTCAAGAAAAACTTCAGTCTCTGTTTCTTGACACATGGGAGGAGGAGATAAAAAGTAATTAAAGTGGCCTCCCTGTAAAAAGCAGAAATAGGTTTGTTTTATAACAGAAATAATCTACAGTATAATAGCTATCAAATGTGCTGATTGGAAATTGGTCTATTAATGATAAGAGTATTTGTACATGATTATGGCTGTGAGAAACCAACCATATAATACTGTGTGTGTGATGTGAATGGGTGTAAGAACAATCAATGAGATTGCGGACGTCTCACTGGGGTGTGGGATTTAATTTGTATAGAAATAGAAGCTCCTAAACCATTGAACAAAAAAACAGATGATGAGTTTTCTAGGAATGATTAACTATTGTAGTGCATGGGTACCACACTTTGCATTACATATGGGGAAACTTAGTGATCTGATCTATGCTGGTGGTATCAGATATGGTTTTAGCATTCCCTAGAGGTGACTGCCCGTTTGTAACTGAGTTGGAGAAAGTTTGTGTTGCATAGGCCTGATTTTTCAGATTTGCCATTGAGAAATTACTTATAGATGGGTCTTCAAGGTAGAATTCAGACTACTCTGTGCAGCAGGCAGAAATTGAGGCCCTTATAAGGGCATGTATGTTGGATAAAGGAAAAAGGGTTATCATTTATACAGATAGCGCTTATGCATTCAATACAGTTCATGTTTTCGCAGCTTGATGGAGAAATAGGGGGATGGTAACTACTTTGGGTAAACCTATGATATATGTACAACTAATTCAAAATGTATTAGAAGCAGTTCTCCTACCAGACAAAATATCTACATTGGTAATAGAAAGGCAGATGAGGAAGCTAAGAGAGCGGGTGGAAAGCTACCCCCACACAGACTCACACAATTTTCTTTTTTTATAGAGCTCACCAGGAGCGACGAAAAGAAACAATGTTTAATTATTATTGTATTATAGAATGCATGAATTCTATGATTAAAAGTAGGTTAAGATAGACACACCTGAGCACAGGACGAAATTGGGTAAAATGTCTACCAATAGTATTAATGAGATATTCAGATAACCCCAGACAAGGAGGGATTATCTCCATTTGAGAAAGTATTTGGTAGACCTTTTTAGAATGAGAGTTAGGAAGATACAGTAGCAGATCACATGAGAAGTTGTTTGCTAACCACACCCGCATGTCAGAGATTTTCTGCCCAACAGAAGAACTACAGAAGGAGGTGAGCCATACGATCCAGCCAGGTGACTGGGTGTGGGTCCAGTCTCTGAAGAAAAAGGACTGGGAGCAGCCCGGTTGGGAAGGTCCCTACCAGATTATGTTGGTCACAGCCTTTGCCATTAGAAAAGCAGAAAAAGCAACCTGGGTCCACGTTACCCACTGCAAAAAGGTAGGAACACATACAAACACCGTGGAACACATGCAGAGTTAGAGAGCAGAACTGGACCGATAGGGTCTGGGGGTCGCTTCTGTTAACGAAGATTTCCTACCCCGACCTATCATCACTGTAGTGTGTTCCCTAGAGGTGTGAGTATGGGGTGGTACCTAGCAGACTTGCTAAGGGCAGGAGAGGGTTGGCGGTTTTTGGGAATATGGGGAACCTTGAGCTGCATCATAGTTTTGATGATCTTTTTTATACATCCTGATTCACCACCTCCGGTACAAATTATATGATGTCGCTGACAGGTTTAAGAAGTAAAGGACAAGTTATATAATACCCGACCCCTCATGAATAAGGAGAATATAAAAAAGGAGTCCAAATAGGTGATGATGTGAGATTTAAGGTAAATATTAAACATTTCCATAATAGAGCAGGAATATGGGTGCATAATAAATTGTATAAGATTATTCAGGACTTTGTGATACCTTTAGATTTCTGTTTGGGACTCACTTCATCTTGTTCCTGGCCTAGGTAATTAAACATACTTGGGGACCGGGGTATGTGAACGGAAAGTGATCCCGATGGGGTTTTAAACAAAGTTTGGATATTAATGACTGTGGAGTAGATGTAGTAGTAACCCTCTAAAGAGTCACAGAAATAGACACGGAATGAAAGTATTGGGCTTACGCTGATGATTATGGACACGGTTTTTCCTGTTCACTAATCCAGGTGGTAGAGACCAACTTCACGAAAGACCCAGGTCTTGTAGTAGGTCTCAATAGATGTAAGTCTGTTGTTAATGTGACTGATTTTGGTTCAGAAGTATAGGATAAAATTCTCACCCTCACAGCTCCTATAACTGATGTGTGGTGGGCTTGTACCAATAAAGGACGCCTAAGACAGGCATTACCGAAAGGGTGGAGGGGCACTTGTGTTACGGTATTATTGGTCCAACCAGTTAGGATTAGTCATCAGAGGCCAGTTCTGGAAGGGATAACTAGAAAAAGGAGAAATCTAGGTTCTAATGAAGGCAGTTCTATTTGGATGGATGTCATAGGCATCGCCAGATAAGTTCCAGACGAAGGTTTTATCACTACGTTCTTCTGGTGGGTAACGATAAATAAAAATGTCGACTGGATCAATTATATACATTATAATCAACAAGGATTTGTGAATAAGACTAGAGATGCAGTGATGGGAATCTCTGAACAATTATTCGCCACCTCCTTCATGACCTGGCAAAATAGGTTGGCTCTAGATATGTTATTGGCTGGAAAGGGTGGCGTCTGCAGAATGGTGGGGGGACATTGTTGTATTTTTATTCCTAACAACACTGCCCCAGATGGTACAGTTACTAGAGCTCTGGCGGGACTGACAGCCTTGAGTGAAGAGTGGGATGAGAATTCAGGGGTTAATACCTCTGTGACCGGATGGGTTGATGAAATGTTTGGGAAATGGAAGACCAAAGGGGCCACCATTTTCTGGGGCGGCTATTGCCTGTATTGGTATGATTGTATTATGTGGATGTTGTCTGATTCCTTGTGTCCGAGGGTTAGTGAGTAAGGCGTTGGAGAATGCGGTGACTCAGCAGATGGTGAGGTATGGACCCATTCCAAACTCAGACCAATGGGATGAACGCTACAGGCCTCCAGGACTGGAGGATGCTGACGATCAATTTGACCCTAAAGACCTACAATTATATAAAACCTTTCTTGGTTCTAATGTGTGAAGGTTATAGTGAAAATCCTAACTAGAAGAGTTATGATTGGATAGGCCTAGAACAGTTATTGATGTGGAGGAGATGTAAATACATATATTGATTTTGTGTGGTTGATTTTGGGTGTCATTGATAATTCTAATCAAAATAGATGTGTGATTATGGGTATAATATTTAGTCATAGGGTGGATTGTTATGAATAAATTCATATGATGTATATGTTTAATGACTAAATAATTATATGTTTAAAGTAATATGTTTAACTTCTTAGGGAGCGGCTCCGGAGGTGACGGTTTTGGAGAGTCTGGCGTGCCCAAAGTAAAATGCCTCCCACTCAGGCCCAGAAAATAGGATATGCACATAATTAGTACTATTGGATAGGAAACACTCTGTTTCTAAGAGTGTTAAAATATTGTCTGTAAGTATAACAGAACGGATATAGCAGGCAAAAACCTGAGGAATTTCTGTCCTGGAAAAAGTGTATTTCACACATTGCCTCATTTTGAACCCCTCCCTATTGAAAATGACCATATATGGGAGTAAGATTGCAGTACCTATTGCTTCCACTGGACGTCAACAGTCTCTAGACAGTGTTTGATGATGTTTAGTTGCTCTGGATGGTAATAGAAGAAGAATTTCGAAGTGGTCATCGGATGTAAACAGAAGAGGATGCGCGTTCACGCGCGCTGTGGTTTTTTCCTTTCCTATCGCCCAGTTTATAATCCGGTTGAAATATTATAGTAAATATACATAAAAGTGTTCCTAAGGATACATTATCAATGATGTTTGATTGTTCTTGGACAAGTGTATAGGTATAGGTTGAACGAGTTCTCTTCACGGTTCAATGGGCGAGTGAACGCTGTATTTTATGAACATAATGCGCCAACCAAACGGAGATTTATGGATATAATAAATTACTTTTTCTAACAAAACAACCATTGGATGTCTTCGTTGGACACTTGGGAAGCCCTCAGCAGAAGTTCTTCAAAAGGTAATTGATTTGTTTTCGCTGTGAAATGTGTTTTGTGTGAACCCTGATGGCTTATGAATTTATGGTAATGGGAAAAATATGTGAGGTGCTATCCTCAAACAATCAAATGTGGTGCTTTCGCCGTAAAGCCTTTTTGAAATCTGACAACGCTGTGATATTGCCAAGAAGCAGAGCTTTTGATGACTATGCAACACTTGTATATTGATGAATGTTTAATAATTAAACTTTTGGATTTTGAATTTGGCGCCTTGCATTTCACCGGGTAGTATCGGGAGTGGGGCGCTAGCGCACCACCGCTCCTTAAGAAGTTAACCTTTTAGGCCTAGGCGTCCCGCTAGTGGGACAACATCTGGTGAAACTGGAGGGTGCGCAATTCAAAGAAATATCAGTTGAAAGCTTAAATTCTTGTTAATCTAACTGCACTGTCCGATTTACAGTAGCTATTACAGCGAAAACATGCCACGCGATTGTTTGAGGAAGGCGCCCCACATCAAAATATTTTTCCACCGCCACAGGTTTAATAAATTCACAGCAATTAAATTTTCACTTACTTTTTGAAAATCTTCCTCTGATTTGACATCCAAAGGGTCCGCGCTATGACATGTACTGTAGTGTCGTTTTGTTAGATAAAATCCTTCTTTATATCCCAAAAAGTAAGTTTAGTTGGCGCAATCGATTTGAGTAATCCACTCGTTCAACATGCAGAGAAAGGAATCCGAAAATCTACCCCTAAACTTTGTTTCAACAAGTAAAAATAACTCCTCAGATACCCTAAAATGTAATCAAACTATAATATTTATTACGGAACGAAGTATGTTCAATAGGAAACCGATTTTAGCAGGTGCGTCCTGTCTTCATGGCGCACACAAACACGAATTTCCAAGACTGTGTCCCTGCACTAAAACTCATATTTCTTATTAGTTTTTGAAGTTACAAGCCTGAAACCTTGAACATAAACTGCCGACACCCTGTGGAAGCCATAGGAATTGCATCCAGGGAGCTCATTTTCAAAATTGCCATTCTAAGACCCCAAAAAATGTCAGGTTGGTTTTTCTTTGGATTTTCTCCTACCGTATATATTGTGTTATATATAGTGTTTCCTTTCCAATGGTACCAATTATATGCATATCCTGGCTTCAGGGCCTGAGCAACAGGCAGTTTACTTTGGGCACGTCATTCAGGCGGAAAATTAGAAAAAAGGGGCCTAGCTCTAAGAAGATGAACACCCGGAGGTTCACTGGTAAGCCACATTTGCCTCGGGATCTTTCCCAGTTGGTATTCTGTGTCCACTCGTGGTATCTCTCTTCGGTTACACATCCTTGGAATAGCAGAACAGCATAACAGTCCGGACGGCCCTTGCTGTGCCTGGTGAGCAGTTGGTCAAGTTCTTTTGTTAGAAGAGGAATCTAAATGTCAGGGTGAACTGACAACCTGACAACCCGACAACAAAACTGCAAATATGCAGTTTTGGGCAAATTCTCATATCACTTTGCTCAATTTGTCACATACAAGGATTTTGTATGGCTGTTGAAATGTGCAGAACATTAATCAGCTATGCCTGACCCAACTACAAAAATCATTGAAACTGGAGACACTTATCTCCCTCACTAGTTTTAACCACCAGCTGTCAGAGCAGCTCACAGATCACTGCACCTGTACATAGCCCAACCAACTACCTCATCCCCTACCGTAGTCATTTATCTTGCTCCTATGCACCCCAGTATTTTTACTTTGCACATTCATCTACTGCACATCTACCATTCCAGTGTTAAATTGCTATACTGTAATTACTTCGCCACCATGGCCAATTTATTGCCTTATGTTCCTTATCTTACCTCATTTGCACACATTGTATATAGATTAGTTTTTTTTCTACTGTATTATTGACTGTATGTTTACGCCAATGTGTAACTCTGTGTTGTTGTATGTGTCGAACTGCTTTGCTTGGCCAAGTCGCAGTTGTAAATGAGAACTTGTTCTCAACTTGCCTACCTGGTTAAATAAAGGTGAAATAAAATGTAAGGCCCTCTTTGAGTTGTTGCTGGTGACGCTTTACTTTGTTGACTGTGTCATGGGTCCTGTGTAATTTAACATTTTAGTTTCTCTTAGAATAAAAACCTTAGTGTAACAACAGTTTTAGTATGTAATACTGACGAGTAGAAACAAAAAAAAGTGTATTTTTCAGGGTGTGTGCGTGTAGGACAGAGGAAAAGCAATTCTTACACTGTTGTTATAAATTCAATCACGTTCTTCATCCTCATCATTAAGTCCATTGAAATTCCATTTTGAAGTTGTGCACAATGATCAGTTTCTATTTGGTTTATGTTGGCCATTCATTGTCAGTTAGAGACACATTAGCGCCTTGGGACCCAAAAGCATAATCAGTGCTCTAACTCCCTCTTGCGCTGGTCTGGAGCAATGAAGCGGTGATGCAGGGTACCATACTAAACCACAAATGACCTCTAAGTCCCTCAGCATAATCTCAAAACTTTTAGTTGAGCAACCACTGTAAATGCCTATTATGTTCTCTTCGAGGCAAGCAACACTGAAGCATGCACGAGAGCACCAACTGTTCTGGAAGACTGTGTGATTATGCTCTCGGTAGCCAATGTGAGCAAGACCTATAAACAGGTCAACATTCACAAAGCCGCGGGGCCAGATGGATTACCAGGACGTGTACTCAAAGCATGTGTGGACCAACTGGAAGTGTCTTCACTGACATTTTCAACCTCTCCTTGACTGAGTCTGTAATACCAACATGTTCCAAGCAGACCACCACAGACTGGTAGTCTGGGTAGAAAAAGAGCAGAAGAGAACATGAGCAAAATTGAAAAAACAGACAATAGTATATGTGAAATACTTAACAACATAATAAAGAAATAAGACAATGATGAGATTGGTAACTACAGTATTTAATATACTTATACCAACCTAATCTGTATATTTCCTAGAAGAATGTATTTTCTTCAGGATTGTTCTGTCTTTGGCCAGCTTCTCCATGAACTCCTGGCAGGGGAGGTTGAAGTTTGTCTTCACAATAAGCATGACCTTGATGGTAGGAACAGTGAACCTATTTCTTGCTGCTGTCCATATATGATTAATTTGGGAGAACACTCTCTCGACTGGTGCATTACTTCCAGGTAAGCACATGACAACAGACGCTAATCTAGCCAGGTTAGTGTGTGGGATGTCGTTCTCTTTGAAGTGGGTAACCACCGTGCTCCATCTCTGACTAAGCGGTATCTCAGATGTTTTCCATTCTTCAAGCGATCCCCCCTTTAGGAACTCTTGCAGGCCAGTTACCTCGTCAAACAATGCATCCTCATTGATGGTCACATTGGGGCATCTTTCCTGCAGTGTGCCTGCTGCCTTCTGGATCTCTTCACGCTGAGGCTGCCTTTTTAAAAGGAGACAATGTAAATCTTTTAGATTATCTGTGTGCTTTCCCCATGCTTGCAAGTAGTTCACAGCCATAGTGAAGAATGATTGGGATGTTTTGAGAAAGCTCTCTTTAGACATTGCTCCATTTTCCTCTAGCTCTCTCAGAAGTCCTCTGACCAGAACTGGAATGAAGTTGTCATCACGTCTTTCAGTCAATTTTGCCTCAATGTTTCTCAGAATTGCAGCTGACTCCACAGCACAGCGGTCCTGGCCTTCAAGCATCTTGATCGTGTCACTGAATACGGTCAAGTTTCCATGGACAAAGGCCAGCCAAAGTTCAGTCAGTGGCTCTTCGAACATTGTTCGCAGGACAACAGGGCATTTGTCTTCAGAAAGAAAAAAGGATTTCAATGGCACATACATTTTCAGCACTCTTTCTAGAGCAGGGAGCATGGACAGCCAGCGAACATTGCTGTGTCCTAAAACGTTATGGTACTCCTGGCCAACAAACTCACAAAAGCTCTACTCTACTCTGATGGTGAAAATATGAAAATATCCAAATATCTTTGTGAGCAGGTAATCCACATCAAGGGGAATCATATCCAAAGCTGTTCTGGCCGTGTTATGAATGATGTGGGCAGGACAACCTAAGACAATCACCTCCCGCTGCAGAGCATTTTTAACTTTGGTATGGACATTGACCCTCCCCAGCCTATTCAGTCCTCCAAAGTTGTGTTGTCGGCAGAGAATGCCACGACTTTGTTTTCCAGGTTACATTTTTGGATGACCACCAGGACCTCAGCTGCAATTTCCTCTGCTGTTTCTCCTTTCAATTCAACAAAATCAAGCAGTTTTGTTTCCACTGATGTGTTGCCATCATATCTTACAATATCTGACTACTATTGGCAGCTGCTTTACATGTCCATGATTGGACGCATCAATGGACAGAGACACAAATTCAACCTGGTCTACATCCTGTGTTACCAAAGTAGTTGCCCATGGTGCTAACACGTTACTCACTATGGCTTCACATTTTGTCCTAGCACATGTAAACGGCTCATAAAGCTTCCGTGTCAGTTGTGCTGTGCAGTCCATAGACCTGTATCTATGATTGTGTTGCATAGTGTGGTATGCAAAGACACCCTCCTGCACAGCTAAATCATATTCAGAGAGGCTTTATGCTTTTTCGTTTGTTGATGTTCTACCACTGCCGTTCTTCTCCCGCTGCCAATTGAAAAAGAGGAATTACAAAGGGTGCAGTTAACCATTCTATCGTCTTGACCTGAGCGTATGAATGGAAATTCTCTCATCATGTTTTCATTAAAATGGCATTTCCGTTTCTTGGAAAGAGCCATTGTACCTCCTCTGTCTGCTCTTCTTCACTCTCCTTGTGTCACTCTTCTTACTCTCTTAACTTTTTCTTCTCCTCCAATCTTTCTCCTCCTCTTTTCTTCACTCGTCTTCCTGCTCTTTCCTTCTCTTTACCTTTCCACCTCACTCTTCCACACTCTCCTCGCTTCACTCTTTTTACTGCGTTAATTTTTCTTTTCCTTCTCCTTCCTCTCCAATCTTTAATAATAAATAGTACACTATTAGATAAAATACTAGTTAACAGATTCCCATTGCTTGCCTCATTTTAGTATTTTATCTCAAAACATTGTTTGGAAAAATAAATTGGCAGGCTCTGTCATCATATCTTTACCTTTCCTCCTATCTCTTTCACTCTTCTTCCTATCCAGTCTTCCTCCTCTCCTTCCTCTCCACTCTCTAACAGAAAACATTATGCTAATGAAAATTTCAAAATATATTTTCACACTACTTATTATAATGCCAAACCATTAAAATTGTAATCTACAAATAAATGCTCTCATAATTAATTGTGCATTAATTTAATATAATCATATTTTCAAAATAGCCCGTCCACTGCATGTTTACATGTGAACGCTTTTTAACCTAGCTACCATGACAGTAGCTAGCTAACCTAGCTAGATAACTTAGTCAACATAGCTAATGTTAGCTAGCATAACCTATTTAAAACCTTATAAAGCAGATAATCTATCTATATAATAAATTGCGACATTATAACATCATTAGCTAGTATCTTAAACGATTGTAACTTACCTGGCTTGAAAAAAATATTATAAAGAAATATATTAATATTATTTCACTTTGCAGTCTGTTTTTAACGCACAGTTAAAAACGGGGACATTTCCAGGGACAGCTCCAGCCGGGGACAGGCCACCAAAAACTTTCAACAACATAGTGCCCACAAAGCTCATCACCAAGCTAAGGAACCTGGGACTAAACACCTCCCTCTGCTAATGGATCCTGGACCTCCTGACGGGCCGCCCCCAGGTGGTAAGGGTAGGCAACAACATGTCTGCCACGCTGATCCTCAGCACTGGGGCCACTCAGGGGTGTGTACTTAGTCCACTATTGTACTCCCTGTTCACCGACGACTGCATGGCCAAACACGACTCCAAAACCATCATTAAGTTTGCTGACAACACACCAGGGGTAGGCCTGATCAGAGACCTGGCAGTGTGGTGCCAGTACAACAACCTCTCCCTCATTGTGAGCAAGACAAAGGAGCTGATCATGGACTACAGGAAAAGGCGGGCCATACAGGCCCCCATTAACATCGATGGGGCTGTAGTGGAGCGGGTCGAGAGTTTCAGGTTCCTTGGTGTCCACATCACCAACAAACTATCATGGTCCAAACACACCAAAACAGTTGTGAAGAGGGCACGACAACACCTTTTCCCCCTAAGGAGCCTGAAAAGATATACAGCTGCACCACCGAGAGCATCCTGACCGGATGCATCACTGCCTGAAATAGGACCAAAAGGCTCCTTAACAGCATCTACCCCCAAGTCATAAGATTGCTTAACAATTAATCAAATGGTCACCGGACTATTTACATCGCCCCCCCCCATTTGTTTTGTACACTGCTGCTACTCGCTGTTTATTATTTATTTATAGTCACATCATCCCTACCTACACGTACAAATTACCTCGGCTAACCTGTACCCCCACACATTGACTCGGTACCGGTACCCCCTGTATATAGCCTCGTTATTGTTATTTTATTGTGATACTTTTTATAATTTTTTACTTTAGTTAATTTGGTAAATATTTTCTTAACTCTTCTTGAACTGCACTGTTGGTTAAGGGCTTCTAAGTAAGCATTTCACTGTAAGGTCTACACTCGTTGTATTCGGCGCAAGTGACAAATAAAGTTTGATTTGATTTGTGTGTCGCTATACCTCAGACACACTCAGACACGCTGAACTGTACTACACTGTTCATAATTGTTTTGGTATGTTACTTTAACCATTTAGCATTGTTGTTGAATACCCAGTTCTCTTGTTAGCATTAAATAAGATGGCGCCGACAGACATGGCAGCTCTGCTTCTAGCTCTTAAGCAACTTTGCAGTATTTTGTTTTTTTGTGTGTTATTTCTTACATTTTAGTCCAGAACGTTTTTTTATGTCATTACATACAGCCGGAAATAACTTTTGGATATCAGAGCGGCGGTAACTCACCAGCATTACGACTAGGAATTCAACTTTCCCAAATTGGATCCTTTGTTCGTACATCCCAGAGCAATTGAACTTATCCCAGAGGCTGCTCATTTGGAGTAGAATTTTTGTCCGACTCAGGAAGAGTGCACACCATCCACCGCTTCCGAGTACTCGCTAATGTTCAGTCTCTGGACAATAAAGTAGATGAACTCAAGGCGAGGATCTTCTTCCATTAGGGATGTTTCACGGAATCATGGCTCTCTCTGTATATACTGTCCCCGTCCATACGGTCAACTGGGTTCTCAGTACATTGAGCAGACAGGAATAAAGAACTCTTCGGGAAGAAGAAAGGCGGTAGTGTATGTTTCATGATTAACTACTCATGGTGTGATTGTGATAACACACAGAAACTCAGCGGACATACAGAAGGTGTGTCCACTCTCTCATGCTTGTGTACCCAAAAAACCCTTGCTTTGGGGTATTTTTCAGCAGGGCTCTGTGGAATGACTCCAGATAACCTGAGTTTTACAACAATAAAAGGTAAAAAGAGAAGGGTAGACTAAATTGATTACACGGTCTGGAAGTTACTCTGTGTATCTGTGGCTACCTGTAACAACCTGTAACCCCATAACACAAACGCAAACCATACAAACACTATCCAATTCATGTTTATACCGTGCTTACTGTAAATTGAGCTATCTTATCTGTCAACTTGTAACTATTTTGGCCAACTTACCTTCACCTTGTGCAGAGCTAGGGATTGGAAGCGTGTTTTGGTGGATTCAGATTCTGTAACACCTACAACAAAATACATAACAATACACAATTTAACCACCCCACTAACTGTATTGATCTCTATTAGACTGGCTAGCTAAGCATATCTAACATGGACATTTCAATATTGTCAGCTTGATATAAGCTGACCTTCAGCACTAAATTGGCAGCAAGATTGCTAGCCAGCTGAGACTGGCTGAGAACCAACTAACCAACCATAGACGATTTATACACATTCATCATTGCTGCCAACGCACAAACAGAAAGTGTGTTAGCGATACCGACAATTCTATTTTTAGTAACAGAGATTTTTCCAGACATGGGTGGAATAGATGGCTACCAAATGTAGATACTCTTATTTGGTAATATTAGCTAGTTTACGTTAGCTAATGTCAGTCAAAGATAGAACGAACAAACAAACATATTTACTCTGCTGAATGTAGCTAGCTAGCAGTTTAGCAGTGACTACCATGGCATAGGCAAAATCGATTGACAGTGTGATACCAAAAGATAGGTATATGATTTAGCTGATGGCTTTCAGAGTTCAATACAGGACTGTAATGTTAGCTAGCTAGCTAAATTACCCAGCCAGGCTAGCAAGCCAGCTAACGTTTTATTGTGAAGGGAAAAAAATGTATGGTATCGGATCCCTTCTCAGCTGTCGTCGAAATGGATTCCCTATTAGTTCAGCCTGAAAATACCTCTGATAATTTGTATTTCTTATTTAACTAGGCAAGTCAGTTAAGAACAAATTCTTATTTACAATGACTGCCTAGGAACAGTGAGGTAACTGCCTTGTTCAGGGGCAGAACAACAGATTTTTACCTTGTCAGCTCGGGGATTCGATCCACCAACCTTTCGGTTACAGGCCCAACGCTCTAATCACTAGTTTACTTGCCGGGCGGCATCATTTTGGTCACCGCATCATTCTTGATAGCCGCACGCAACTGGCAGAATCAGAGTTAATCTCTGGTAGGTAGAATGGTGAAAGATAACTCATTTGCGCACTTGTTTGTAGTTAGGACAGGCTGGCACAGAACACCCCAAATAAAAGGGTTTAGAGAATTTCTGAGATTACTATGTGTTGGTCATTTGAAGTTAACAATTCCATTATTCATGTTTGTGGGAGCCCCCCCTCTACCTATCAGGCGGTTTCAGCATTTGCTATGAATGCCAGACTTTGTGGTTCACTATGAGCAGATTAATATACAGTGTCAAAACTTCCCGATTCTACCAGTGAAATTCAAATGTGCTAGTTGCAGCTTGTGGCTTGGAAATTGTGAGATTTATGATAAAAATGTAATGTTGTTAATATAGTATTGACTATATGCCGTGGCAGAGCCAAGGTGAAATTCCCCTTTAAAGATTTCACTTTAAAGAACACATCACTGAGAAGTTCAAAAGAGCACAGAATCTACTGTATGTATTGAACCTGCCTCGCCGCACATGCAATCTAATATACAGAGTTTCAGGTAAGCAAAGCTAATTCATTTCCAATTTCCAACCACCGACTCTATTCTTGTTTACTTGATTTGAAATCCCAAAGAGACCCACTATTTGATTAATGTTCAGTAAACGCCATGAATAAATGAATGATGTAAGATAGATTTTTTTCCCCTCCTGGCCCATGGTGAGTGGTGGTAGCAGGGTACTTCAGATCTTTTGTCAGTGGTGTCGATTCACATTATTCATGGGTCTCCCCCCGCCCCCTGACTGAGTTTGCCCCCCAGCTCTGTAGGCAGCTGTGTGGTATGCCAGCCTGAGCCAAGGCTGGGCCCTTTCAGGCTGGAGAGAGCTATGGGGTCTGAGATAGCCCTCAGAGCTACAGTACAGTAGGATCACCCTAGATCCTACAGTGGCTTTCTGGCTTTTCATCTATTGGCTCTTGAAGATGACAGCTTGGCAACAACCTGCCAACTTCGCCCTAATGGGAGGTTATAGCGAAAGTTCCCCTCTGCTGTCAGCGCCGGTGACATCCTTCACTCTGAAATCAGTGACTCCTGACACTGAGCTACTGATGTGTGAAGAGACATGGGACACAATACTCAACACAACAGTGACATAGGAACAGTACTGAGTCAAGGAGAAAGTGGTGGTTCGTCATGCCATGCTTTGATCTAAACCATAAGGCGACAGGTTACACAAGCACTGTGCACTGCATTAGCTGCCTGCCAGCATGTATTCTAGAGATCTGTGGAGTTATAAGGAAAAATTGTGTGAAGATACCAACTGCCAGGCCTTGGGCATGGAGAGCCCGTGTCTGAACCAGACTTATTATGCAAATGTTCATCACAACTCCCTCCCTGTGTTTTGGGGTCAAGCGAATGACCTCAAAAATATATTTTTAGTCTGAAGTCTGACAAAACACCATTCATGAGTCATTGAGGAATAGAATACAAGAGAAATAAAACGGAAAGGATCAAAGTTGTGCTCTAAGCGTGAGAAACAATACAGTCAATACAGGAGAGTGCTGCTGCTATACTGTCAGGAAAAATGTATGCATGCCCCCTTGACTTGAAAGGTGCATGTTTCAGTATCTTTTCACTCCCAGGGACAGAAATAGAGTGTATGTGGTGTATGTATATGACAGGGTCTCAGGCTGTTTAGACATGGATCTTTTTGGAGTCGCTGTGTTTTCTACGTTTAATGCCGGGGCTAGCTCCTGCTATGTCAACAAAGGAATCCATTACACTGGGAGAGTCTCAATTGCATACTCCTCATGTCCTCTGTCCTCGCCTCCTTCTCAAAACCCATTGGAGGAGAAGGTCAGAGGGGAGGGACCTCTGGCTTTCTCATCCAATGGGTTTTCAGAAGGAGACAAGGAGAGAGGACGCGAGGAGTATACAATTGAGATCTTCCCAGTGGCTGCGTTCCACTCTGCTGTTTTCACCAGTGTGTTTTTGTTCCCCTTGCACATTTAAATTCCTGATGGGATCCGGATCCCCTTGCAAAGAATGGAGACAACAACAACAAACAATCTAATTTCTCATAAAATACCTATCAAAATGCCTGGTTATTTGCAGTCATGGAATATGGAGTGCAGTCTATTATCGGTGATATTCACGCCTTGTTAGACAGCATCCATTGCCCCTGAAAGGAACTTCTGAATTCTCAGAGACTTATGGCCTACAGTAGTTCTGATTCATGCAATGATGTATTTGTCACAGGGTCCATTCTTCACATGAGCTTGGTTCCTTGGCTCGTTTAGAACATCAAACGTTGTCCACCTACTCCTTCTGTGGAAAAGTCTGTTTTTGTCACAGTCCCAGATTCCAGTACTTGCAGGAGCAAAGCCTTCTGCATCACCATCCTGAGAGAAGCTGTGACTTTCACCAATGAAATATTTAGAGGTAGGCAGAGTTCATATGTAACTAGTTAACGCAAAGCATGCATACTTGTCGTCATATGGGGTGCAGGTCTGTCAGGGTCTGTGGCCCCGATCATCTGTTATGATAGTCATGATAGCTTGCTCATTAAAGTAGCACTCCACTTTGTCCTGGAACCAAGAGATAGAAGTCAAATAAGAGCATTTTAAGGCTACAATTACAGTAAGTTATTTCTTGATTATGTCTTAAAGTGTTTCATGCAATGTCCTTTTTTTCTGAGGAAATCCGAAGAGATATGATACAGAACAGATAAAAGCACTGTCAGTAATAAAGGTACTAAAATGTAACCAGGAAAAGGATAGCACATGTTGGCAAGACAGTAGTAGCCAATCGTCACCGTGCCAGATTAGACGCTTTTCACCCAATCCCTTTACCTGGCTATTACTAGATTCTCTGAATGCCACGCTTTGTCTGGATCTCAGGGAACCAATCCCTTGGGCACTAATATCCGTCTTTAAGTTTAATTCTCACAAACCTACAGAGAACGGATGCGCTCTGTACCCTCTTTGGATCTCTGACACCAATGAATTATTACTGGACTTTACACCATTGCTCTCCGTAGACTGGAGTGTCAGCAGGAGTCGTGAATAAATCACACTTTTCCCTCTGTGAAGTGAATTCCAACTTCTCGCTAGCTTAATAAACACATCCTCCACTCACTGTACTGGTCCTCACTAGCTCCCAATTAGGCCAAGAGTTGGCTTGTTGAGAATAAAGAACCCTGGCCCTGCTATTTCTCAGGGCACACTCCAACCTCATCCCCTTCATTAATTCAGAAGTGCTCTCCTTAGTCTCTGCACTCTCCGCACTCCAAGTGTGCACATCTTCCAGTGCTGACACGAGGCTAAACTTTTAGAAAAAAAGGTGCTATCTACAACCTGAAAGGGTTCTTCAGCTGTCCCCTTCGTATAACCCTTTGGAGAACCCTTTTTGATTCCAGGTAGAACCCTTTTTGTTCCAGGTAGAACCCTTTTGGGTTCCATGTAGAACCCTTTCCACAGAAGGTTCTACATAGAACTCAAAAGAGTTATCCAATGGGGATAACGAAGAGAGTACAGCATGAAGTCTTCTGCCAACTTGAGAGAGAAAATCGTGATGAAAATGTTGTTGAGGAGATCGATTCAAAGAGACTGAAATCTTTTCAAAGAGACCGATTCATGTTTTTGTGTCAGAACAGTGCAAGTTCATATCAGCAACTTGCACATGCACAAGCTGGCAAATCCCCACCGCTGTCTGAGACTGTCCAAGTACCAAGACTCAGGCAGACAGGGTAGATTTTCAATCACAGCACCAGTTCTTTAATCATAGAAAGAACAATCATCTCAAAAGTTAAGTTAAGTTGTCACTGCTGTGACTGCTTTATTAGAGTTGTTTGTTTAATGGGGACCTCAACCCTGATATATGTTTTTTTGTGTTTGTCAGTGGGGGACCAACTATGTGTCTTAACTGGAACGCCAGGGGCCACAGTAGTTAGAATTCTGGCAGCAGAACTGTCACTAAAACTGTAAACACGGCTTTCTACTAGAAATTCCATCTCTTGCTGTGTACTGTACAGTGGAGTCTTTTGAGAAACAGTGGGGAGTTGATTACTGTAGCGTGGGCTTACAAAGTGGATTGAAACCGTGAAATGGGAGCTTATGTGTTACTTTGGGCTTTTTGGCCCACACATACAATGCTGAAACACAACTCAATAGGCATAAATGCCTCAGGTGTGGGAAGAGACTATAACCCATAAGAGTCTAAGCCCTGTCTAAACCGGGGTGGGGTGGGGGGGTGGGGTATCCCTGGTAGTGAAAAGATACTGAAATATCAGGATTCAGGATTATTCTTAATTTGTACATGTATTTAACCCCTTATTTTTGGCACCATATATACTTCCATAATTTTTTTCAACAGGCACCGGGGTACCTTCAGGCAAGTCTTGTGAGGCCTGTGGGCGTCCTAATGCAAAACAACTGACATGTACATGATTGTGAGAGTCTCACCTTTCCAGATGTGTCATATTAGTGTGTAGCTCAAACTGTTTGGACGCTACAGACAGAAGTTGGCAGATTGGCTGTACCGACTTCAGACGAGTCCCAAGACACTTGTGGGGGTCTTAGAGCAAAACGGAGAACTCCATCGTGTTCGTGAGATTTTCATCTATCCGTAGAGGGTTCATAATAGTTTGTAGGCCATTCAGATGCTACGGACGATTTTGTGAGAATGATTTTTGGGATGTCCCATGGTCTAACAAACATCGCTCTAGCTCTGTCACCTGTCACCACAGATGCGAAAGTGAGACCTACTGTATGCAGATGCAGTGGATTGAGGTTTTCCAGCTCCTCCACCAGCCCTACTACAGCAGGCCCCACTGTTCACCCCTCCTTCACCCGGTCCCAGCAGGATTCGGCTCGTGCTCCCGAGGGAGTATGATGGGACAGCTGCCGGATGCCAGGGGTTTCTACTCCAGCTGGAACTCTACCTGGCGACCATCCACCCGGCTCCTTCGGGGACGTGAGAGTGTGTCCGCCCTCGTCTCCTGCCTCTCAGGCAAAGCCCTGGAGTGGGTCAATGCCGTATGGAGTGAAGGAGACGTGGTGTTGGACCATTACGCAGAGTTCACCCGCCGCTTTCGGACAGTTTTTGACCACACGGGTGAACGTCTGTTCCATCTGAGGCAGGGGACGAGGAGCGTGCAGGATTTTGTTTGGACTTCCGGACCCTGGCCGCCAGCGCGGGATGGAACGTCAGGGCCCTGATCGATCACTACCGGTGCAGTCTGCGCGAGGACGTCTGTCGGGAGTTGGCCTGCCGAGACACCACCCTCATGTTGGACCAGCTGGTGGACCTGTCCATCCGGCTGGACAACCTGCTGGCTACCCGCAGACGTCCAGATCGGGGCCTGTCAGTTCCATCCCCCAGCTCCTCCGCTCCGACACCCATGGAGCTGGGAGGTGCTGCACTTAGGGCGACCGGAGGAGGGGACATTCCCTCCACAGAGGGCACACTGCTGGTCGGTGCTGGGGGGGTTCCTCAGGGAGTCGAGGCAGCAGGCAGGGCACTATCGTGTCACCCTAGGTGAGTTCGCACCAGGCTCACCCAGAGATCCCTGTTGCTCACATGTATGTGTTTATTAAATTTCCTGAGTTTTCCCCGCATTCCCAGCATTAGGCACTCATAGATTCAGGCACAGCTGGGAATTTTATTGACCGTTCACTTGCCCATAGTTTAGGGATCCCCATTGTTCCTGTGGATATGCCCTTCCCTGTGCACGCCCTAGTCGACCATTAGGGTCAGGGCTGATTAGGGAGGCCACCACTCCACTAGGCATTGTTACGCAGGAGGGTCACAGGGAGAGAATCAGTCTCTTCCTTATTGATTCTCCTGCGTTTCCCGTGGTGCTGAGCCTACCCTGGTTGGCCTGTCATGACCCCACTATTTCGTGGCAACAGAGGGCTCTCAAGGGGTGGTCACGAAAGTGCTCAGGGAGGTGTGTAGGGGTTTCCATCGGTGCAACTACGGTGGAAAGTCCAGACCAGGTCTCCACTGTGCGCATTCCCTCAGAATATGCCGATTTGGCTCTCGCCTTCTGTAAGAAGAGGGCGACTAAATTACCACCCCATCGATGGAGGGATTGTGCTATAAATCTCCTGGCAGACGCAGCACTTCCCAGGAGTCACGTGTATCCTCTGTCCCAGGAGGAGACGGCGGTTATGGAAACAAATGTCTCCGAATCCCTGGGGCAGGGATACATTCGGCCTTTCACTTCACCTGCCTCCTCGAGTTTCTTTTTTGTGAAGAAGAAGGATGTAGGTCTGCGCCCGTGTATTGACTATCGGGGTATCAATCAGATCACTGTGAGGTACAGCTACACACTGCCTCTCATAGCCAGTGCAATCGAGTCAATGCACGGGGTGCGCTTCTTCACAAAATTGGATCTCAGGAGAGCTTACAACCTGGTGCATATCCGGGAGGGGGACGAGTGGAAGACGGCATTTAGTACCACCTCAGGGCACTATGAGTACCTCGTCATGCCGTACGGGTTGATGAATGATCCATCAGTCTTCCAGGCCTTTGTTGACGAGATTTTCCGGGACCTGCACGGGCAGGGTGTAGTGGTGTATATCGACGACATTCTGATATATTCCGCTACATGCGCCAAGCATGTCTCCCTGGTGCGCAGGGTGCTTGGTCGACTGTTGGAGCATGACCTGTACATCAAGGCTGAGAAATGTCTGTTCTTCCAACAGTCCGTCTCCTTCCTAGGATACCTCATTTCCACGTCAGGGATGGAGATGGAGAGTGACCGCATTTCAGCCGTGCCTAATTGGCCGACTCCCACCACGGTAAAGGAAGTGCAGCAGTTCCTAGGGTTTGCCAACTATTACCGGATGTTTATCCGGGGCTTTGGTCAGGTAGCGGCTCCCATTACCTCACTGCTGAAGGGGGGACAGTGCGACTGCAGTGGTCGGCTGAGGCGGACAGGGCTTTTGGTCACCTGAAGGCTCTGTTTACCTCAGCTCCCGTGCTGGCTCATCCGGATCCCTCTTTGGCATTCATAGTGGAGGTGGACGCGTCCGAGGCTGGGATAGGAGCCATACTCTCTCAGCGCTCGGGTACGCCACTGAAGTTCCGCCCCTGTGCCTTCTTTTCGAAGAAGCTCAGCCTGGTGGAGCGAAACTATGATGTGGGGGACCGGGAGCTGTTGGCTGTCGTCAAGGCTCTGAAGGCGTGGAGACATTGGCTTGAGGGGGCTAAACACCCTTTTCTCATCTGGACTGACCACCGCAATCTGGAGTACATCCGGGCAGCGAGGAGACTGAACCCTCACCAGGCAAGGTGGGCCATGTTCTTTACCCGTTTTGTTTTCACCCTGTCCTACCGACCAGGTTCCCAGAATGCTAAGGCAGACGCACTGTCCCGGATGTATGACACAGAGGAGCGGTCCATGGATCACACTCCCATACTCTTGCCTGGTGGCACCGGTAGTGTGGGAGCTGGACGCGGACATCGAGCGGGCATTACATAGAGAGCCCACTCCATCTCAGTGTCCAGCTGGGCGCCTGTACGTTCCGTCTGCTGTCCGCGACCGGTTGATCAATTGGGCCCACAAGTCACCCTCCTCTGGTCATCCTGACATCGGTCGGACAGTGCGCTGTCTTAGTGGGAAGTACTGGTGGTCCACCTTGGCCAAGGACGTGAGGGTTTATGTTTCCTCCTGCTCGGTGTGCGCCCAGTGCAAGGCTCCTAGGTACCTGCCCAGAGGGAAGTTACAACCCCTACCAGTTCCACAACGGCCGTGGTCGCACCTGTCGGTGGACTTCCTGACTGATCTTCCTCCCTCACAGGGCAACACCACGATCCTGGTCGTTGTGGATCGGTTTTCTAAGTCCTGCCGTCTCCTTCTTTTGCCCAGTCTCCCTACGGCCCTACAGACTGCGGAGGCCCTGTTCACACACGTCTTCCGGCACTACGGGGTGTCTCTGATCGGGGTCCCCAGTTCACGTCCAGGGTCTGGAGGGCGTTTATGGAACGTCTGGGGGTCTCGGTCAGCCTCACCTCAGGTTTTCACCCCGAGAGTAACGGGTAGGTGGAGAGAGTAAACCAGGATGTGGGTAGGTTTCTGCTGTCATATTGCCAGGACCGGCCGGGGGAGTGGGCGGCGTTCATCCCATGGGCAGAGATGGCCCAGAACTCACTCCGCCACTCCTCCACTAACCTCTCTCCTTTCCAGTGTGTACTGGGGTATCAGCCGGTTCTGGCACCTTGGCATCAGAGCCAGATCGTGGCTCCTGCGGTGGATGAACGGTTTAAGCGCTCAGAGGAGACCTGGGACGCCGCCCATGTGCACCTGCAATGGGCCGTGGGGGGGCAGAAGGCGAGCGCCGACCGACCCGAAACCTGCCCCTCCGCCTGCCCTGCCGGAAGCTGGGTCCGTGGTTTGTGGGGCCATTCAAAGTCCTGAGGAGACTGAACAAGGTTTGCTACAGGTTACAGCTTCCCCCAGATTACCGTATTAATCCCTCGTTCCATGTGTCTCTCCTCAGGCCGGTGGTGGCTGGTCCACTCCAGGAGTCTGAGGTGCGGGAGGTTCCTCCGCCCCCTCTGGACATCGAGGGGGCCCCGGCGAATGCTGTTCGAGTCATCCTGGACTCGAGGCGTCGGAGGAGGGGCCTTCAGTACCTCGTGGAGTGGGAGGGATACGGCCCGGAGGAGAGATGCTGGGTGCCGGTGGAGGACGTTCTGGACCCTTCGTTGCTGCAGGAGTTCCACCGTCTCCATCCGGATCGCCCTGCACCTCGTCCTCCGGGTCATCCCCGAGGCCGGTGTCAGCACGCTGCTGGAGCCACGCATCAAGGGGGGGGGGGGGGGTACTGTCACGACTTCCGCCGAAGTCGGTCCCTCTCCTTGTTCGGGCGGCGTTACGTGGTCGACATCACCGGTTTTCTAGCTATCACCGATCCACTTTTCATTTTCCATTGGTTTGTCCTTGTTTTACACACTTGGTTTCAATTCATTATTTAACACTCTGTTCCCCCATGTTTGTTTTTGAGTGTTTGTTTTGTAATACGGTTCGTTATTGTGGGCTCTAATTATTATTTTGTGAATATTTTGAGTAAATAAGTTTATTACTCATATCTGCTGTCCTGCGTCTGACTCCTCTACACCAGCTACACACAGGCACTATTACATTTAACGAACACCCATCAGTATTTTTTTCTACCTTGACCTACCAATTGTTTTTTAAGTACTGAAACAAAACCATATGGATTTGAATGAAAAGTATTTAAATAAACATGAAAAGGTGAAAGTGAACATAATTTAAAATAGACTATGTCAAATTGAACAGCATATAAACCCTCAGACAGGGAGCCTTATTTAGGCTATATTATTTAAATTATTTCAAGGCTATAGCCTACAAAGAAATACACTGTGAAGCATTTACGAGTGGGACACGATAGGCTGGTAGGAACATAAAGCGCGCAACATTTCATTGTATTAAATCCATATACAGTGAGGGAAAAAAGTATTTGATCCCTTGCTGATTTTGTACGTTTGCCCACTGACAAAGAAATGATCAGTCTATAATTTTAATGGTAGGTTTATTTGAACAGTGAGAGACAGAATAACAACAAAAAAATCCAGAAAAGCGCATGTGAAAAATGTTATGAATTGATTTGCATTTTAATGAGGGAAATAAGTATTTGACCCCTCTGCAAAACATGACTTAGTACTTGGTGGCAAAACCCTTGTTGGCAATCACAGAGTTCAGACGTTTCTTGTAGTTGGCCACCAGGTTTGCACACATCTCAGGAGGGATTTTGTCCCACTCCTCTTTGCAGATCTTCTCCAAGTCATTAAGGTTTCGAGGCTGACGTTTGGCAACTCAAACCTTCAGCTCCCTCCACAGATTTTCTATGGGATTAAGGTCTGGAGACTGGCTAGGCCACTCCAGGACCTTAATGTGCTTCTTCTTGAGCCACTTCTTTGTTGCCTTGGCCGTGTGTTTTGGGTCATTGTCATGCTGGAATACCCATCCACGACCCATTTTCAATGCCCTGGCTGAGGGAAGGAGGTTCTCACCCAAGATTTGACGATACATGGCCCCGTCCATCGTCCCTTTGATGCAGTGAAGTTGTCCTGTCCCCTTAGCAGAAAAACACCCCCAAAGCATCATGTTTCCACCTCCATGTTTGACGGTGGGNCCAATTGTTTTCTTGGTGACTATGGTCCCAGCTGCCTTGAGATCATTGACAAGATCCTCCCGTGTAGTTCTGGGCTGATTCCTCACCGTTCTCATGATCATTGCAACTCCACGAGGTGAGATCTTGCATGGAGCCCCAGGCCGAGGGAGATTGACAGTTCTTTTGTGTTTCTTCCATTTGCGAATAATCACACCAACTGTTGTCACCTTCTAACCAAGCTTCTTGGTGATGGTCTTGTAGCCCATTCCAGCCTTGTGTAGGTCTACAATCTTGTCCCTGACATCCTTGGAGAGCTCTTTGGTCTTGGCCATGGTGGAGAGTTTGGAATCTGATTGATTGATTGCTTCTGTGGACAGGTGTCTTTTATACAGGTAACAAACTGAGATTAGGAGCACTCCCTTTAAGAGTGTGCTCCTAATCTCAGCTCGTTACCTGTATAAAAGACACCTGGGAGCCAGAAATCTTTCTGATTGAGAGGGGGTCAAATACTTATTTCCCTCATTAAAATGCAAATCAATTTATAACATTTTTCACGTGCGTTTTTCTGGATTTTTTTGTTGTTATTCTGTCTCTCACTGTTCAAATAAGCCTACCATTAAAATTATAGACTGATAATTTCTTTGTCAGTGGGCAAAGGTACAAAATCAGCAGTGGATCAAATACTTTTTTCCCTCACTGTAGTCTATACATTTCCCATATAGGCAGTGACTTACTCAGAATGAAATACAAATTAAATGAAAAATTACTTATTAGTGCCTTTGAATTCATTTTTAGATAAATTTTTTTAAAACACGAGGCTAGTCTGTGGCTTCAGGCTCATGGGATGGTGCCTGGAGAGCCGGCCAGCAGCGGACAATATCCTTTCCACGCTTGCACAGGCCTACCTATATAAAAAAACAAAAAAAAAGAGTGCAAGAGTGCCCAAAAGGGTGTTTAGCATCCCCGGGGAAAAAACACTCAAATTAGCACAATTGGTTAGGAGCCCGTAAAACGGGAGCCATCCCCTCTGGCGCCATTATTCATAGCCCCTTGCTTTAGCTACTGTCATAGAGTCTGCTAAATATTTTTATATAGAAAAATATTTAGCTCCATTTGAGACTATCCTACCAACGAGACATTAAAAACTATAATATCTTATGTTTATACAGTTGGCTGAGTTTTCTGTGCATCGGCAGGACAGAACAGCTACGTTCGGTAAGACGAGGTGTGGGGGTGTGCGTCTATTTGTCAATAACAGCTGGTGTGCGATGTCTGATATTAAGGTAGTCTCGAGGTATTGCTCGCCTGAGGTAGAGTACCTCATGATAAGCTGTAGACCACACTATCTACCAAGAGAGTTTTCATCTATATTTTTCGTAGCTGTCTATTTACCACCACAAACCGACCCTGGCACTAAGACAACACTCAACGAGCTGTATAAGGCCATAAGCAAACAAGAAAATGCTCATCCAGAAGCAGCGCTCTAGCGGCCAGGGAATTTAACACAGGCAAACTTCAATCCATTTTACCTTATTTCTACCAGCATGTCACATGTGCAACCAGAGGGAAAAAAACTCTATACAACATTTAATCCACACACAGAGATGCATACAAAGCTCTCCCTCGCCCTCCATTTGGAAAATCTGACCATAATTCTATCCTCCTGATTCCTGCTTACATGCAAAAACTAAAGCAGGGGGTACCAGTGACTCGCTCAATACAGAAGTGGTTAGATGACATGGATGCTACGCTACAGGACTGTTTTGCTAGCACAGACTGGAATATCTTCTGGGATTAATCCAATGAAATTGAGGAGTATACCACCTCAGTCACCAGCTTAATCAATAAGTGCATCAACGACGTCATCCTCACGGTGACCGTACGTACATATCCCAAGCAGAAGCCATGGATTACAGGCAACATCGGCACCGAGCTAAAGGCTATAGCTGCTGCTTTCAAGGAGCGGGACGCTAATCCGGACGCTTATAAGAAATCCTGCTATGCCCTCAGATAAACCATCAAACAGGTAAAGTGTCAATACAGGACAAATAATAAAATGGTCTGACGGGGATGTGGACATACTTGGTATACATATCCCGAAAGAAAGAAATTATCATGACACAAGGCAAGACCCAGATGCAGACACAGGAGGCAGATGGTTGGAGTTTAAGATGTTTAATAATACAAAAAGGAGTAAGCAAGGTGAATGGTCGTGGACAGCCAAAAGGTCAAAACCAGTTCAGAGTCCAGGAGGTACAGAGTGGCAAACAGGCTCGAGGTCAAGGCAGGCAGAATGGTCAGGCAGGCGGGTACAGAGTCCAGAACAGGCAAGGGTCAAAACCGGGAGGACTAGAAACAGGAGAATAGCAAAGGCAAGAGTACGGGAAAAAACGCTGCTTGACTTGGAAACATACAAGGCGAACTGGCACAGAGAGACAGGAAACACAGGGATAAATACACTGGGGAAAACAAGCGACACTTGGAGGGGGTGGAGACAATAACAAGGATAGGTGAAACTGATCAGGGTGTGACAGAAATTATCTCAATCAAATACATATTAATAGAAAGTTAGCAAAAATAGATAAGATCTTTCTACCGTGGAAAGGAAAATAGCTGTCTATTTGTGGAAAAAAATCACCCTGATTAGCTCTTTAGTCATTTCACAGTTTTCCTATTTGCTTATGGTTTTGCATACACCTAGTGGACCGTTTTTTAAATTATATGAGCAAAAAATATTACACTTTATTTGGAATGGCAAGCCAGACAAAATGAAAAGGGCCTATTTATATAATGAATATGAATTCGGAGGGCAGAATTGATTCAATACTAAAGCATTAGACCTCTCACTAAAGGCGTCAGTCATACAAAAGTTATACTTAAATCCGAACTGGTTCTCTAGCAAATTAGTAAGAATGTCTCACCCCATGTTCAAGAATGGCCTTTTTCCCTTTATTCAGATTATAACCTCTCACTTTCGATTATTTGAAAACAAAATAATCTCCAAAATATAGCAATTTTTTAAACAAGCCATAGAAATTTGGTTGCAATTTCAGTTAATCCAGCAGAAAAGACAGAACAAATAATACAACAAATATTGTGGTTAAACTCGAATATACTCATTGATAAAAAAATGTACAAAATTAAATAAAATGTTTAAAAAAGGTATAATCTTTGTAAATTATATCATAAATAGGACTGGTGCAGTTATGTCACACATGCAGCTAACACAAATATATGGAAACGTATTAAAACTCAAAAGTAGGTTAGTGATGATGTTACGCAAGCTACAATTTACATAAACACTAACCTTCGACCTTTGTAGTCATGAGTGAGATGCCCTTGTGAGTTATAGAGGCCTAGTCAGAACAAGCACGTTAAAGCTTTAAAAAATGATGTGTTGCAGCCTTTGTATGTTTCTCTGGAATACTAAACTAGCCTTCACTTTACATTTTTAGCTGAGTGCAGTTGCCATGCTCTGGAACAATGGTCTTGAACAAAGAAAACTTGAATGTTGCCAGCTTACAGAGATTCTAGGTTAAAGAGCAGTGCGTGTCTGCATGACACTCAGTACCTGGGGAAACTAGTGCTGGTAGATGTACACATGAAGAATAGCAAAGTTAGCCCAAGACATTCCATCCTGTTGATGCGTTCCATGTGAATGCAGCAGTTAAAGGATTTTCAAGGATCTCTAAAAGGCCTTGTGAGAAAAGGGTAAGACAACAGAAAACAGGAGAACTTTCACTATGATTGAATCAAAGCTGCGTTTGTGATTCATGGAGCTCAACTCAGCTGTACCAAAGGTGGCATAACTGAAGTCTTCACAGATAACATGACCTGTGTCTCCCTAAAATGTTTTAAATTCAACTGAAGCTGTTACATTTGTGAATCTACAGTTGAACAAAAATGTCTCCATCAGTTTCAGGCCTCACCTCTATTACAGAACAATCGTAATAAACCGCTCAAATTATGCAATGACTTATAGGACCTTGAAGGGTTAACCTGCTCTTCACCTTTAGCCAATTCAATAGCAAAGACCTTGGGCATTATGATTAGTAATCATTACTTCCTCGATCTTTCATTTCCTGTGTGTTGACATCAATATATCACAACTCCTTTCCTATTAATGGACTGTATTTCTGCCTTCCTTCACCACACATTGAGAGATACAGCTGAAAATATTTGATTTTAAGATATGCTCTATCAATTATTTAGTGTTTTTTCCCCTCCTTCTACAGTTTGCAGCATTATATTTCATTTAGCCCTCCCCTTCAAAACCACCCATACTTCCGTATGCCTTTTAACACAGAGCAATGGTGCAGAAAATTGTGTCATAAACAAAATCTGCAGAGGTGACAGACGGACTAAATAGAACAACCATCGTTAAATTACGACGCTTGGCATTTGCTTTCACCTGCTACTGGTTTCTCTTTTGATATTTGGCAGACAAATAATTGTTTTGTCAGCATGAGCAAGTACTTTGAAATTGCAAAGGGCTCAAGGGCAAACATGTTTGTAGTACGCCTCTTTCCTTTACGTGGGTGTCACGATCTCCTTTATGGACGGACCAAGACGCAGCGATGCTTCCAGTATACATAATTTATTTAACGACATAACTGGGAAAATAATAAACAAAACAAAGCGCATAACACCAGTGTGGCTTCACAGTGCACACACCACAAAACATACTAATGCAAACAATGACCCACAAAACCCCATTGAAAACCACAAACATATATATGGTTCCCAATTAGAGGTAACGACAAACAGCTGCCTCTAATTGGGAACCATTTCCCCAACATAGAAATACAAAACCTAGAACACAAAACCCTCCTAAACAAAAGACAAACTAAACACCAGCCTGCTAACCCAGGCCTGGACGTGACAGTGGGTCATTTCCCTTCTAACTAATTGGAGTATTTTCTAATCTGAATTCCCTTAGCCAGCACCAGTTTTAATGCCTTCCTCTCCCTTATTAAGACAGTCCTTATCTCAGCCTCTTTGTTAATGTGGACTAAACTTATCTATATGAAGACAGATAGAGGCAGTGTATCAGCCTACAACGACGCATCTAATGACTATGCAGAAGGGGACTTCATATGGCTGTAAACCCCAGTGGTTGGTTGCCCCACACTTACAGTACACAGCAGCTCGTGTTATTATTGATCATGTTCTAGTCCCAAGAGGAAGCAGCCACTCAAATATTTCCCTTGTTGTCTTTGGGGCCCAGATCTCCCTTGCTCTTTCTGTCTCTCTTTCACTGTAGTCTGTTTCTCTCCATCTCTCTCCCTCCCTCTGTCAATCTTTCTCGCGCTCTCTTTCTTTCTCTCTCTCTCTTTCTCTGTAGTCTGTTTCTCTCCCTCTCTCTTTCTCTCACCGTATCTCTGTATTTTTCTATATCTCTCTCTGTCTCTCTTTTTCTCTACCTATGTGTAGCACAACACAAATGGCTGCTTGCAAAAAACATATGCCAAACAATACATGAAACTTAAATATTGTGGTATCTACCAGTTGTGACACCTTCATTTAGCACTGATTAATCTATTATACTTGCTTTATGAGAGAGTTCAAGCAAAGTGTACATCCATGAAATATGGGCAGGCCAATAACATTTCCTGACAGTGTAGCTATTTGCAGCAGATAGACAGAGTGCTGGACTGAAGATGTAGAGATGAGTCCTTTCATGGGACTGCATTATTTTTTGTCACATCGTAGCAACTGCCTTCTGTACATAAGACCCACTACAGTCCCTACGGCCCCTTGTGACTAGACAGGCAGGCTTTGAGCCAAAAGATATCATGAGAATCAGTGCATCAAAATTGCCTGGAGTTAGACTTTGTAGCTGTGTCCGTTATTAAATAAGGAGATGCATGTCAGTCGGACTGGCAGATTGAACTGTTCAATAGAAAAATAGAGTAATAAATAACGATGATCCTTACATTCTATATCAGACATGATTTTGCTGGTTCGTACTAAAGAATATACCCAAGTAGAGGCTTGGGGTGGTGTAGTGGTCTAAGCCTCTGCCTCTGGAGCACATGTACAAAGTACAGCTGCCAGCATGGCTTCAAATCCAACCCATTACTCTCTCAGAACTGTTTCTCCTACCTTTCAGCTCTTGTATTGCTCTATCCAATAAGCATACAACATCCCTAAATATATATATAAACAAAAATGATATAAATAAATAAATAAGGAGCTGATGCTTGAAATTAGAAGTGACCATGATTTATTTTTTGCATTCTACAGTTGTCATCTCATCAGCCCAAGTTAATAGAGGTTGTTGGTGGCAGTGCTCTAGCTTTAATGGTAGCCCCGTGGCACTATGGCGGGTGTGAGCTGTTAGTGTCTATGGCCAGGGATGTGACTGGAGAAGACAGACAGATTGATAGGAACACTGTTCTTGTCATGACAAGGACATTCAAAGCCATGAGGTGTTTCTGATCATGTGTGCATCCCAAATGGCACCCTATTTCCTTTATAGTACACTACTTAAGTTCTGACCAGAGCCCTATGGGACCTGGTCAAAAGTAAAGCATTACATAACGAACAGGGTGCAATTAGGGGCGCAGCACATCTCTGTTCTCTCTGTCCTTTACACCCACTGGGAGATAGATGGATGTCATATATGGGCAATGGTTTCTTTCTCTCTTTTCTTCTTTATATTCTATTGGGTGATTGTGATTGATTTGACACAATCCGTTGAATCATGTGCTTGTTCTGTCATGAATGTTTTAATATGTTATTGTTCTATAGTGGGTTTGTAATGTTGCATACATAACAGTCCTGAGAGCATTATGTCATCTATATAAAGAATGGCACATACAGTTGAAGTCGGAAGTTTACATACACCTTAGCCAAATACATTTAAACTCAGTTTTTCACAATTCCTGACATTTAATCCTAGTAAAAATTCCCTGTCTTAGGTCAGTTAGGATCACCAATTTATTTTAAGAATTTGAAATGTTAGAATAATAGTAGAGAGAATGATTTATTTCAGCTTTTATTTATTTCATTACATTCCCAGTGGGTCAGAAGTTTACATACACTCAATTAGTATTTTGTAGCATTGCCTTTAAATTGTTTAACTTGGGTCAAACGTTTTGGGTAGCCTTCCACAAGCTTCCCACAATAAGTTGGGTGAATTTTCCTCCTGACAGAGCTAGTGTAACTGAGTCAGGTTTGTAGGCCTCCTTGCCCGCACATGCTTTTTTAGTTCTGACCACACATTTTCTATAGGATTGAGGTCAGGGCTTGGTGATTGACTTTGTTGTCCTTAAGCCATTTTGCCACAACTTTGGAAGTATGTTTGGGGTCATTGTCCATTTGAAGACCCATTTGCAACCAAGCTTTAACGTCCTGACTGATGTCTTGAGATGTTGCTTCAATATATCCACATAATTTTTCCCCTCATGATGCCATCTATTTTGTGAAGTGCACCAGTCCCTCCTGCAGCAAAGCACCTCCACAACATGATGCTGCCACCGCTGTGCTTCACTGTTGGGATGGTGTTCTTTGGCTTGCAAGCCTCCCCCTTTTTCCTCCAAACATAACGATGGTGATAATGGCCAAAGAGTTCTATTTCTGTTTCATCAGACCAAAGGACATTTCTCCAAAAAGTACATTCTTTGTTCCCAATGTGCAGTTGCAAACCGTAGTCTGGCTTTTTTATGGCGGTTTTGGAGCAGTGGCTTCTTCCTTGCTGAGCGGCCTTTCAGGTTATGTCGATATAGGACTCGTTTTACTGTGGATATAGATACTTTTGTACCTGTTTCCTGCAGCACAAGGAAACAAGGTCCTTTGCTGTTGTTCTGGGATTGATTTGCCCTTTTCGCACCAAAGTACGTTCATCTCTAAGAGACAGAACGCGTCTCCTTCCTGAGTGGTATGATGGCTACGTTGTCCCATGGTGTTTATACTTGAATACTATTGTTTGTACAGATGAACGCAGTACCTTCAGGCATTTGGAAATTGCTCCCAAGGATGAATCAGACTTGTGGAGGTCTCAACTTTTTTTCTGAGGTCTTGGCTGATTTCTTTTGATTTACACATGATGTCAAGCAAAGAGGCACTGAGTTTGAAGGTAGGCCTTCAAATACATCCACAGGTACACCTCCAATTGACTCAAATGATGTCAATTAGCCTTTCAGAAGCTTCTAAAGCCATGACATAATTTTCTGGAATTTTACAAGCTGTTTAAAGGCACAGTCAACTTAGTGTATGTAAACTTCTGACCCACTGGAATTGTAATACAGTGAATTATAAGTGAAATAATCTGTTTGTAAATATTTGTTGGAAAAATTACTTGTGTCATGCACAAAGTAGATGTCCTAACCGACTTGCCAAAACTATA
This sequence comes from Hucho hucho, assembly GCA_003317085.1. Lineage (NCBI taxonomy): Eukaryota > Metazoa > Chordata > Actinopteri > Salmoniformes > Salmonidae > Hucho > Hucho hucho. The sequence goes on from QNTS01000091.1 coordinate 859,393, forward strand.
GTTTGTTAACAAGAAATTTGTGGAGCGCTTGAAAAACTATTTTTAATGACTCCAACCTAAGTGTATGTAAACTTCCGACTTCAACTGTATTATCTCAACTACCTCCTTGGTAATATGTTTGCCTATTCGATTTCAGTTCAGTGGCTGCAAGTATTTTGACCTCTTGATTTACTGTCATCAGTGTAGTATCTGATGTGATGTCTGCAAAGCACAGTTACTGCAACTGTGGAGGAGCACATTTCTGGCACTGGGAGGAAAACACTGCAAATTCATCAAACTTACTATACTGTTTAACGAAGTGAAGACTCACACCTCAATCAATTCTACGTTTTCTAATAGTATATGCCAGTCATTGTATTTGTAGGCAAAGGCTACGCGTATGTGTTAACTTCAAATAAAATCCCAAGTTCAAGAAACATTGGGAAACTGCGGCACTCCAAAATGTTTCTTTAAAAAAAGGACAAAAAGACATCACTTCAATTCACCTTTCTATTTTCGTCCGGATAGGCTAATGCGTTTCGGCAGTTATGCCTTCATCAGAGAATTAAGAGACGTGCGGAAGCCATTGTTTTTTGTATATGCAGGTGAATAGGTGATAATTACAATTGCCCACACCTGTGGAAGGGCGGTACATAGTGGTAATAAAAACATTAGCGAACCAACAATTATTACAATATACATACAAATACATATACAAACACAGATCACAGAATAAACTTGATAAATAGCATTTAGGTATCACGATGACGTATTGTAAATTTGATACATTTTTGGTGGATTTAGTGACTTCCTATTGCACAGTAAAGGCTACAAAAATAGATGCTTGGGGGTATCTGGATAGAACGATTGTAATTGAATGTATGTAGGAAAATATACATAAGCATTCAAAATACAGCGTATCCATATCATCAACATGTTAGCATAATCCTATGGGTTGGTAAAAATTATTATACTGTAAGAGTGGCATATTGGAAAGCAATTGAAATCTTTAGAAAACGTTTTGATTCTATTCTTTAGAGAATACTTCCAGTTGCCTTACTAGTGTGTGTGTGTGTGTGTGTGTGTGTGTGTGTGTGTGTGTGTGTGTGTGTGTGTGTGTGTGTGTGTAAGTACAGTATGTGACTGGAGCATGGTTCTCTAAAGGGGTTTTAGGAATGCACTGAACTTTTCAATTTTGTGGAAACACTCACCTGTTCCCTTTTATGAATGTAATGTGTAAATACCTGGCATAGTTTGGTAAACGTGCACTTTTATTTTCACATGAAATATGAATGCTGACCTTGTGATCCAAGACACCCACTACCTGCAAATGTTGGCATTGTCTCTCAATTCAGGTGTGAACAGATCATTGGTCGTGTTACACTTGTTTCACACTTTTACATGACCAACTTAAATTGCTTAACTTATGAATAACGATAAACAACATGCAGGCATCTTTATCATTGTCTAACGTAATGTTATTTGGGACTCCTTAACATATATTTAAAGAGGCATCTCCTTTAAATATTTTATATCGAATTTTCCCCACCAGTAGGCGGGCCAACAATTCCACTGTCATTCATATTGAAATAAGTCAGATATGTCCGGCAGACTACATAAACTCAAGATAACTGTGTCTTTTAAAGAGAAAACTGCGGTTATGCTTTTTTCCCAAAGGTTTAAGAACTAGCCCCGCCTTAATTTTACACAGTCTGTTCTGCTCGTTATAGTTGGAGCGACTGTTCCACCGTCAGCGTTGAAGGTTACCTCGTGCATAGAGCGTAAACCGTGCAGGGAGGAGACGGATATTCCGCTGCTCTCACACATAGGCTACACTCTATCAACGGCGCCGTATGACGATAGCCTGAATCTTACCTAAGGTTTCCAACAAACCAAAATAATATGAACTTGAGTAGGATATTGTAAAACAATGTTTTTGTGAAGAGCGTTCATCAGACCATATGGCAGTGCCTTTGGTGGAGCAATTTATCATTTGCTTCTGAACAACCAGACTTGATGAACAATTTGAGAACTTTGAGCAAAATGTTCAAGCCAAACAGAGGACTTCAAAAGCGGTGAATTTGGATATCTTTGGATTTAAAATACGGATCCCTGTAAGAGCAGTGATTCAATCAAACTTATGGCGTGAAGGTAAGAGCATATCTTGCTCTGACATCTAAACACATGTCTAATGCTCTAGAGGTGAAATTGACAGTGTCCATATTGAAGATAGACTACCCGATGCCTGCAGTATAAAGGAAAGTGGAGACTAGATCCAGTTGGTAAAGTGATATTTCAAGATCATATCGTTTTTTTTCCCTTCATGTAATTAATGCTTCTCCCTTTTAAGTTTTCAATTGGTAACAATTTGCGCACGGCTGAATTTGAGAAATTGATGAGGTATTGAGTAATTTATTAAATTAGAGCATATGCTGTAGGACAGTGATTATTTCGTGATAAACTAAACGATGTGCTCTAGGCTATGACATTTGCGTGCGTGAGTGCCTGCGTGCGTTATTATGTGGGTTCTGCTTGCTTATGTTTGTGTGTGTGTTGTTTGTTTGCAAGCATGCTCTCGGCATCAAAGTGAATTTTTGTGGATTTAAGGATACTTTCTGTGTAATATGTCAGTGGTGGAACATGAAAAGGTTGCATATTGGTCTTCTTCTAAGGCCTTGATGATAGGGCAAAGCAAACGTGATTATGTACACACTCACCACTAGTAAGTCATTTAAAGACTTATTGAATGTTTATGGTCTGCTGTGCCCCAGTGATGGTGTGTGTGTTTTTGTGATCCTATGAGGGAACTGCCTGTTTTTCTCATGCAGCTTCTTGTTCCTATCAACAGCCTCCGAGAATAGCAACACCATCTTTAATATGTCTTTAATGTATTGCATTCAAATATAAACTACTGGTACATACAGTAGGCTATACCTAAATCAATGAGGGTTATACATGTAAGGGGTTGTGTTTTGACTATACTCCACTTTATTGTTGTATTTATTATGGATCCCCATTAGTTGATGCCAAGGCAGCAGCTATTCTTTATGGGGTCCAGCAAAAATTAAGACAATCATACAACAACATACATTTCACAACAGATTTGCCCGCAGGCCACTACTCTACTACCACCACATATCTACAACACAAAATCCATCCGTATGTGTGTGTTTTATCGTGTGTGTGTGCATGTTCGTGCCTGTGTGTGTGTCTCTTCACAGTCCCTGCTGTTCCATAAGGTGTTTTTTTATCCGTTTTTTTAAATCTGATTTAGCTAAAACAGTGTTTGATCCCTCACAAGTAAATTATTATATGAGCAATGATAAAAATAACAAGGTGGAATCCACAGCCGACAGTCATACTCATGATAAAAATTATGAGGATGATGAAGATGATGATAATTGTTCTTTTCATCATTGCTCATATAATAATTTACTTGTGAGGGACCAAACACTGTTTTAACAAAAAATGCCAGCAGGCTTTTGGAACATATTTAAAACAATTACACAATTTCTGAGAAATACCAATTAGCCTGAATGGTGACACATTTTAAATGACTCAATACTCTCCAACAGCAGAGAAATGCAAACTGCGGAGAGACGGGAATAATTGTACAAATGGACACACTGTGTGCTATAATTATTTAAGCCACAGAAAATAACAACTGTTATTACAACTGAATTACATTGATTTTGGGTCTGATCAAGCTATGTTATGCTACTTTTATGATTATTTCTGTTTGTGCTGTCCATTGTCTTGCTTACTGGCAGGTCGGAAGCCTATAGCTCCATACCATCTCAATACGATCCTCTCAGCTCTCTGGTTACTCAGCTCTCTGGTTACTCTGTACTGTATCTCACTCTTGTGCTGCTGATGGCAATCCAAGCTGCTGCAAATACCCTATAGATCAGGGTTTCCCAAACTCAGTCCTTGGGCTCCCCCTGGGTGCACGTTTTGGTTTTTGCCCTACACAGCTGATTCAAATAATCAAAGCTTGACAATGAGTTGGTTATTTGAATCCGCTGTGTAGTGCTAGGGCAAAACCCAGGAGGGTGCACGTTGCCTACCCTAGTTTCTAAACGAGAAGGATTCGAACAAGTAGAACAATCTAACTTTGTTTACACACTTGAGTCATGGTTGGTTTGTTTGGAGGTAGACTGTAGGCTTCAGCAGATTTCCCCCTTGCAGATAGCTAGCTGTCTCCCATTATTTATAAAGACCTCCATTTGAATAGTTGAGACACCACCACACTAGTACTGTAGTCTGCCAATACATCATGGCTTATGTTCACATACCTTCAGTTTCAATAACAACAACCTTAAAATAATAACACATTAAAGACCTATAGTTTTCTGGTGTGGGTAGATGTTATGTGACATTGGGTTTTTTCACATATCAGTCATTTAATTGTATTGCTCTATTGGAATTTGTAAACAACTGGACTGATATTCCCAATTCGAGTACCTTTTTCCGAGTGTGTCAACTGCCGGACATCTCTTGCGAGCAATGCTCACTGAAAGGAGAGGAGATGGAGGAGGCAATTAAGTCCAAAAACGAATAAAAGATATGGTCTACTTATGATGGTGCAGGTTACAGTCATACACTGACACAGTGCATCTGTCTGGTCAATAAGGGGCTGTAGGGGTCAACATAATGAAGGGGGTGTAAAGTACCTGACCAGGATTGAGAATGTTATGTATTTTAAATTGTATTTTACGGCATGTGTGATATGTTCAGGCAAACCTGGGTTCAAATAGCATTTGTTTTCTTCCAAATTCAAATACTAAGTGTTTTATTGTCTGCCAGTTGGGCAGGTATGCACTTTTAAGACTTATTCCATTGGTTCCATTGTGCCATGCAAGCTCAATCAAGCACAGCTCAATTCTTTTATAGAAAATGAATGCTATTTGAACCCAGGTCTGATGTACAGTATCCCTAGTATTTGTTGCATCCAAAATACCATATACTGTCATAACACCTCTTCTTATTGAAACACAGAGGAATACATTTTTACATAATAACATAGGGAAGATTTCAATTGCATACTTCTCACGTCCTCTCTCATTTCTCCTCAAAACCCATTGGAGGAGAAGGTCAGAGGGGAGGGACCGTATAAACATTTAGTTGGCTCTTAGTCCCTTTGAACTCTTATCCTAAGCTGATCAAAACGTCATACATCTGGCATCACACTTGATTGAAATGTTTTCTGACAAACCTTATCTAAACAAATGGTCCATGGTGAAATCTTTGCCTTATCATAAGTAAGAAGTCTTGGCTATTTTGGGTGCTTAGAAGCAGAGATCCTTTCTCCCACTCTCTCTCTCTCTCATCCACTGCAGGATTATCAAGAGACAATGCTCCCCAGGGAGACGTTTAATTCCTTTAGTCAGAGTCAGGCTAAATTGTCAAAGCTGTCTCCATAGACATACGAACACATGCACACACGCACGCGCGTGCGCACAACCATGCACACAGGCATACACACACACATTCATATGGGTGTCCTCTATGGCTACTTCTGCATGGCATGATAAAGTATCACAGGTACAGTAGTGGTGCGTGGGTAAAATCACCGGTGAAGCCAAGCCAGGAAAGAAATCTGTATTACAACCTATGTGTTGTGATTATTGCGTTGTTTGCCTGTTAGTTCATATGCCTTGACACTGTGATATATAGGCCTAAGGTCGAGGCAATAAGAAGACACAGTGGCAGAATAAATTCAAGTCCACAAAATATATTGCATGTAACAAACAGTTACATTACTTAGTATGGTCAAGCAAGTTCATGTTTCTGACATAATGTATTACTTAACAACTATTGATTTAAAACCAGAGAGTTAACGCAAATCACAAAGAATACACAATTGCAGAACCATTTCAACTTAAACATTTCAACATCATCATTCTAATGTATTTATAAAGCCCTTCTTACATCAGCTGATGTCACAAAGTGTGCAGGTGTAGAATCAGGGGGGCTAGGAAAAACTCCCTAGAAAATCCGGAACCTAGGAAGAAACCTAGAGATGAACCAGGCTCTGAGGGGTGGCCAGTCCTCTTCTGGCTGTGCCGGGTGGAGATTATAACAGAACATGGCCAAGATGTTCAAATGTTCATAGATGACCAGCAGGGTCAAATAATAAATCACAGTGGTTGTAGAGGGTGAAACTGGTCAGCACCTCAGGAGTAAATGTCAGTTGGCTTTTCATAGCCAATGATTCAGATCTCTACCGCTCCTGCTGTTTCTAGAGAGTTGAGAACAGAGAGAGAGTTGAGAACAGCGGGTCTGGGACAATGTAGCACGTCCGGTGAACAGGTCAGGGTTCCATAGCCGCAGGCGGAACAGTTGAAACTGGAGCAGCAGCACGACCAGGTGGACTGGGGACGGCAAGGAGTCATCAGGCCAGGTAGTTCTGAGGCATGGTCCTAGGGCTGAGAGAGAGAGAGAGAGAGAGAGAGAGAGAGAGAATACTTAAATTCACACAGGACACTGGATAAGACAGAATAAATACTCCAGATGTATCAGACTGACCCTAGACCCCCGACACAAACTTTTGCAGCAAAAATACTGGAGGCTGAGACAGAAGGGGTTGGGAGACACTGTGTCCCCGTCCGACGATACCCCCGGACAGGGCCAACCAGGCAGGATATAACCCCACCCACTTTGCCAAAGCACAGCCCCCACACCACTAGAGGGATATTTTTAACCACCAACTTACTACCCTGAGACAAGGCCGAGTATATCCCACAAAGATCTCCCCCATGGCACAAACCAAAGGGGGGCGCCAACCAGGACAGGAAGATCATGTCAGTGACTCAATCCACTCAAGTGGCGCACCCCTCCTAGGGACGAGATGGAAGAGCACCAGTCAGACAATGACTCAGCCCCTGTAATAGGGTTTGAGGCAGTGAATCCCAGTGGATCGAGGGGAACCGGCCAGGCAGAGACAGCAAGGACGGTTCGTTGCTCCAGTGCCTTTCCATTCACCTTCACCACCCCTGGGCCAGACTACACTCAATCATAGGACCTACTGATGAGATGATTCTTCAATAAAGACTTAAAGGTCGAGACAGAGTCTGCGTCTCTCATATGGATAGGCAGACCATTCTATAAAAATTTAGCTCTATAGGAGAAAGCCCTGCCTCCAGCTGTTTGCTTAGAAATTCTAGGGACAGTAAGGAGACCTGTGTCTTGTGACCGTGGCATACGTGTAGGTATGTACGGCAGGACCAAATCGGAAAGATAGGTAGGAGCAAGCCCGTGTAATGCTTTGTAGGTTAGCAGTAAAACCTTGAAATAGGCCCTAGCCTTAACAGGAAGCCAGTGTAGAGAGGCTAGTACTGGAGTAAAATGATCACATTTTTGGGTTCTAGTCAAGATTCTAGCAGCCATGTTTAGCACTAACTGAAGTTTATTCAGTGCTTTATCCAGGTAGCCGGAAAGTAGAGCATTGCAGTAGTCTAACCTAGAAGTGACAAAAGCATGGATACATTTTGCTGTATCATGTTTGTACAACGTTTCTGATTTTTGCAATGTTACGTAGATAAAAAAAAAAGCTGTCCTTGAAACAGTCTTGATATGTTCATCAAAAGAGAGATCAGGGTCCAGAGTAACGCTGAGGTCCTTCACAGTTTTATTTGAGACGACTGTACAACCATCAAGATTAATTGTCAGATTCAACAGAAGATCTCTTTGTTTCTTGGGACCTAGAACTAGCATCTCTGTTTTGTCCGAGTTTAAAAGTAGAACATTTGCCGCCATCCACTTCCTTATGTCTGAAACACAGGCTTCCAGGGAGGGCAATTTTGGGGCTTCACCATGTTTCATCGAAATGTACAGCTGTGTGTCATCCGCATAGCAGTGAAAGTTAACAATATGTTTCCGGTTGACATCACCAGGAGGTCAAATAATATAGTGAAAACAATGGTCCTAAAACGGAGCCTTGAGGAACACCGAAATTTACAGTTGATATGTCAGAGGACAAACCATCTACAGAGACAAACCGATATCTTTCTGACAGATAAGATCTAAACCAGGCCAGAACTTGTCCGTGTAGACCAACTAGTTTTTTCCAATCTCTCCAAAAGAATGTGGTGATCGATGGTATCAAAAGCAGCAGGGAGGTCTAGGAGCACGAGGACAGATGCAGAGCCTCGGTCTGATGCCATCAAAAGGTAATTTACCACCTTCACAAGTGCAGTCTCAGTGCTATGATGGGGTCTAAAACCAGACTGAAGCGTTTTGTATATATTGTTTGTCTTCAGGAAGGCAGTGAGTTGCTGCGCAACAGCTTTTTCCTTTTTTTTTTGTTGAGGAATGGGAGATTCGATATATGCCGATTTAGTTTTTTATATTTTCTGGGTCAAAGTTTGGCTTTTTCAAGAGAGGCTTTATTACTGCCACTTTTAGTGAGGTTGGTACACATCCGGTGGATAGAGAGCCGTTTATTATGTTCAACATAGGAGGGCCAAGCACAGGAAGCAGCTCTTTCAGTAGTTTAGTTGGAATAGGGTCCAGTATGCAGCTTGAAGATTTAGAGGCCATGATTATTTTCATCAATGTGTCAAGAGATATAGTATTAAAAAACTTGAGTGCCTCCCTTGATCCTAGGTCCTGGCAGTGTTGTGCAGACTCAGGACAACTGAGCTTTGGAGGAATACGCAGATTTAAAGAAGAGTCTGTAATTTGCTTTCTGATGAAAGCAAAGAAGTTTATCACTGCTGAAGTGAAAGCCATCCTCTCTTGGGGAATTCTGCTTTTTAGTTAACTTTGCGACAGTAACAAAAATACATTTTGGATTGTTCTTATTTTCCTCAATTAAGTTGGAAAAATATGATGATCGAGCAGCAGTGAGGGCTTTTCAATACTGCACGGTACTGTCTTTCCAAGCTAGTCAGAAGACTTCCAGTTTGGTGTAGCGCCATTTCCGTTCCAATTTTCTGGAAGCTTGCTTCAGAGCTCGAGCTAGTTTCTTATGACAAATGTTTTTTTTAGTTTTTAGGGGTGCGACTGAATCTAGGGTATTACTTAAGGTTAAATTGAGTTCATCAGTTAGGTGGTTAACTGATTTTTGTACTCTGATGTCCTTGGGTAGATGGAGGGAGTCTGGAAGGGCATCTAGGAATCTTTGGGTTGTCTGAGAATTTATAGCGCGGCTTTGATCCTTGGTTGGGGTCTGAGCAGATTATTTGTTGCGATTGCAAACGTAATAAAATGGTGGTCCGATAGTCCAGGATTATGAGGAAAAACATTAACATCCACAACATTTATTCCACGGACAAAACTAGGTCCAGAGTACTGACTGTGGCAGTGAGTATGTCTGGAGACATGCTGGACAAAACCCATTGAGTCGATGATGGCTCTGAAAGCCTTTTGGAGTGGGTCTGTGGACTTTTCTATGTGAAAATTAAAGTCACCAAAAATTTGAATATTATCTGCCATGACTACAAGGTCCGATAGGAATTCAGGGAACTCAGTGAGGAACGCTGTATATGGCCCAGGAGGCCTGTAAACAGTAGCTATAAAAAGTGATTGAGTCGGCTGCATAGATTTCATGACTAGAAGCTAAAAAGATGAAAACGCAGTCTTCTTTTTTTTTTTTTATTGAAATTTGCTGTCGTGAATGTTAGCAACACCTCTGCCTTTGCGAGATGCATAGGGTATAGGGTCACTAGTATAACCAGGAGGTGAGGCCTCATTTAACACAGTCAATTCATCAGGCTGAAGCCATGTTTCAGTCAGGCCAATCACATCAAGATTATGATTAGTTCATTGACTATAACTGCCTTGGAAGTGAGGGATCTAACATTAAGTAGCCCTATTTTGAGATGTGAGATATCACAATCTCTTTCAATAACGACAGGAATGAAGGAGGTCTTTATTCCAGTGAGATTGCTAAGGCGAACACCGCCATGTTTAGTTTTGCCCAACCTAGATCGAGGCACAGACACGGTCTCAATGGGGATAGCTGAGCTGACTACACTTACTGTGATAGTGGCAGACTCCACTAAACTGGCAGGCTGGCTAACAACCTGCTGCCTGGCCTGCACCCTATCTCATTGTGGAGCTAAGGGAGTTAGAGCCCTGTCTATGTTTGTAGATGAGATGAGAGCACCCCTCCAGCTAGGATGGAGTCCGTCACTCCTCAGCAGGCCAGGCTTGGTCCTGTTTGTGGGTGAGTCCCAGAAAGAGGGCCAATTATCTACAAATTCTATATTTTGGGAGGGGAAGAAAACAGTTTTTAACCAGCGATTGAGTTGTGAGACTGCTGTAGAGCTCATCACTCCCCCTAACTGGGGGGGGCCAGAGACAATTACTCGATGCTGATACATCTTTCTAGCTGATTTACACGCTGAAGCTACGTTGCGCTTGGTGACCTCTGACTGTTTCATCCTAACATCAATGGTGCCGACGTGGGTAACATATCCCTATACTCTCTACACTCGCCAGCTTTAGCCTTAGCCAGCACCATCTTCAGATTAGCCTTAACATCGGTAGCCCTGCCCCCTGGTAAACAGTGTATGATCGCTGGATGATTCGTTTTATGTCTAATACTGCAGGTAATGGAGTCGCCAATGACTAGGGTTTTCAATTTGTCAGAGCTAATGGTGGGAGGCTTCGGCGTCTCAGACCCCATAACGGGAGGAGAGACCAGAGAAGGCACGGCCTCTGACTCCGACCCGTTGCTTAACTTCTTAGGGAGCGGCTGCATAGGTGACGGTTTTGGAGAGTCTGGCGTGCCCAAAGTAAAATGCCTGCCACTCAGGCCCAGAAAATAGGATATGCACATAATTAGTACTATTGGATAGGAAACACTCTGACGTTTCTAAGAGTGTTAAAATAATGTATGTGAGTATAACAGAACTGATATAGCGGGTGAAAACCTGAGGAAAATCCATGCGGATTTGCAGTTTTTTTGTACTTGACCTTCTTCTCCAGGCTGCCTATTCATTTGTATTTTAACTAGGACTGAGACTGCAGTACTTATGGCTTCCACTAGATGTCAACAGTCTTTATACAAAGACTGGGAATTCTAGGAGTAAGCAAAACCGATAGGAAGAGGAAGTAGTCAGGGGACCACTTTTGTAAACAAGGTTTGACGCGCGCGAGATTGTGAACGCGCACCACTTTATTTTTTCTTTTCTTATCATTCACGTTATCGTCCGGTTGAAATATTACAGCAAATATACACAAAAGGATACCTAAGGATACATTAAAAATTGTGTTTGATTTGTTTGTAGAAAGTGTATAGGTATAATTTGAATGTGTTCTCTTCACGGTTCAATGGGCGACTCAGCAGTGGATTTTATGATCATAACGCGCCAACCAAACGGAGATTTATGGATATAATAAATGACTTTTTCTAACAAAAGAACCATTGGATGTCTTCGTTGGACACTTGGGAAGCCCTCAGCAGAAGTCCTTCGAAAGGTAAGGGATTTTATATTAGCGATTTTATGCGTTTTGTGAGACCCGCGTTTGTTATGGATTTATGCTAATGCATAAAATATGAGAGGGGCTATCCTCAAACAATCAAATGTTGTGCTTTCGCCGTAAAGCCTTTTTGAAATCTGACAACGCTGTGATATTGCCAAGAATCAGAGCTTTTGATGACTATGCAACACATATTGATGAATGTTTAATAATTCAACTTTTGGATTTTGAATTTGGCGCCTCACATTTCACCGGGTAGCGCCCCACTGCTCCCTAAGTAGTTAATGGGGAGAACCGGTTGAAAGTTTCTGTCGGATGAATGAGCTACACCGGTTGAGCATTCCTACAGCATTTCCCTCCAGAAGCCATGAGAAAATTGTCCGGCTGCGGGGACTGTGCAAGGGGATTTGTACTACTATCTGTACTTATTGGTGGCACAGACGCTGTTTCATCCTTTCCTACACTTAAATTACCCTTGCCTAACGATTACATCTGAAGCTGTGCGTGCAGCACATTAAAAAGTAAAAACCGTAAAGTTGGCAGGTAGCAAAGTAAGGTTAGCAACAAACCGCACAGCAGCACGTAAAAAAGTCTAATAGATGCTTAGTCTAATAGAGTGACAACTAAAAGATACCAAAAACCATTTAGTCCAATCAACGTAAGCTAAAAAATTATGTGGCTGTCCATGGTACTGATTTGTGTGTGTGTGCGCGTGTGTTTGCATGTGCGTGCAAGTAGAAAAAACATGTTGACTCGCCCTACTTTTAGAGAAATGCCAATGCCATCCTCCTCTTTCATGTTGCCTAAATGGTCTATGACTCTGTCGTACAATACACACTTTTAGTTTTTGCTGTCCTAGGCTACCTGGCTAAAATGCTTGCTCGATCAGCCTAACGTTCATTCCTGGGCAATGAATGGTCAGGTCAGCTAGTTAACATTAGCCTACTACATCTAGCTACATATTGAACTTCCATTCTCTCAGGCCAGGGGAACAATGTATGAATTTATGGTTGGATCAGAATCTGCGTTATAATCATTGGCCAGTATGGAGAATTAAGTAAAACCATAAGTCCAAATCCTTATCTCCATCCATCCAAATCCTTATCTCCATTGCAAAGAGACGATTTTAGCAAGCTAGCTAGCTAGCCACCGGAGGACTACGACACAACATGATGCAAGATAAGATGCAAGTGTTTTTTTTGTTTTTGGTGTGATGTGATTGGTATGAAGCCAAATCCAAACTGGCTTCCCTTGGCACTTTTTTTGGTGCACCAGGACCATTCAAAGATGAGCTCACTCAGATTAGCTCAACTCTGATTTGCTATTATTTTATGAATGTTATATCTAAGGAGGCCAAATGCTCGCTGGCTTGCCGTGCATTCAATGCTATGAGTGGCAACAATGTCATACTCTTTTTGACCAGACAGCATCAGATGGATGGGCTACACATACTGAGACAGAGGGGTACTGTTTTGTTTGCTCGGATGCTTCATGAAAGGAAATTCATGAAAGGAAATTCATGAAACACAGAGACGATTTGTAAATGTTTTGGGGAAGCCTGGCTTCTCATGGCAGCCATGAATACACACCACTGCACAGGTAAAAGATGTACAAAAAGATACATGTTAAGCTCCCTACAAGTTCAAGACAATGGTTGTCCAAATGACTGACTATTGTGCACAAAAAGAGAGCGAAGAAAAGTGCTTGAGAGACATGAAATCTCTCAACAACTATCTCAATATGGTAACATGTTCAGTCAAAGGACCATTAACTGTGAATGTGGCACTAGATCTGGGCTGGTCCCCTTAGACATTTAGTCAGAATGACTAGCTTTAGATTAAGTCTTGGTGCAAACAGATGGTTGGTGACATAGACAGACCCCGAGGTGTGTAGGGAACAACATTTACCCAGCTTTGAAGTGCAGAACCTCTCTTTTGTGATGTTAGTTGAGAAACGTTTCAAGAAGATCTAAATGTTAGATTACACAGTGTGGGTTAGAGTGTCTATAGTTTAAATAGCTTTTTAACTGCAGTTTAGAAACGTTCCCCCAACTGGTACAAAACCTTAATGTATGACCGTTACTGTGGGCTTTGATACATACAGTAATGGTCCAATCAAATATGTTCTTATTAAAGATTTACATCTGGAAATAGCATGTATCCATTTAGACCTTGGCCTTTAACCTCAACATCACAGGATTTAAATAAAAGGTTTAGTGTTGTTAAATGAATAATATCTCTGTATTTGCTTCTGTGTGTGATTCATACTCTCCATAGGCTCCCCTTTCATAATTTAGTAATTGATCTCTCTGATTGAACCGAGAAATATGAAGAACACAATAAGTAAGTAAGCATACTATATACAGGGTAGGGCTGACTCCATTTAGTTGACTGGTTGATTGTTTGGTCGATAGGCTGTTGGTCGACTGAGATTGTTTTCGTAGAGCAGTCACAATTAATTATTTTTTCATGGTGCACAAGACACCCGTCTGACTCGCGCCTGTCTCAGTGGACTAATCCATTGTGGAGGCCACAGGGATGGCACAGTCCATCACTCTAAGACGTGATACTGTGTATGCTTATGTGTATGCTTATGTAACAGCATAGCCCCTACCTGGGCTCGAACCAGGGACCCTCTGCACACATAGACAACTGACACCCACGAAGCAATGTTACCCATCGCGCCACAAAAGCCACAGCCCTTGCAGAGCAAGGGGTACAACTACTTCAAGGTCTCAGAGCGAGTGACGTCAGCGATTTGAAATGCTGTTAGCGCGCACCCCGCTAACTAACTAGCCATTTCACACCGGTTACACTTATATTATGTAAAAATAATGGTGCAGCACTAATAAATCTAATGTTATTTAAGGACAAATGCTGTTTCTCCCGCGTTGGATATGGTCGCTGTTTCAGAACCGCGGACAATCTTCACTGCGCAGTAGAATTTGCTTTATTTTCCTATGTTGCTATGTGCATAATAGCAAAGCTAACCAACATATTGGGATGAAAACAATGTGGCGGAGGCAGCAGCAGCAGAGACAAGGAAACAGCCCTTGCTTTAGCCTAATTGTCTAAGAAAATTGAGGTCTATAATCAATAGCCTCACTTTTAAATGTGCCTGGCTTTATAACTCAACCATATATATCTACATAAATAAGACAGATCTTGCTTCTGTTGCCTGTTTGAGTGTTTGTTTAATAGCCTACTGATTCCGTGAGCACCAAGCCTTATGCAACTGCAAAATGTTGGATAAAGAAATTTCACAGATTTGTCAGTTTTTAATCTTTGCAATACTGCAGTAAAGGCTTTACAATTTTTATTTTAATTTTTTTGGAACAAACTGGTATTACTTATTATTGATTTAGTGTTGTTTACACTGTTCCAAACAGGCAGAAAAACGATATTGAAATCTAACAGCACCTGTTTGTCACACATAATATGCACGCAGCTCTCGCCCCTATACCCTCCATTTTCTTGATCTCCTTCTTATTGTTATTATTATGATCTTCATTATAATAATAATGTCATAATCATTAGTAAGCTTTGTATAGTAGCTTTGTGTAACCACCATCGAGCTGTAGGCCTAAGAGCGTGTCCTGTTTAGTCTTAATGCCGTAACTTACTTAGGCCTATATTTCAATATATAGGCTACTGCATCATTCATTCAATCAATCATTCATTTGTTCATGCCATCACACAACAGAGACATTCATGCTTTTGAAATGCAATCAAGCATTTTAGTTTTTTAAATACTCAGTCAACTCTTGCTCCTATACCCTCCTTTCTCTGGAGCTCCAGTAGTTTCCACAACTAAGTCAAATGTCTTCCACAGATCGGACTTCCCCTTTCCCTCCTGAACAACTAGTAAACAGTCACCCGTTTTGAGTTTCTTTTTCATGTCCTCCGCATCCATTTTGCTGTCACGTGTTTCTGTGTTTTATTGATGTGATTATGGTAGACTATAGGTCAGGCCCTATTGGTTACATGCATGCGATGCTTACATGTTTCACATAAAGAGAGCAAGGGTTGAGAGAATAGGGAATGTTTTTCCTACACAAATTAGGGATTTCGATAACAGAACTTTTCAATCAGAAACAAGTAAGAAACTAAATGGCTGAAATCATGTTGCAGCTTCAGTACAGACAGAGCAATAAACACTTGCTGTGTTCTGTTCTGTCTTTGGTGTGACTTCTGGAGAACACTGTGGCATCAAGCACAATTGCAAGTGTGATTTTCATCAAACATTGCAAGACCATTGAGTGAGTTTTGATGTCAAAGTCGCAAGATGCAATGAATTTATCATAGAATGTTGGGTATTTATTGAATTGCATCGGGGACAATAGGTAAAATACATGGCAAAGGGACACAACTGATCAAAGGGAAAACCGTCTCAGAAAAGCAAAAGGGATATTTTATGATAGCAGTGTGACTACATACACAAATTGAACTATTTAGTAACTAAAAACTACCTACGTTATTCACAAATCCATGGCAAACATCTCAAACAGGTTCAAGGCAGAATTCAATGGATTTTTCTGTCATTCTCTGTTGCTAGCTGCTTCAGGTAGGGCTTTACCTACAAGCATGAGCTTCACCTGGGCCTCCTATGCAGACAGCTGAGTAGGAAAGTAGGCAGAGAAGCTCACCAGAGATGTGGCTGTGTGTTAGGAAAGAGCTTCCCCACAACCTAATGAGGCCTTTAGAGGCTTGTTAATGTCCCCCTTCTCTGCTTCCTCCAACAGGCAGATGCTCCACAGCTTCCCACATTACTTTATTTGAGTAGCTAGTAGCTAAAATCAGTAGAACTAGTACCTGGTTTCTGTTATATTCTGATAGCATGTCTAAAGTTAAGGGTGTTTATTAAAAGGCTATTGGTTTCCATTGCTTACATTGCAGTTTATGGAATCTATGAGTCAGTTCACCTGGTGTGAACATTGATTTTTGTCTTCTTGAACCCATCAGGGGGTTCGTAAATATTTAATTAGTCGGATTCTATCAAAAGTGAAATCCTTGTATTTCTATGTTGTCCTCTCACGATATGGACACAATTAAATCGTAGCTCTCAGTGTATTGTAATGAATAAGCCTTCACCAAATCAATCAATCAATCAATCAATCAAATGTATTTATAAAGCCCTTCTTACATCAGCTGATGTCACAGAGTGCTGTACAGAAACCCAGCCTAAAACCCCAAACAGCAAGCAATGCAGGTGTAGAAGCATGGTGACTAGGAAAAACTCCCTAGGAAGTCCAGAACCTAGGAAGAAACCTAGAGAGGAACCAGGCTATGAGGGGTGGCCAGTCCTCTTCTGGCTGTGCCGGGTGAAGATTATAATTGATTGTATCAATCGTAAGATTGTATAAATTGTAAGAAGTGTAAATCGTAAACATCTGAACATTTTTCTTCATCAATGTTTGCAGCATTCATCAGTGTCAACAAACAATTTCCTGAGCTGTAAAATATGTGAACTGCAAATCTCCTCCGTAAACATTTATAGAGTGATGAAGTGCTACTCGTGTTCAAACATCCCCTCGAAGGCTTAAAGAGTTACTCACCCATTTCTGACCAGCTCTATTTGATTCACTAACCCAACACAGGATTACCTCTTGGATCCGAATCAATTTGTGAGCCATATTCTTTTGGACGTTGAAAGAGCCTCATTGCAGTTGCAGGTCGTACTTTAGTTGGAGCCTGAGAAATGTTCAATTATTATTACTGTGGAAAAACTCCCCTGTCTTTGTTCAGATCGAGGCCCCAATATTTTAGAAGATGATATAGTGAATAAATTTTGTGTCTGGAACAGCTTCTATTATTTTATTAATGCAATCAATTCTCACTTTTTCCAATTATCTCTTGTTTACATTTGTTTTTATCTGGGAAAATTTCCAAACCGGAATAGATGCACATTTGGCAGGCAAGGATGGTAATTATTCTCAGTGATGTAACTATTGAAGGAAATAATTGCACTAAGAAGATAAAGAAGAAGATAATGGGAAGAGACGGTAATTGCTTCTGTATGGCCAGGGAGGGCTTTTTCTTCTCTGCACAGTAGCGGTACAATGACCCTGCTAGGTAAATGGCTAAATGATGACTACCTACCGAAAGCATGTCAGTAGGTAGCCAGACAGAGGCAAAATGGGTTTACAGTATAATGACTATCTAGGACAAGGGCAGACTGGGACCAGAAATCAGCCCAAGCATTTCTAACACACCGGACCATTTTATTACTTGAGGCCCCCACACTGTCACATTTCTTTCCTCAAGGCCCCCATTATTTGCCAAATAATGATAATTCAGCAAAAAATTTAAATTAAAAATAAAACATATTTTGCAGGCCCACTGGGCTAAAGATCAGCCCATCTGGCATTTGCCCGAACTGCCCTACAGCCAATCCGTTTCTGTGAAAAATACTGTGTTCTGTGTTTTTCTATGCTGTACTGTGAACTTCAAATAGGCATGGGTCAAAGTGTGCGGAGCCTTCCCTCTCCACATTACCTACAATACTTATGTGTCAGTAGGTAGTTGGACAGTAACAACAGATGCCAACCGAGGATTCACAGCCTGCAATTGGCTAGTTGCCATCAATGATTTCAACCAGGCATCTAAGAGGCCTATGGCAGATAGCAGCTATTTAAATTTGTTTTCTATCACCGAAATAACATCAAACACTTTTACTCTTTATTGACAGAGGTGGTATCTACTGGAGGTTTTTCCCACTCTCAGACACTGGTATTCCATATAGACACACACACATTCCAATCATCATCTTCCATCTAGGCTCCAGTCATCTGTGCTGCTATGGGAGTATGACATAGCAGGCTATGCAGGGCGTATGGATGCTTGTGACTAGACGGGGGTCGTTGAGTGTTCATCCAGTTCGGCGCTTCATGGCAGGTCACCTGCTCAT
Source organism: Hucho hucho (assembly GCA_003317085.1). Taxonomy (NCBI): domain Eukaryota; kingdom Metazoa; phylum Chordata; class Actinopteri; order Salmoniformes; family Salmonidae; genus Hucho; species Hucho hucho. The sequence goes on from QNTS01000091.1 coordinate 877,708, forward strand.
GGATGATGTAGGTCAGGGTTATGCGGTCAGCTTATGATTGGATATGGAGTCATTTGATGTCAAACGATGCCTGAGAAAAGACACTAATAGCCTCTCCGTGAGCTGACAGACAGGGAGATAATAGGATATTGTGTAATGTGTGTTTTTTAAAAAGGTTATCAGCAATAGAATTCAATAGAACGTTTGATATTGTATCTCTATGGTTTTCAGTGTTTTTTTTATAATTCTGTAAATCCATGGATTGTCAATCAATGGTCATACCTGTCTTGGCTTGTTCATTTTAGCTCCTAGTAGACCATAGGGCCTGAATATCTGGTTATATCTTGACACAGTCCACTAGTTTTATCTGTACGACCTTCAGCAGTAGCCCCCTGACTTCAACTTCATAGCACACCCTGAGCTCCACATATAACCTGAAACTGTGTATGTGATTGGGAGATAGCTAGCAGTTGCTACTATCTCTCATCTTGGAATAAGCGTACATGACGCGCTGCAGGGATAAGGCTGGATGCTGTTACAGCCCCAGTGAGCACTGCAAGGACAACGAGTTCAAACACAAGGTTTCAGGACAGCAGTGAGAACAATCTCTCATAAATAAAGAATTGTAGTGGGCAAATTAATGAGATCAGACAGCACAGGGCATCTGCAGGGTAAAGGCACAGGCCTGGGTCCCCGGTACAATGCTTTCAGGTAGGCAGGAGGCAGGAGCACGTGAGGAAGGGAGAGAGAGAGAGAGAGGGGGATAGAATCCCAGAGCCAACCTCTCGGCTGCTGAGTCGAAAGAAAGTTCCTCATGTACGGCGCACACCATCATACACACAGATGTGTGCATTCACACAGACACGAATGCACGCACACACAAAAAATGCACACACGCGTAGAGAGAGGTGAAGACAATCAAGTAAATGTGCAATCACCAATTATGTATTTTAGCACACACACACACACACACACACACACAGAGCTCTTGTAATTAAAGCAAAATATGCTAATTATCTCTCTTTTTCTTTGTGTCCATTTCAGGGCCCGTTCTCGGCCTTCGTCACTCACAGCTAATGGATGTCCTCACACAGTATGCCTACAATGAGAGTTTCTGGGACAATGGGAATGGGAGCTTCAATGACACAGAGAGTGGGCAGAAGCACCCGTACAATTACTATGCCATGCTCCTGACGCTGCTCATCCTCGTCATCGTCTTTGGCAATGTGTTGGTGTGCATGGCCGTGTCCAGGGAGAAGGCCCTCCAGTCCACCACCAATTACCTGATCGTCAGCCTGGCAGTGGCTGACCTGCTGGTGGCCACCTTGGTAATGCCCTGGGTGGTCTATCTGGAGGTAGGTTACCTACACACCCACGCATGCTCTTTCATTGGCAGAAAGGCTTGAAGCTAAAGATACAGTGTCATTTTTTACCCTGTGGTTGCTGCAGGTAGGCTACCTCTACACTCATGCACATTTGTCATTGGCTAAAAGGCTTAAAGGTGCAGCGTAGTTTTCTTTCCCATGAGGTTGCACAGCAAATTGCGTACATAGCTGAAGCAAAACAAACACACATAAACAAGAGGTTGTTTGATTACGCTTATGCCGATCAGGGTTCCTTTTACCCTTCCTCTTTGATTTTGCACTTGCATTGACCCTCCTCCTCAGTCCTCCAAAATGAAAACAAACGATTAGGGCCACATTGTTGATCTGAAAAAGAATACATTCAAAGTGCTCCTTTATTAATGGTCTGGTAATGCAACAACTTTCCCAAGGTGTCTGTCATTGAAGCAATGAGCATTACACAAACAGAAAGAATAAAGGCAACAGCTACCATTGCTGGAACAATATGAATGCAATGTGTGTCTGTTTTCATTGTGTATCTTCTCCACATTAACTGGTTAAAGATATTATTCATTACGTTAAAATGCATAAATACATTTAAATATTACAAATAAAATGTTCTGTGTGGCTTAAAAGTGCATGAGAAATAATAGCTCTGCCGTTTTCAAAAAATAAATAAACGTTATCGCGTTTTATGATGCCAATTTACCACGCAATAAAATATTAAAGTTTAAATCCATCAAAAATGTTTCCCTGTCAACAAGAAAATATGGTTCCGTACAATGTAATTATGGAATTTAATAGATAAGAATTAAGATGGCATCAGCATTAAATTGTGGGTAATAGCATTTCATATTATAACTGACAGTTTAATGACACTCAGTAAAAAAGTTATCAATATAGCAAATAGGCTGTAATGCTGATAAAATGTCTACTGTATACAAGAGGTCAGACAATTTAAGTTTGAGCAAAGTGAGGAAATTAATGAATTCACATCATGAAAATAAATGGCACTGTACCTACAAAGCTATCTAAAAGAAACGTCACTTTTTCAGGACCCTGTCTTTCAAAGATAATTCATAAAAATCTAAATAACTTCACAGATCTTCATTGTAAAGGGTTTAAACACTGTTTCCCATGCTTGTTCAATGAACCATGAACATGCACCTGTGGAACAGTCATTAAGACACTAACAGCTTACAGACGGTAGGCAATTAAGGTCACAGTTATGAAAACTTAGGACACTAAAGAGGCCTTTCTACTGACTCTGAAAAACACCAAAAGAAAGATGCCCAGGGTCCCTGCTCATCTGTGTGAAAGTGCCTTAGGCATGCTGCAAGGAGGCATGAGGACTGCAGATGTGGCCAGGGCAATAAATTGCAATGTCCGTACTATAAGACGCCTAAGACAGCGCTACAGGGAGACAGGACGGACAGCTGATCGTCCTCGCAGTGGCAGACCACGTGTAACAACACCTGCACAGGATCGGTACATCCGAACATCACACCTGCGGGACAGGTACAGGATGGCAACAAAAACTGCCAGAGTTACACCAGGAACACACAATCCCTCCATCAGTGCTCAGACTGTCCGCAATAGGCTGAGAGAGGCTTGACTGAGGGCTTGTAGGCCTGTTGTAAGGCAGGTCCTCACCAGACATCACCAGCAACAACGTCGCCTATGGGCACAAACCCACCGTCGCTGGACCAGACAGGACTGCCAAAAAGTGCTCTTCACTGATGAGTCGTGGTTTTGTCTCATCAGAGGTGATGGTCGGATTCGTGTTTATTGTCGAAGGAATGAGCGTTCCACCGAGGCCTGTACTCTGGAGCGGGATCAATTTGGAGGTGGAGGGTCCATCATGGTCTGAGGCGGTGTGTCACAGCATCATCGGACTGAGCTTGTTGTCATTGCAGGCAATCACAACGCTATGCGTTACAGGGAAGACATCCTCCTCCCTCATGTGGTACCCTTCCTGCAGGCTCATCTTGACATGACCCTCCAATGCCACCAGCCATACTGCTCGTTCTGTGCGTGATTTCCTGCAAGACAGGAATGTCAGTGTTCTGCCATGGCCAGCAAAGAGCCCGGATCTCAATCCCATTGAGCACGTCTGGGACCTGTTGGATCGGAGGGTGAGGGCTAGGGCCATTTCCCCAAAAAATGTCTGGGAACTAGCAGGTGCCTTGGTGGAAGAGTGGGGTAACATCTCACAGCAAGAACTGGCAAATCTGGTGCAGTCTATGAGGAGGAGATGCACTGCAGTACTTAATGCAGCTGGTGGCCACTCCAGATACTGACTGTTACTTTTGATTTTGACCCCCCCCCCTTTGTTCAGGGACACATCATTCCATTTCTGTTAGTCACATGTCTGTGGAACTTGTTCAGTTTATGTCTCAGTTGTTCAATCTTGTTATGTTCATTCAAATATTTACACATGTTAAATTTGCTGAAAATAAACGCAGTTGACAGTGAGAGGACGTTTCTTTTTTTGCTGAGTTTAGCTTAGTATGTGGAGCAGCAGCACTTCCAATGTCAAAATGTCAAACGTACACTACCGTTCAAAGTTTGGGGTCATTTAGAAATGTCCTTGTTTTTGAAAGAAAAGCACTTTTTTTGTCCAATAACATCAAATCGATCAGCAATACAGTGTAGAAATTGTTAATGTTGTAAATGACTATTGTAGCTGGAAACAGCTGATATTTAATGGAATATCTACATAGGCGTACAGAGGCCCATTATCAGCAAACGTCACTGTGTTCCAATGGCACGTTGTGTTAGCTAATCCAAGTTTATCATTTTAAAAGGCTAATTGATCATTAGAAAACCCTTTTGTAATTATGTTAGCACAGCTGAAAACTGTTGTGCTGATTAAATAAGTAATAAAACTGGCCTTCTTTAGACTAGTTGAGAATTTGGAGCATCAGCATTTGTGGGTTTGATTACAGGCTCAAAATGGCCAGAAACAAATAACTTTCTTCTGAAACTTGTCAGTCTATTCTTGTTCTGAAAAACTAAGGCTATTCCATTCTAGAAATTGCCAAGAAACTGAAGATCTTGTACAACTCTGGTGTTTTGTGGGTACTATTTAATGAAGCTGCCAGTTGAGGACTTGTGAGGTGTCTGCTTCTCAAACTAAACACTCTAGTGTACTTGTCCTCTTGCTCAGTTGTGCACCGGGGCCTCTCACTCGTTCTCTTCTGGTTAGAGACCGTTTGGGCTGTTCTGTGAAGGCAGTATTACATAGCGTTGTACGAGATCTTCAGTTTCTTGGCAATTTATTGCATGCAATAGCCTTCATTTCTCAGAACAAGAATAGACTGACGAGTTTCAAAAGAAAGGTCTTTGTTTCTGGCCATTTTGAGCCTGTAATCGAACCCACAAATGCTGATGCCCCAGATGCTCACCTAGTATAAAGAAGTCCAGTTTTATTGCTTCTTTAATCAGAACAACAGTTTTCAGCTGTGATAACATAATTGCAAAAGGGTTTTGTAATGATCAATTAGCTAATCCAAGTTTAGCATTTTAAAAGACTAACACAATGTGCCATTGGAACACAGGAGTGAGGGTTGCTGATAATGGGCCTATGTAGATATTCCATAAAGAATCTGCCGTTTCCAGCTACAATAGTCATTTACAACATTAACAATGTCTACACTGTATTTCTGATCAATTTGATGTTATTTTAATAATGTGCTTTTCTTTCAAAAACAAGGACATTTCTAAGTGACCCCAAACTTTCGAATGGTAGTTTATGTACTTATTTCTCAGCTATAGCTAGGTTAGACAACATTGGTGAATTATTCTGTATTATTTTGTGATGTGACTTTTAAAACTGTCTTGTGTGATCTAGGAGTGTGCTGTGTAAACCATGTAAGGTTGAATCAATGCCCAGTGACATTTGCGACGTAAAGCAGCAGAACGGTAGCCTTGGGCAGCAATACAATCAACCTCATTCCAGCAAATCAATTGAGAGCAGGAAGTAGAACAGGTTTCGGGGGAAAAACTCCTCGGTTTACCTCGCTGTGTTAGGATGTTATTTTTTACCGTGGTCTTTGGCCAGTGACGTGAGAGGCCATTCAAGACTGCAGCGAAATAATCCTATGTGTGTATCTATGAGCCTGCCTCCTCATTACCAGGGCTATCAAATTACACTCTAAAATCTATAGTCTGTCGTGTGCTATGGAGAAAAACTGTGACTTGATCTCTTGCTCTAGCGTCCAAGAAACCCCCAATAATTCTCCTGTGTTTATATGGTCTACTTACATAAAAAAATCTTGTCATTTTCCAGATGCTCTTATCCAGAGCAATTTACAGGAGCAATCAGGGTTAAGTGCCTTGCTCAAGGGCACATTGACAGATTTTTCACCTAGTTGGCTCGGGGATTCAAACCAGCAACCTTTTGGTTACTGGCACGCTCTAAACCGCTAGGCTACATCTGACTAAAGGTTGAGAAATGCCACATACAGTAGGCTAACTCGTTACACAACCTTTCCACAGTGACACTCAGCTACCTTCAATAGGCCTCTCAATTGTATTACAAAGGATACCAAGTTTAAGGTCGTGTGGATTAGTACACGCTTAACAAGAAGTTAAGGATATACCGAATGAGATTGGATGGTTTGTTGTGCACAAATCCCATTATTTGTCTTACCGATTAATAGTAGCATAATCAGCCTTTTCAATGCTATGGAAATGGCACAATTTAAAATCTGTGCCTCTTATGCAGTAGGCTGCAGCTTGGCAACATTACAAGGGCTTATTGTTAGTATGAGAATAAGCACTGCCTTCAAGTGAAACTGGTGGATTTTTTTGGATGATTCACACTCTTGATACGTTCGATTTCTAGCGGAGAAAAGAGATGTCATGTAGGATTATGCTTCGACACAACGAAAATAAACACATTGATCTTTTGTTATTACAATGTCGTGTTTTGGATTATTGTCCCTCTCCCGGGAAAACATTGTAATTTGCTGCGAGACCATTGTCTATTTGTTTTCATCTTGGTGAGATCTTCTCCAGGTTAATTTATCTTCCTAGTCAAACAACAAGCTGTGGTAATGTGTTGGTCACAGTCTGCTGCAGGAGCACTGTTGCCCTTTCTTGCTAAATGCTACATTTGCATTAATTATGAATACGTTACGCCTTAGTTCGACCATGCCAAATGTGGTATATTGAGAGCCTCTTCTTGACATATGCTAGATGACCTTAGGTCTTCAGATGTTTATTGGCTTTGATGAGCAGCTGGGAAAGATGCTTAGCCTCTTTCCTCCCAGCCAGCCTCACAGTGTGTTAAACAAAGTGCGATATCTAATGTACAATCCCCTCGCAAAATGAGAAAAACAAAACATCAGGACCAAATAAGAAAATATGTATCGGGCTGCAGTCGACATTAACGTAGCAATTGGATTTCTCGCTGCGTTCTATTTACGATGTCACCGATGTCAGGGCAGTCCTCGACCAAATCAATCCTACATTTGCCTGCATCACTTATATCATGGTGAAGGTAGATGTATGTTTCCAATAAGCCCTTACCATGATGTCTATGGGTGTTTAATAATGATCTCCATTCCCACCAGTTAGGGAGGTGTGTTAGTAGGCTGATTTGTGGAGCCTGGTATAAACAGTCTCTCATTAGGTTTGTCAGATTATTCTTTAATCACTGGCAGGGCTGCAGACAGACAACCAGGAGCAAAGATATAACTCTCTTCAAGCCTGAGCTTGGCATAATTAATAACACACTGCCTCAGGACAGAGATTAATCAGACAGGTCTCTATGAGACCAGCTTCGCAGTTCTGGCTGTTTAAAAAAAGAAAAAGGTGAGATGCAGATATCTCTGGGCTTGACGACTCCAATATGACTGAGTGAGAAGCGAAGCACCACTCTCAGTAGTGGTGCAGGGGAAAGGATCTGCCACGATGGGCGGGCTTCAAAGCGCACTGTCAGTCATGCAGGGATATTAGCTAGTAGCTACACCATGGCAGCCCTGTTCATGTAGAGAGTGGAGGTGGTTTGTGAATAGGAATGGGTTTATCAGGCTCTTGGGAATGAAGTAGAAGCATAGGCTACTCGTTATATGTTAAAATCTCTCTCTCTGTCCTGACCAGAAGTATGTGGACACCTGCTCGTCGAACATCTCATTCCAAAATCATGGGCATTAATATGGAGTAGGTCCCTGCCTTTTCTGCTATAACAGCCTCCACTTTTAGGGGAAGGCTTTCCACTAGATGTTGGAACATTGCTGTGGGGACTTGCTTCCATTCAGCCACAAGAGAATTAGTGAGGTGTTGCGATTAGGCCTGGCTCGAATTGGAACTTGGCATTCCAATTCATCCCAAAGGTGTTCGATGTGGTTGATGTCAGGGCTCTGTGCAGGCCAGTCAAGTTCTTCCACACCAACCATTTCTGTATGGATCTCGCTTTGTGCACGGGGGCATTGTCATGCTGAGACAGGAAAGGGCCTTCCCCAAACTGTTGCCACAAAGTTCAAAGCAACGAATTGTCTAGAACAGTGGTTCACAAACTTTTATAGTCCTGTACCCCTTCAAACATTCAACCTCCAGCTGCCTACCCCCTCTAGCACCAGGGTCAGCGCACTCTCAAATGTTGTTTTTTGCCGTCATTGTAAGCCTGCCACACACACACGATACAATACATTTATTAAACTTAAGAATGAGTGTGAGTTTTTGTCAAAACCCGGCTGGTGGGAAGTGACAAAGATCTCTTATAGGACCAGGGCAAAAATAATCATGTAATAATAATCAATTATTTTGCTCTTTATTTAACCATCTTACATATAAAACCTTATTTGTTCATCGAAAATTGTGGCTAACTCACCACAGGTTACTGAAAAGGGTGTGCTTGAAGGATGCACATAACTCTGCAATGTTGAGTTGTATTGGAGAGAGTCTCAGTCTTAAATAATTTTCCACACACAGTCTGTGCCTGTATTTAGTTTTCATGCTAGTGAGGGCAGAGAATCCACTCTCACGTAGGTACGTGGTTGCAAAGGGCATCAGTGTCTTAGCGCGATTTGCCAAGGCAGGATACTCTGAGCGCAGCCCAATCCAGAAATCTGGCAGTGGATTCTAATTTAAATTCAATTTTCATAGAACCGCTTGTTACAATTTCGATGAGGCTCCCTTGTTCAGATATCGGTAACTGGACTGGAGGCAGGGCATGTCATCCGTTTCGGGAAAGTTACTTCGTAATTGCGAACCCAACTCACTCAGGTGCTTCGCAATATCACATTTGACATTGTCAGTAAGCTTAAGTTCAAACACCTGTCTCAACATCAACAGTGAAGAGGCAACTCCGGGATGCTGTCCTTCTAGGCAGAGTTCCTCTTTCCAGTGTCTATAATCTTTTCCTCTGTCCAGTGTCTTAATCTTTTCTTTCTATTGGCCAGTCTGAGATATGGCTTTTTCTTTGCAACTCTGCCTAGTAGGCCAGCATCCCGGAGTCGCCTCTTCACTGTTGACGTTGAGTGTTTTCTTTGGATACTATTTAATAAAGCTGCCAGTTGAGGACTTGTGAGGCATCTGTTTCTCAAACTAGACACTCTTATGTACTTGTCCTCTTGATCAGTTGTGCACCGGGGAGTCCCACTCTGCTTTCTATTCTGGTTAGAGCCAGTTTGCACTGTTCTGTGAAGGGAGTAGTGCACAGCGTTGTACGAGATCTCAGTTTCTTGACAATTTCTCGCATGGAATAGCCTTCATTTCTCAGAACAAGAATAGACTGACGAGTTTCAGAATAAAGGTCTTTGTTTCTGGACGTTTTGAGCCTGTAACCGAACCCACAAATGCTGATGCTCCAGATACTCATCTAGTCTAAAGAAGGCCAGTTTTATTGCTTCTTTAATCAGGTCAACATTTTTCAGCTGTGCTAACATAATTGCAAAAGGGTTTTCTAATGATCAATTAGCCTTTTAAAATAATACACTTGGATTATCTAGCACAACGTGCCATTGGAGCAAAGGAGTGATGGTTGCTGATAATGGGCCTCTATGCCTATGTAGAATCTGCTGTTTTCAGCTACAATAGTCAAAAAAAGAAACGTCCCTTTTTCAGGACCTTGTCTTTCAAAGATAATTCGTAAAAATCCAAATAACTTCACAGATCTTCATTGTAAAGGGTTAAACACTGTTTCCCATGCTTGTTCAATGAACCATAAACAATTAATGAACATGCATCTGTGGAACGGTCGTTAAGACACTAACAGCTTACAGACGGTAGGCAATTAAGGTCACAGTTATGAAAACTTAGGACACTAAAGAGGCCTTTCTACTGACTCTGAAAAACACCAAAAGAAAGATGCCCAGGGTCCCTGCTCATCTGCGTGAACGTGCCTTAGGCATGCTGCAAGGAGGCATGAGGATTGCAGACGTGGCCAAGGCAATAAATTGCAATGTCCGTACTGTGAGATGCCTAAGACAGCGCTAGAGGGAGACAGGACGGACAGCTGCTCATCCTCGCATTGGCAGACCATGTATAAGAACACCTGCACAGGATCGGTACATCCGAACGGGACAGGTACAGGATGGCAACAACAACTGCCCCGTTTTCCACAAGGAACGCACAATTCCTCCATCAGTGCTCAGACTGTCCACAATAGGCTGAGAGAGGCTGGACTGAGGGCTTGTAGGCCTGTTGTAAGGCAGGTCCTAACCAGACATCACCGGCAACAACGTCGCCTGTGGGCACAAACCCACTGTCACTGGACCAGACAGGACTGGAAAAAAGTGCTCTTCACTGACGAGTCGCGGTTTTGTCTCACCAGGGGTGATGGTCGGATTCGTCGAAGGAATGAGCGTTACACCGAGGCCTGTGTAGATCCCTCCAGTAACCACGAGCACAACCGTTCTTTGATTTTAACTGGTGGCTTTATTCTGTAGTTTTAGTCAGAATTATCACCTTCCGTGAGGACTATAAAGTAAATGAAAATACAGTTAAGCACACTCTTACAACTTTCTTGTCTTACGAGTAACTTATTAGCTTGATATAACTCTGAAGTCATTACATACATAAACAGTTTAGCCGGAGCTATAACAGTATCAGATTGAACACTTGAATAAAGGAAAAATACCTAATTGGCTGCTTATTACAGAAGGGAGGAAATCAAAAACTTAATTAAGGATGAAGCGTGAATTCATGCCAGGAATTTTATTATTCCTGGCATGAATTCACGCTTCATCCTTAATTTTTATAGCGTTACCATCCTAACATACACACTTCAACCTTTACGAACTACACCCGAAAACATAAACTTAGCTAGCACAGCGCTGGATCGCCTTCACTCCAAAGGTGTGTTGCTACGACAATAATCCCTGTTACAACAGTTCTTAGCCACGTAGTTCGCTTGTCTTATCATTTCCCTTGCATAGCGAACACGTAAACAATTCAAAAAAAAAACTGCGACATAGACTTACAGGTTAATTGTCAGTTACACTCCCACCAATCACCGGTGATTTCTGTGAGGAGGGGTCAGCAGATTTCTTGATCGGCTTCCAGGAGGGTGACTGTCTTATGGATGGGCCTCTCCAGATAGGTGGGTTTGGTGATGCGTTTACCTCTCTCATCCATTGTTGAGTCGCTGATCTGTAACTTGAATCTTCTCACCTGGCCATCCTGTCCCGGGTACACTTCTGTAACCTTTTTACTGGTTGCATGGTGCAGTATCATCTTGCAAGATGACAATGTCATTAATCCTTGCGTTTCTTCTGTACATCTTCTGAATTTCCTGCATTTCACACATTTGTAGATGTGAGAGGAAACTGCATTGCTGCATCCTAGGATCCATATACCGTTGGCTCTTTCATGATAGTGCTTGATGAGCAGCAGTGACAAGTAGCTACAGTGAGGGGAAAAAAGTATTTGATCCCCTGCTGATTTTGTACGTTTGCCCACTGACAAAGAAATGATCAGTCTATAATTTTAATGGTAGGTGTATTTGAACAGTGAGAGACAGAATAACAACAAAAAAATATAGAAAAACGCATGTGAAAAAAGTTATAAATTGATTTGCAGTTTAATGAGGGAAATAAGGATTTTAACCCCTCTCAATCAGAAAGATTTCTGGCTCCCAGGTGTCTTTTATACAGGTAACGAGCTGAGATTAGGAGCACACTCTTAAAGGGAGTGCTCCTAATCTCAGTTTGTTACCTGTATAAAAGACACCTGTCCACAGAAGCAATCAATCAATCAGATTCCAAACTCTCCACCATGGCCAAGATCAAAGAGCTCTCCAAGGATGTCAGGGACAAGATTGTAGACCTACACAAGGCTGGAACGGGCTACAAGACCATCACCAAGCAGCTTGGTGAGAAGGTGACAACAGTTGGTGTGATTATTCGCAAATGGAAGAAACACAAAAGAACTGTCAATCTCCCTCGGCCTGGGGCGCCATGCAAGATCTCACCTCGTGGAGTTGCAATGATCATGAGAACAGTGAGGAATCAGCCCAGAACTACACGGGAGGATCTTGTCAATGATCTCAAGGCAGCTGGGACCATAGTCACCTAGAAAACAATTGGTAACNCCCACCGTCAAACATGGAGGTGGAAACATTATGCTTTGGGGGTGTTTTTCTGCTAAGGGGACAGGACAACTTCACCGCATCGAAGGGACGATGGATGGGGCCATGTACCGTCAAATCTTGGGTGAGAACCTCCTTCCCTCAGCCAGGGCATTGAAAATGGGTTGTGGATGGGTATTCCAGCATGACAATGACCCAAAACACATGGCCAAGTCAACAAAGGAGTGGCTCAAGAAGAAGCACATTAAGGTCCTGGAGTGGCCTAGCCAGTCTCCAGACCTTAAACCCATAGAAAATCTGTGGAGGGAGCTGAAGGTTCGAGTTGCCAAACGTCAGCCTCGAAACCTTAATGACTTGGAGAAGATCTGCAAAGAGGAGTGGGACAAAATCCCTCCTGAGATGTGTGCAAACCTGGTGGCCAACTACAAGAAACGTCTGACCTCTGTGATTGCCAACAAGGGTTTTGCCACCAAGTACTAAGTCATATTTTGCAGAAGGGTCAAATACTTATTTCCCTCATTAAAATGCAAATCAATTTATAAAATTTTTCACATGCGTTTTTCTGGATTTTTTTGTTGTTATTCTGTCTCTCACTGTTCAAATAAACCTACCATTTAAAATGAAGGACTGATCATTTCTTTGTCAGTGGGCAAACGTACAAAATCAGCAGGGGATCAAGTACTTTTTTCCCTCACTGTAACTATTGGGTCAGACAGCCGGGACGTAGGCATCTAACCCAGATTTACCATGCGAATTTGCTAAAGAAATGGAATGCACGTGATGCACTCTACTCTATTTCCCCGAAGAAGGTTACCACAGAGACCAAGCCGGCAGAGGTGCCACTGGGTGAGTAGCTGAGCCAAGCACAGAAGCAGGAGCTGAGGGAGTTGGTCGGCCGATGCGTTCTCCAGTGAACCAGGACACACAGATCTGGCACAGCATCATCACCGAACCCGGAAAAAAAGTTAAGTTGAGACCTTACCGCATACTGGAAGCAAGGAGAGCGGTTGTCTGGACCGAGGTAAAAACGATGTTGAAGCTGATATAATTGAAGAGTCGCATAGTGCGTGGTACAGCCCCATAGTGTTGATGCCGAAACCAGATGGCCCATTCACTTATGTAATGCTTTTAGAAAGGTATATGAAATCTCAAAGTACGACACCTATCCCATGCCCCGAGTTGATGAATTAATCGGAAAGCTAGTGACCGCCCGATTTATCAGCACGCTCGACCTGACGAAGGGTTATTGGCAGGTGCCTTTAACTCCCAAGACATGGGAGAAAATTGCTTTCGCCACCCCGGACGGGCTGTTCCATTACAAGAAGCTGCCCTTTAGGCTGCACTGGGCCCCGGCCACCTTCCAGAGGTTGATGGACTGGGTTCTCCGACCCCATCGGGATAAAAGAGGAAGCGGACTGCACAAAGGGGCAGAGAATGGAGAGCAAAGCATGCATGATGAAGAGTGGAAGAGAGAGCAATATCTGTGTGTTTACCCGTTGTGACCTGGACTGTCTGATTACCCCCCTTGTGTACCGAACCAACCGGATTGGCTGAGGACCCGAGTTTTAGGATTACCCCTGGAGAACGGAACGGACAACGAGACCGGTTTGTGGACTGTGAAATAGTTCAATTCCCCCCTTTTCCCCAGTGTACAAAAATCCCTAATAAACTCCCCATTTGCATTCTAGTTGTGCTACTGGTGCGTTATTGAGCCTGCTACAATATATATATATATCACACACACACACACTCTACCGGTCAAAAGTTTTAGAACACCTACTCATTCAATAAAAAAAATTGTTCTTCATATTTTCTACATTGTAGAATAATAGTGAAGACATCAAACTATGAAATAACACATATGGAATCATGTAGTAACCAAAAACATGTGAAGGACAGCACACAACAAGTGCTCAGTATATGTGGGAACTCGTTCAAGACTGTTGGAAAAGCCTTCCAGGTGAAGCTGGTTGAGAGAATGCCAAGAGTGTGTAAAGCTGTCATCAAGACAAAGGATGGCTATTTGAAGAATCTCAAATATAAACAGGAAAATAACGGCTCAGTACAACAGTGGTGTGCAGAACGGCATCTCGGAATGCACAATTGGGGATGGGCTATTACAGTTGGGCTGTTACAGCAGACGACCACACCGGGTTCCACTCCTATCAACGGCTCCAGTGGGCACGAGATCACCAACACTGGACAATTGAGGAGTGGGAAAACATTGCCTGGTCTGACAACCCGGTTCCTGTGCGTCATACTGATTGCAGAGTCAGGATTTGGCGTAAGCTGCATTAGTCCATGACCCCATCCTGCCTGATGCCAATGGTACAGGCTAGTGGTGTAATGGTGTGGGGAATGTTTTCCCTGGCACACGTTAGGTCCCTTGATACCAATTGAGAAATGTTTGAATGCCACAGCCTATCTGAAAATAGAATCAATCCATGCTCCGAAGAATCAAGGCTGTTCAAATTGCATTTGTCACGTGCTTACTTACGGGCCCTTCCCAACAATAATAATAATAATAAAAAAAGAGAAAAAGTAGAAAAAATACAAATATATATATATAAATAAAAATAACATGAGGAATAAATAGAAAAAGGAATAACTTCTGGAGGCAAAAGGGGATCTGACCCAGTACTAGTTGGCCGTACCTAATAAACAATGCCACTGAGTTAATATACATTGAGTATACCAAACATTAGGAACACCTTCCTAATATTGAGTTGCAATTCCCCCTTTTTCCCTCAGAACAGACTCAATTTGTCGGGGCATGTCAAAAGCATTCCACAGGGATGCTGGACCATGTTGACTCTAATGCTTCCCACAGTTGTGTCAAGTTGGCTAGAATTGGATAGCTTGTTCCATCTCATCCTATAGATGCTATTGAATTGAGATCTGGTGACTGGGCAGGCCACTACAATAATCCTAGCTGCCATGAAGGGATGCACCTGATGGCAATGTTGTTCAGATATCCTGTGGCATTCAAACATTGTTCCACTTTTATGAAGGGGTCCAATGTGTGCCATAAAAAGTCTTGTTTTTTGCTGAAAGAAGTGGAACTCTGTCAGGTCGTCGGCTGCCGTACCCCATTCTTGTCAATGTACGATGAGTTGTGCTTTCTTTTATGGGTCTTTGGGCACCAATGTTGTTCTTGACTGTTAGTTGACTAACTGTAGCCCCTCTGTTGCTCTGCACAATTTGTGTCTGCCTCCTTTGTCCTTTTTAATCAATGACCAATTTTCGACAACTGGCCTGCCATTGGCTGAATGTCCTTTGGGTGGTGGACCATTCTTGACACACAGGAAACTGTTAAGCGTCAAAAACCCAGTAGCGTTGCAGTTCTTGACACACTCAAACCGGTGTGCCTGGCACCTACTACCATACCCCGTTCAAAGGTACTTCAATCTTTTATCTTAACCATTCACCATCTGAATGGCACATGTACACAATCCATGTCTCAATTGTCTCAAGGCTTAAAAATCCTTCTTTAACCTGTCTCCTCCCCTTCATCTACACTGATTTGAAGTGGATTTAACAAGTGACATCAATAACAAATCATTTTCACCTGGATTCACCTGGTCAGTCTGTCATTGAAAGATCAGCATACACTTAGTGTGTATATACTGTATATACAGTGCATTCGGAAGGAATTCAGACCCCTTGACTTTATCCACATTTTGTTACATTACAGCCTTATTTTAAAATTGATTCAATTGTTTTTTTCCCTCATCAATCTACACAATACCCTATAAGACAAAGCGAAAACAGGTTTTTAGAATTGTTTTATGGTGAATGGAGGAAGCATTGGAAGATTCATGAGAACAGCTGAAAAGATAAGAACATTTATTCAGGAACATGTAAGGTGTGCTTTTTAATATCTGACTGAACTGCAACTGAAAAACAGTCAGTGCTTGAGTCAGTGCTTGAGGGGGATAAAACAAAGAGTTCTGTTGTCTCTAAATGTTGGAACGTCTTTCTTTCAGGTGGTGGGAGAGTGGAGGTTTAGTAAAATCCACTGTGACATCTTTGTCACCCTAGATGTCATGATGTGCACTGCAAGCATCCTCAATCTATGTGCCATCAGCATTGATCGGTAAGTGCTCTTGAAATGGTTGAATCTTGGCTTGGCAGGTGCCATTGTGGATTTGCAGTGAAAATCTTTAAGCAAATTCATTGGAATCTGGGCCTAAAAGGCCTACTTGCCTAACCCAGCGGGTACTTTCTATTGAATACCAATGCCATTATTTATGGACTATGCAGTATGCTACTTTTCATTTTGAATGATTTTCCACTTCACTGATTCTCGTGTCACTCAAATGCATGTTCAGAACACCACCTTGGTTATGTGAATACTTAACTCAGAGGTGATTTAAATATTTATTGAAGTAATTTGTATTTGAATACAAAATTGTCTGCACGTTCAGTATGTGTGGAGAAAATCTTTGAGTTGTTTATACTGCAGATACTTATTTTAGAGTAAGAGAAACAATTGGTTATATAGTCCTGTGATTAACAATTAGTCCTGGGATAGTACTGTGATCTGTACTATTGAATAAAGAGTACCTGTGAAGCTAGAGTCCTTAATTGAAACAATAACCACTCTCAAATTCATAGACAGAGCTATGGATGAAATGACTGTCCCTCCTTTCTACACATATCAAATTTATAGTTTTACCATGATTTGAAGCTATATAGTGTTTATAGTTACATTGTTTACAAACATTGCAGTAAAACATGCTAATTTTGGGGTCTGATGGGGTACAACAATGGAACTAAGCTCATGAGGCATTTATAGGTTATATTCTTAAAAAATCAATGGTTATTATGTACAGAACCAGTCAAAAGTTTGGACAGACCTACTCATTCCAGGGTTTTTCTTTATTATTTATATTTTCTACATTGTAGAATAATATCGAAGACATCAGAACTATGAAATAACACACATAGAATCATGTAGTAACCAAAAAAGTGTTAAACAAATGAAAATATATTTTATATTTTAGATTCTTCAAAGTAGCCACCCTTTGCCTTGATGACAGCTTTGCACACTCTTGGCATTCTCTCAACCAGCATCATGAGGTAGTCACCTGGAATGCATTTAAGTTAACAGGTGTGCCTTGTTAAGTTAATTTGTGGAATTTCTTTCCTTCTTAATGCGTTTTAGCTGTGTTGTGACAAGGTAGGGGTGATATACAGAAGATAGCCCTATTTGGTGAAAGACCAAGTCCATATTATGTAAAGAACAGCTCAAATAAGTAAAGAGAAACGACAGTCCATCATTTCTTTAAGACATGAAGGTCAGTCAATCCAGAATATTTCAAGAACTTTGAAAGTTTCTTCAAGTGCAGTTGCAAAAACCATCTTGATGAAACTGGCTCTCATGAGGACCGCCACAGGAAAGGAAGACCGAGTTACCTCTGCTGCAGAGGATAAGTTCATTAGAGTTAACTGCACCTCAGATTGCAGCCCAAATAAATGCTTCACAGAGTTCAAGTAACAGACACATCTCAGCATCAACTATTCAGAGGAGACTGCGTGAATCAGGCCTTCATGGTGGAATTGCTGCAAAGAAACCACTACTAAAAGACACCAATAATAAGAAGAGACTTGCTTGGGCCAAGAAACACGAGCAATGGACATTTTTGAGATTTTTGGTTCCAACAGACATGTCTTTGTGAGACGCAGAGTAGGTGAACGGACGATCTTCGCATGTGTGGTTCCCACAGTGAAGCATGGAGAAGGAGGTGTGATGGTGTGGGAGTGCTTTGCTGGTGACACTGTCTGTGATTTATTTAGAATTCAAGGCCCACTTAACCAGCATGGCTACCTCAGCATTCTGCAGCGATACGGCATCCCTTCTGGTTTGCACTTAGTGGGACTATCATTTCTTTTTCAACAGGACAATGACCCAAAACACAAGGGCTATTTCACCAAGAAGGAGAGTGATGCAGTGCTGCATTAGATGACCTGGCCTCCACAATCACCCAACCTCAACCCAATTGAGATGGTTTGGGATGAGTTGGACCGAAGAGTGAAGGAAAAGCAGCCAACAAGTGCTCAGCATATGTGGGAACTCCTTCAAGACTATTGGAAAAGCATTCCTTATGAAGCTGGTTGAGAGAATGCCAAGAGTGTTGTGAGGGAAAAATTATGTATTCACCTTATTTGTTGGATATGTAACAATTTTTTTACTTAACGAAGAGTAAGACATTTCTGTCCTGCTAATTCTGTGTTTTATGGTCTCCACTCTAGCACCCTGCAGCTAGTCTGGGGGTTTTACTAGAGATAGCTTGAAGCTGACAATTTATTTGTGTTGGTGATAAAAACCTAAAAGCTAGCATTCTATAGACAAGATGTTTGGGTGTGACCTGAGATAGAGAGAGCCTGGAAGAGTTTTTAACAATGTCTCATTGTCTCATCTTCCTGGCATCTGGGAAACTAAGTAAAATACCATCCTGTGTAGATAACCAAGGTGGCTTATGGGAAGGTTAGAAGTGACTGACTAAGCAATCTTGGTATCAGCTATATAAAAATTGTGCATCGTCTGTAAAGGCTAGACTCTCAGCCTAACAGTCAGTCAAGACTGGTGGGCTGACGGTCTCATTATTGCAATAATTAATCAATATTAAATAAAGATGATTGTTTGAAGAAATTACCAAGACCAAGTCTCTCTCAGTACTGAATTTCCACGACAGTGTGCAAATCTGTCATCAAGGCAAAGGGTGGCTACTTTGAATAATCTAAAATATTTGTTTAACACTTTTTGGGTTACTACATGATTCCATATGTGTTATTTCATAGTTTTCTAGTCAAAATAAAGAAAAACCCTAAAATGAGTAGGTGTGTCCAAACTTTTGACTGGTGCTTTATATCATTCATTTCGAAGTCCAAAAATGTATGTAGCAACTAAGGATTATAGCTTTAAGTGCTTAAGTCGCCTTGGCTTCGTACCTTAAGGTTCCTAACCAAATTACAATGAAATCAATAAAGTAAGTCTGTTAGAGGATTTCTACTTCCTAAGGATGTCAACTAACTCACTAATAAGGTCACACAGCAGGCTAGAGGTTAATTGATAAGGTTCCCTACCAGGGATGTAGTGGAGGTTTAATTCATATAAACACATTTAATGCACATTTTAAGGGTTAATGCACATTAAGCACCATTTTACTTCCTGAATAGAATTGACCTGTTACGCTAAATTAGCGGGTTGTTTTGCGTTTACTGTACGTTAGTCGTCTCCCATCATATGAGAGTTTACCTACATTTTTTTTTACCCATACATCCCTGATGTCCCTACTAAGAGAAGATAGAGAAAGATGTTGTCTGTCACTCCACATGTAGTCTGCACAGTAGAAAAGCCATGTTCAAACTTGGATCATGTCTGGCAGTTTGTCTAATCTTACTGTGTTTTTCCCTTGTCTTTCCTCCCCTCTGCTTCCTTCCACAACAGATACACAGCAGTCGCCATGCCCATGCTGTACAACACGCGCTACAGCTCCAGAAGACGAGTCACTGTTATGATCTCGGTGGTGTGGGTTCTGTCCTTTGCAATATCATGCCCCCTGTTGTTCGGCCTAAATAACACCGGTAATAGCAGGAACTGTGAGCTACTTTGCTATTGCACAGTGCTTCCATTGTGTTTTGGCTTCCATGGCACTAAGGAGTAGACTCAGTTTGACAATGATAGGTGATACTAAACTGTATGACTGCTGTGAATGGGGTTAACAGTGTGGTGGTTAGTTTGAATGCTCCTCTTTCATACACATAGTATATTCATCCAAAATGGCCCCTTTATCTATTTTGCACTGTATTGACCAACTAAGTTGCCTTGTGGTTAGAGTACCCACACTGAGATTGAAAGGTTGGGAGACCGCTCATCGGCTGAGTCATACCGAAGCCTATATATATGGTACCCGATGCGTCTCAGCTTGGCACTCAGAATTAATTGGGGATAAGACTGCAATAGAATAGCGTCCTGTCCAGGGGTTGTACTTGTATATCAAGCTGCTTCATGCTACAGAGAATGACTACTGCTCAAATGAGCTGTTCCTGTTCGCTCGGGCAAGGCTCCTTACTTACAGTGGCAAGAAAAAGTATGTGAACCCTTTGGAAATACCTGAATTTCTGCATAAATTGGTCAAAAAATATTGATCTGATCTTCATCTAGGTCACAACAATAGGTCACAATAGGTCACAAACAATTATACGTTTTCAACGTGTAAACATTCACAGTGCAGGGTGGGAAAAGTATGTGAACCCTTGGATTTAATAACTGGTTGACCCTCTTTTGGCAGCAATAACCTCAACCAAACGTTTTCTGTAGTTGATCAGACCTGCACAATGGTCAGGAGGAATTTCGGACCAATCCTCTTTACAAAACTGTTTCAGTTCAGCAATATTCTTGGGATGTCTGGTGTGAACTGCTCTCTTGAAATCATACCACAGCATCTCAATCGGGTTGAGGTCAGGACTGACTGGGCCACTCCAGAAGGCGTATTTTCTTCTGTTGAAGCCATTATGTTGTTGATTTACTTCTGTGTTTTGGGTCGTTTTCCTGTTGCCTCACCCAACTTCTATTGAGCTTCTATTGACGGACAGATAACCTAACATTCTCCTGCAAAATGTCTTGATAAACTTGGGAATTCATTTTTCCGTCGATGATAGCAAGCTGTCCAGGCCCTGAGGCAACAAAAAGCAGCCCCAAACCATGCTCCCTCCACCATACTTTACAGTTGGGATGAGGTTTTGATGTTGGTGTGCTGTGCCTTTTTTTCTCCACACAGTGTTGTTTCATCTGTCCACAGAATATTTTGCCAGTAGCTCTGTGGAACATCCAGGTGCAAAATTTTTTTTTTCTTTTGGACAGCAGTGGCTTCTTCTGTAGTGTCCTCCCATGAACACCATTCTTGTTTAGTGTTTCACATATCGTAGACTCGTCAACAGAGATGATAGCATGTTCCAGAGATTTCTTTAAGTCTTTAGCTGACACTCTAGGATTCTTAACCTCATTTAGCATTCTGCACTGTGCTCTTGCAGTCATCTTTGCAGGATGGCCACTCCTAGGGAGAGTAGCAACAGTGCTGAACTTTCTCCATTTATAGACAATGTGTCTTACCGTGGACTGATGAACATCAAGGCTTTTAGAGATACTTTTGTAACCCTTTCCAGCTTTATGCAAGTCAACAATTCTTTATCTTGGGTCTCCTGAGATCTCTTTTGTTCGAGGCTTGGTTCACATCAGGCAATGCTTCTTGTGAATAGCAAACTCAAATGTTGTGAGTTTTTTTTATACGGCAAGGCAGCTCCAACATATCCGATCTCGTCTCATTGATTGGACTCCAGGTAAGCGGACTCTTGACTCCACTTAGCTTTTGGAGAAGTCATTAGCCTAGGGGTTCACATACTTTTTCCAACCTACACTGTGAATGTTTAAAAGATGTATTCAGTATAGACAAGAAAAATACAATAATTTGTGTGTTATTCGTTTAAGCACACTGTTTGTCTATTGTTGTGAGTTAGATGAAGATCAGATCAATTTTGATGACCAATTTATGCAGAAATCCAGGTAATTCCAAATGGTTCACATACTTTTTCTTGACACTGTACGTTTGACTAGTATTGTTGTTTTCTGTCATTTTGTTTTCCTCCCTAGCGACTCGCGACGAGTCCCTGTGCATCATCGCCAACCCGGCCTTTGTGGTGTACTCCTCCATTGTGTCCTTCTACATTCCCTTCATCATCACTCTGCTGGTCTACGTGCAAATTTATGTGGTGCTTCGCAAGCGGCGAAAACGGGTGAACACAAAGCGCTCGTGTCAAGGGACAGGCGACCATGACACAGGCGTCACGTTAAAGGTGACTTGGCTGCAAATCATGTTTTTCAAAAATGAAGTGCTCGACACACTTAGGAGAGCCAATTCAATTAAATCATTTGTCAACAACACGTCGTGTTTGTGGAGAATGTAATCTATCTATGTGTTTGGCCTCTCATGTCTGGGTATAGCAAACACTTTATGGACAATATTTTGCTTCCTCATGTTAATGATCTTGTTGGAGGGGGAAAGAAAAACACAAGAGATAGCTTTCTAGCCGGGATGAAAAGGGCATACGCAATTATCATACGGCGTTTTAAGGGGGTTGTCTTAGTGCATTGAGATTATTAGCTACATATTCTGCTGTAATTGGTCATTTCACACGACAAATCCCACTTGGCCGTGTTACATTGGCCTACTAGATTAGAAGGAGAGCTGAAATGCAACAGTAATTATGATATGCCTTTTAAGTGACCTTTTCTGGATATTGATTTTAGTGACATTAAAGCGGATCAATACAGGAAAAGAAGCCGTGTTTCTCTCACCCCTGTACATTACTCATGTACATGCATGCTTTTGTCTTGGTGTGGGGAAGGGAGAGAGAAGAAAAAATAAATTCACGAAGTACTAGGCAATTGCAAGGCAAGTAGTCATCACTTTTATACTGAGAGTCTATAAACCATTTCTGAAACAAAATTGTCAGTTTAACTCCGTGGACTTTTTATTTCTGCCCTATTGAGTGTTATGGATGTAACGATTTGAATGGGAATCAAATAACAGTGTATGCTCAATAGAATTACAGTTTGTTTTGTTAATTGTTCTTTAAAATTGTGCCCTCTCAAAGAGCGACTTGGAGACCATTTGGTGCCTGTGCAGTGACTGTGTGCCGGCTCCTCTCCCCTGTTGTTGTTTCAGGAGAAGTGCAGTCACCCAGGAGATGTGAGGCTGTGCACTGTGATTGTTAAACCTAATGGGAGCTTTCCTGTCAACAAGAAAAAAGTGGTGCGTCAAGTATTTGTTGTGCTATTTTTACAGAGTAATTCTCATAAGGAAATGTATTTACTTTCAAAGGCAGTTACCACAGTGTCACCTCTATTGTTCCCATTTCTCCTGGTAAGCAAGATATAGAAGTTACTGCTCCATTATTATTATTACTACTAGTACTACTACTACTACTACTACTACTACTACATCATCGTTGTTGATCTCTGTCAGCAGATCTTCATCAAAGAGGTGGCCCACGAAGGGGACGACATGGAGTTGGACGAGATGACCAATTGCAACCCTCAGAAACAGAAGAATGTGAACAATGCTACCGCCATGCCTGTCAGCCACCAGCTCCTCCCTCCAACCAAGGGTAACACCAGCCCCACCTCCGTGTCCCCCTCCACGCCTGAGGGCTCCCTCAAAGTGGAGAAGAACAGCGACTCGAAGGATATACTGGCAGAAGTGCCCAGAGTGGCTAAAGTGTTTCAGACCGAGGCCTTCCCCAATGGCAAAACCCAGACGTCTATCAAGCAGCAACCCACTCTCATGAGTAAGAGGAAGATCTCCCAACAGAAGGAAAAGAAAGCCACTCAAATGTTAGCCATAGTCCTTGGTAAGTTGTTAACGTAAATACCACTTTGAATGTTTGAAAGTACTGTTGAACTTTTCAGGAGAGAGGAGGGATACAAACATTGGGGCAAAGTCTATTTTACTTTCACACGTCATAAGCAATAAGAGAACTCAATAAGCTGATATATTTATTTTACTAGCTGTAGTTTTCTGATGACTTGTATAGGTATATTATATTCTCTAAGTAATCCTTAACTTGACAAGAGCTTACAGGCAGCGAGGCAGACAATGTTGCAACAAAAGGAGCCTGTTTTCATTTTCATCAATCAGAAGGACTTTTTTAATCAATTTTAACTTCAGGACAGGATTCACTGTCAACATCAATCCAGTACCACGGTAATAGCTGGTTTCTCTGATCTCTTCACATTTTGTCTTCTCTCTCTCTCTCTCTCTTTAGGTGTGTTTATCATATGCTGGCTACCTTTTTTCATTACTCATATATTGAACACCCACTGCACCACATGCAAGGTTCCTGCGGAGATGTATAACGCTTTCACGTGGCTGGGGTATGTGAACAGTGCGGTGAACCCCATCATATACACCACTTTCAATATAGAGTTCAGAAAAGCTTTCATCAAGATCCTGCATTGCTAAGTTTGGCATTTGAGCAAGGACCTGAAATGAAGAAAAGCATAACTTATAGCCTACTAAAATATACCTCATCCACATGAGGACAGTGCACATGACCATAAGTCTCAGTGATGATCTTTGAGAAATGGAGAGACTGAGTCAATGCCACACATGAAGACCTGGGGACTTTTGTTTGATTATTTTGTGGACTCATGTTCTCCCACGTGAATGTATATCGAGGAATAACGTCTTTATCAATGAACTGCTTCTTGGAAATGTCATATTGGTCTTAACCATCGTTCTTGTCAGTTAAGAGCTGTCCATGTAAGGAAATGTAAAGAAAACACAAGAAGAAGTGTTTAAAAACACTAAAGCAAACCACCTATTTAATCTGTGTATATGATGTATTTTGATAATGGCTGAATCCTGCAAAGAACAACTAGATATCAACAAATCAGTGTTCATCTCAGTATTAAACCTGATCATATTAAACTGGTCATCAATGAGCTCTGCAGCTTTAAAGCACCCACAGAATCTCTATGTTACATAGAGATTAAACATTTTGACTCATGGTTTTCTCACTGGTCCACTTGGCAAGAGAGGCACATATTTGTGATCAGTTTAATTTGTATTATTATTAATAATATGAATATTCTTATTATTCTTATTATTATACCCAAACAACGTACAGCCACCACGTGACAATTGTTCCTATCTGGTTCGGGAAGGACCATGAATAAGGTTTTTGTGCAATTATTATTTACATTTGCTGTACATGCTTTTTATAAACACATTCTATGTGATTATATGCCTGCAATGAACATTTGATGCATGTTACAATGCTAAAACTGAATATGTCCAATAAATTAAGTAATGAGATGTGCTGTGCTATGTAAATGTATTATTCTTTGATACTCTATATACTGTTTATATAATGTAATACTGTATAAATAACTAATACAATAGTACAATGCAAAACTTTATACCACTACTAGGCTGAATACTCTATTATAATTGGTCGAGAGGGTGTTCATTATTTTCTTGTAAATACACAGCAAAAAAATAATATGGCAATTATGTAGTTCCAACTAAAAAAAGTGACTCACGCTATTCCATATCAATGTTTTCTGCAGATGATTCTAATGTTCTCTGTGCAGGAAACCATAGTGGGACACACAAAACATGTTTGAATATTTATTTATTTCCATTATAGTGAAAAATCAAATACAATATATGTATCCATTTCAAAAAGACAAATCAACAGCAAGTCTTTAGTGTGAAAGCCCCCTAGGCCTAGTCTATGGTTTATGTGGCATGACACAGCTTGATCTACAGGCCCCATCTCGTCGGATGTTATAATGTCATTAGTCCCATGGTAACCATTATCAGAGAATGTGGTTAGTCTCTACATAAGATCAAAGCCACAGGTTCTGATGACAACGCAGAAATAGTTATGTCTTCAATGTAAAAGGGATGCCTCATCCCCTAATTAATATGGAATCTTGAACACTCTGAGGATTTTCTGCCCCCTAGCTACCTGTCTTGACATATCAAGTCCCTCATCACTATCCCATGAGATGGCTCCCCACTGCACTGAAAGTATACCCTGGCTGTCTGGCCTGATACCACCAACAATAGTAAAAAATAGAGTTATAGTAGCTTTCACACACAGAACCCCATTGTTGTGCTGGTAGGATAGTAATGACACTTACCAGATGTTTCCTTAAAATCCAAATTGACTTGCAGTACAATGAGTGCATACACTTTTAGAATGTCTGTGTCATCCCTGTGGGACTTAAACCCACAACCTTATCGTTGTTTTTTTCTGACCAAGTGATATGCCTTTGCATACCTTGTCTGAATTTGTTTGGCATTCAGACACATTCTGTCGTCACACTATACGTCTCATCACAGGCTGCTGTGTTATTATCGGTACTTTGATTTACACTTTAGCCATGGTTCATCTATGCCAGAGCCATTTGAATATCTCTTTTGTCATCCTTGCTCTGTAACAGGCTTCCCTTAGAATTTTATTTCAATACTAGACGTTTCCTACAACCAGCATCCAGCCCCTGGCCCTGTGTCACATTTTAAGGAGGTCCCCAGGGCCCCCATTCAAACAGCACCCTGAGTCTTCAAAATCCTGTTATTCAGATGCTATATCACCTTCAATGACCCCAATACCAACCATATATGTACTATCCCCAGTCACTGTCAATCTGAATGTCCTCCCCTCCATCCGTGATGATGACACAGTCAGGCCCCCACTGTGTTGTCTATGCTTTACGCAACATTGAATGGTCTATGACATTGATTGTCCTCAAGTTTAATTAATATCAACGGCAACTTTTGACAAACGCTTACCTCGAGGGACAACTGGAAACACTGTATAATCTCTGCACAGCCCTAATACAAACCATCAGGGGAGGACAGGGATAGGCCTCCCTTGGCCTCGGAAGTGCCTGCCTCCTTCCAGTGTATAACCCTCTTCCTCTGATCTCTGAAGCAACTTTTCTCCTTTTCCTCGCCTCGCTATCACCCTAAGACTTGCCTGAGCCCCAGTGATTGGCATGTTCAAATAAAGTAGTAGTGGTGGTGTGTGTTCCAACACTGGGGCCCTTTTAATGAACTGAGGGAAGATGGCTTGCCAGACACTGCATTATTGAAAAGTTTCCACACCCGAGCTGTGATCAGGCGGCCTGAAAGGCTCTTAATGGACTTTGTGTCAGAGCTTTCCATGTGATTGCTAGATCAGCCATTGCCATTTACCTCCAGCGTGAGCTGTGAAGTCGTGCTGCTCTGACTAGTGATTGGTGTGCTGCAGGGAGTATGCTGGATGGATGATTGCCTCTCAGAGATGGAGCATCCTGGGTATTGCGTTGTGAAAATTTAACAGGATGTTTTGAATTGCAACTGATTTCACCTCCCTCTCTCTTCTCATTAACTAACGAGCACATATCTACATCTATGCAGTTAGATCCAGTTTAGACCAGTTCATCAGTAATGATGGACTAGACATGACTTTGCAACGACAGGGTTAGACAGGGTTAATGGAAATATTACAGTAAATATAGAGATGCAGTGTGTTACAAATCCCCTTTTGCCCCGCAGTCTCGGGGGGATGGAATCAAGACCCGCAATATATCTCATGCAAATTATAACAGTGAAAAGGAACAGTAAGAACTAAAAGAAATTCACAGACAACTTAAACCTACCATCAAACACTTTCTGGTTTATTTTCAAACACACGGTAATGGGGTGTGGGGAAAAGGGGCTGAGCTGGACCCAAGGAAAGAACTAATAAATATCCAAAAAAGCCTAAGCTAATCTACCTGCTTAAAGAACAGCTAGCTAACTAACCAATAAAATACAGTGGGTGGTCCGCCCAGTTCTAACTAGGGTATTTAGACAATGGTTTCCTACGGGTAATGTATGCCCAAGGGCGACTTGGCTGGTTACCCCCTTTTCCCACCAACAAACAAACAGCAATACAACACAGCAGTACATACTCACAGGATAACAGTCAATGTGAGATGTAGGCACAAAAACAAGAGAGAGAGAGAGACAACTGACGGTTTTTAAACCAAGGGAAAGGGGATGTGATTGGGTAAGTGAAACAGGAGGAGGTGTGTCTTCAGATTGATGCGACTGATGACTGACTAGCACCTGTTACTAGGGCAGAAGGAGAAAACAAATACACCTAGGATACCTGTATCCGTAACACAGTGCATTCGGAAAGTATTCAGACCCCTTCCCTTTGTTACATTACAGACTTATTCTAAAATTTATTAAATAAAAATTTTCCTCATCAATCTACACACAATACCCCATAATGGCAAAGTGAAAACAGGTTTTTAGAAATGTTAGTAAATGTATTAAAAATAAAAAACAGAAATACCTTATTTACACAAGTATTCAGACCCTTTGAAATTGAGCTCAGGTGCATCCTGTTTCCATTGATCATCCTTGAGATGTTTTTTAATTGGAGTCCTGTGGTAAATTAAATTGATTGGACATGATTTGGAAAGGCACACACCTGTCTATATCAGCAAAAACCAAGCCATGAGGTCGAAGGAATTGTCCGTAGAGCTCTGAGACATGATTGTGTCGAGGCACAGATCTGGGGAAGGGTACCAAAAAATGTAGAAAACAAGATTGAATTCTTTGGCATGAATGCCAAGCATCATGTCTGGAGGAAACTTGGAACCATCCCTATGGTGAAGCATGGTAGTGGCAGCATCATGCTGTGAGGATGTTTTTCAGCGGCAGGGAATGGGAGACTAGTCAGGATCGAGGGAAAGATGAACGGAGCAAAGTACAGAGAGGTCCTTGATGAAAACCTGCTCCAGAGCACTCAGGACCTCAGACTGGGCCATCGGTTAACTTTCCAACAGGACAACGACCCTAAGCACACAGCCAAGACAACGCAGGAGTGGCTTCGAGACAAGTCAGCGAATGTCCTTCGGGACTTAAACCCGAGGATCTGCTGAGAAGAAAAAATACAAATAAGTAAACAGCAGCAGTAAAATAACAGTAGCGAGGCTATATATATATATAGGGGGTGTCAGTACAGAGCCAATGTGCGGGGGGCATAGGTTAGTCGAGGTAATTGAGGTAATATGTACATGTAGGTAGAGTTAAAGTGACTACGCATAGATAATAACCAGAGAGTAACAGCAGCGTAAAAGATGGGGGGGAATGCAAATACTCTAGGGAGGCATTTGATTAGCTGTCTTATGATTTGGGGGTAGAAGCCGTTAAGAAGCCTTTTGGACCTAGACTTGGCACTCCAGTAGCGCTTGCCGTGCGATAGCAGAGAGAACAGGTTATGCCTAGGGTGGCTGGAGTCTTTGACAATTTTTAGGGCCTTCCTCTGACACGGGCTGGTATAGAGGTCCTGGAAGGCAGGAAGCTTGTCCCCAGTGATGTACTGGGCCATACGCACTACCCTCTGTAGTGCCTTGCGGTTGTAGGCCAATCAGTTGCTATACCAGGCAGTGATGCAACCAGTCAGGACGCTCTCGATGGTGCAGCTGTAGAACGTTTTGAGGATCTGAGGACCCATGCCAAATCTTTTCAGTCTCCTTTGGGGGAATAGACTTTATCATGCCCTCTTCACAACTGCCTTGGTGTATTTGGACCATGATAGTTTGTTGTGGACACCAAGAAACTTGAAGCTCTCAACCTGCTCCACTACAGCCCCGTCGATGAGAATGGGGACATGCTCGGTCCTCCTTTTCCTGTAGACCACAATCATCTCCTTTGTCTTGATCACGTTGAGGGAGAGGTTGTTATCTTGGCACCACATGGCCAGGTCTCTGACCTCCTCCCTATAGGCTGTCTCATCGTTGTCAGTGATCAGGCCTACCACCTACCAACTTAATGACGGTGTTGGAGTTGTGCCTGGCCATGCAGTAATGGGTGAACAGGGAGTACAGGAGGGGACTGAGCACACACCCCTGGGTCCCCGTGTTGAGCATCAGCGTGGCAGATGTGTTTTTACCTACCCTTACCACCTGGGGGCGGCCCGTCAGGAAGTCCAGGATCCAGTTGCAGAGGGAGGTGTTTAATCCCAGGGTCCTTAGCTTAGTGATGAGCTTTGAGGGCACTATGGTGTTGAACGCTGAGCTCTAGTCAATGAATAGCATTCTCACATAGATGTTATTTTTGTCCAGGTGGGAAAAGGCAGTGTGGAGTGCAATAGAGATTGCATCATCTGTGGCTCTGTTGGGGCAGTATGCAAATTGGAGTGGGTCTAGGGTTCCTGGGATAGTGGTGTTGATGTGAGCTATGACCAGCCTTTCAAAGTACTTCATGGCTACAGACGTGAGTGCTACAGGTCGGTAGTCGTTTAGGCAGGTTACCTTAGTGTTCTTGGTCACAGGCACTATGGTGGTCTGCTTAAAATATGTTGGTATTACAGACTCGGACAGGGAGAGGTTTAAAATGTCAGTGAAGATACTATGGCAGTTGGTCAGCGCATGCTCGCAGTACATATGCTGGTAATCCATGTGGCCCTGCGGCCTTTGAATGTTGACCTGTTTAAAGGTCTTATTCACATCTGCTACGGAAAGCGTGATCACACAGTCATCCGGAACAGCTGATGCTTTCATGCATGCTTCAGTGTTGCTTGTCTTGAAGTGAGCATAGAAGTAATTTTGCTCATCTGGTAGGCTCGTGTCACTAGCTCGCGGCTGTGCTTCCCTTTGTAGTCTGTAATGGTTTGCAAGCCCTGCCAAATCCGACGAGCGTCGAAGCCAGTGAAGAATGATTCAATCTTAGTCCTGTATTGACGCTTTGCCTGTTTGATGGTTTGTCTGAGGGAATAGTGGGATTTCTTATAAGCGTCCGGGTTAGAGTCCCGCTCTTTGAAGCGGCAGCTCTACCTTTTAGCTCAGTTGCCTTTAATCCATGGCTTCTGGTTGGGTATGTACTTACGGTCACCGTGGAGGCGATGTCATTGGTGCAGTTGTTGATGAAGCCAGTGACTGATGTGGTATACTCCTCAATGCCATCGGAAAAATTCCAGAACATATTCCAGTCTGGGCTAGCAAAACAGTCCTGTAGCTTAACATCTGCGTCATCTGACCCCTTCTTTATCGACTGAGTCACTGGTGCTTCCTGCTTTAGATTTTGCTTATAAGCAGGAATCAGGAGGATAGAATTATGGGCAGATTTGCCAAATGGAGGGCGAGGGAGAACTTTGAACGCGTCTCTGTGTCCCGCTGGGCGTGTGTACGTTCCGTTCGATGTCCGTGACCGATTGATCGTTTGAGCACACACATCACTCGGCCGGACAGTGCGCTGTCTTAGTGAAAAATACTGGTGGCCTACGTTAGCGAAGGACGTGAGGGTTTACGTTTCCTCCTGCTCGGTGTGTGCACAGTACAAGGCGCCTAGGCACCTGCCCAGAGGTAAATTACTACCTCTACCCGTTCCACAGCGGCCGTGGTCCCACCTGTCAGGAAAGACGACGATCCTGGTTGTTGTGGATCGGTTTTCAAAGTCCTGTCGCCTCCTTCCTTTGCCCGGTCTCCCTACGGCTCTACAGACCGCGGCGGCTCTGTTCACCCACGTTTCGGCACTACGGGGTGCCTGAGGACATAGTGTCTGATCGGGGTCCCCAGTTCACGTCTAGGGTGTGGAAAGCTTTCATGGAGCATCTGGGGGTCTCGGTCAGCCTTACCTCAGGGTTTCACCCTGAGAGCAATGGGCAGGTGGAACGAGTAAACCAAGATGTGGGTACGTTTCTGAGGTCGTATTGCCAGGACCGGCCGGGAGAGTGGGCGGTGTTCATTCCCTGGGCAGAGATGGCCCAGAACTCACTCCGTCACTCCTCTACTAACCTGTCCCCATTCCAATGTGTGTTAGGTTACCAGCCGGTTCTGGCACCGTGGCATCAGAGCCAGACCGAGGCTCCTGCGGTGGACGAATGGTTTAGGCGCTCTGAGGAGATCTGGGAAGCCGCCCACGTGCACCTGCAACGAGCCGTGAGGCGGCAGAAGGAGAGCGCCGACCGCCACCGCAGTGAGGCTCCGGTGTTCGCACCAGGGGACCGGGTCTGGCTCTCGACCCGAAACCTGCCCCT
>QNTS01000091.1:910147-939631 GCA_003317085.1 Hucho hucho
ATCACAGCGTTGTCGGATTTCAAAAAGGCTTTACGGCGAAAGCACTACATTTGATTGTTTGAGGGTAGCACCTTCAATATTTTCCTTAACCATGAAATCTTTAGCCAGCGCGGTCCATAGAAAATGCATTTCACAGGGAAAACCTGTGCCTTACCTTTTGTAGAACTTCTGCAGAGGGCTTCCTAAGTGTCCAACGAAGACAATCCATGGGTATTTGGTTATAAAAAGTCATTAATTATATCCATAAATCTCTGTTTGGTTGGCGCCTTGTGTTCAGAAAATCCAACGTGAAGAGAACGCGTTCAACTAAACCTATAAACTTTCCCTCAACAAAACAAAAACCAATTAAAATGCATCCTTAGCTTATCTTTTGTGAGGTAGTCTCTCTAAGTGAGCCATAAGCCACCAGAATGACATTTCCGGATGGAAATTTCTCTGGTTTTTGCCTGCCAAATGAGTTCTGTTACACTCACAGACAAAATGTTAACACTTTTGGAAACCTCAGAGTGTTTCCTATCCAATAATACTAATTATGTGCATATCCTATTTTCTGAGCCTGAGTGGCAAGCATTTTACTTTGGGCACGCCAGATGCTCCAAAACCGTCACCCCAGTTGCCGCTCCTTGAGAGGTTAATCCTCTGTTCCCCCATCAGTGTTGTCCGTGATTGTTTCATGTTTTGGCTCGGTGTGTGAGCAGTTCTTATCTACGTTGGTAGATTTTTGTGCCTTATTAAAATAAGGAGTGTGTAAACCGGCATCCTGCGTTTGTTTCGAAAGACCTGCTGTAGAGCCACTACAATGCTATTGTCCTAAAAGTATGCATATTTAAGGCCTTGGTAGATAAGCATGGGGGACAGATTTTGTGGCTGATATACAATATTGGCAACTTGTCCCTAAGCCTTCGAAGCTCGACCCTTACTTAAAAGGGAACATTTTCTTCAATCAACGCAATTATTTTCACCTGGCACTCTTTCCATTTCACTAATGGCTGTGGAGTCAGGACGGAGTCGTTTGTAATAATTTATCCCTCCCAGGCACAGTATCAATCTAAATCTTGGTACAATCTATCGCATTTGAGGCTGGAGATTGCAAGAGGAGCCTGTTGTTAATTGTTTTGGGAGTGTGGTGGAAGATTGGAGAGCACTGAGAGCTCCCACGGCGTCGCGGCCATAATCACATGCTTGAGACACGCCGAAAGCCGCATCCTCCCTCCTCTGGAGTCTGGGTGATGGGGAGAATAAGGCTGCCACAGCTGAGTCACTGGCAGATGTTGTGTTTGTTTTTCTAATGTGTTAATAAGACTTCTAGCCGGGCTCCAACTAGAGCCGGCTGGTTGATTTCCTTTATGCATTCATTTTTCACACATATAAATCCATACTGTCAAGTACCTGGGCTGGGCTGTGTGCGAGGTGCAGCCTCTGTTGTTTACTGAGGCTGGGGATAAAAGCTCTGCCACAGTCTGCCATCCCCTGGAAATAGATATATTTAAGTGGTACCAGCTGCGATAAGTGTGTCATTTCCATCCCAGAGTTTTCCTATTATTCCAATCTTTTCCCTAGAGATATTATCATGTTTGAGGAATCTTAATACAATTCTACATAATCAGTGATTGTGAGATAAATAAAATGGTGGATACTGTCCAAGTATCTGATAAATAGTTGAAATGTTACCCCACTTCAGACTCAATTATTCACTGCAATGGGAATTGTCTTTTGGCCTGATTACAACCGATGAATGTAGTTAATTAATTAACATGTAGTTCATTAACATGTCTTGCTCAGTCACAATCACAAATATGTTTCTGAGATAGAATGTATGGTTTCACTTTCACAGGAGGAAACATTTTGAAGTCACTTTTTTGTTCCTTGAAAGGCCTCAAAACCACTATCCCATATTCCACATTAATCGAAACAATATTGAGGACGATCAATGCTATCTATGGGGATGTCTGAGTATATCTGAAACTTTCAGGCTGCTCCATTATCCAAAAACCTTCCATAAGCCATAATTTGCACGTATAGGCCTATAGCTATCTAGTTATCCATGTATTGATTCATTTTATAGGCCTACTGGCCTACAGGCACATAGCTGGGCAAAGCAATCCGGCAAGTTCATCGGATCTTATCATAACGTTTTTCCATTCCTCCTCCAAAAGACTCTTTTGTATCTTGCTGAATGGCTTCTGGGAATTACAAGCTATTGTTGAAGTAGAATGGAAGGTCTTTTGGGTTAATATAAGTATGTAGGCCTGTTTGGGGGACAAAATTACAACTGAACTAAGATTGATGTTGTATTGTGTCTGAAGTACAATAAGTTATCAAATAGCCTTTGTGTGCTCTGTGGTTTTATTGTTACCTTCATTCTTACTTTCTATTGTGCATCTTTAACCATGGTTTAAAATACTTCACTATGGGGTTTTCATACCATCATGTATTGTAGCTATCTATTATCCAAGCAGTCAATCACGTACCCTTGCTAAATCCACTGTATGTCAACAAATCAGGTTTTTGACACGTTTATTGAATGACAGTTGAGTGACTTTTCTAATGGGATATTTGGTAACACTTTTTAAGGGGTCCTTATTACAGTGTAATTACATATGTAACAAGTATTGTAATTAATTGTAATAATAATTAGACTGTAATAACATGTAACTTCTGGTAATTGCAGTTGGTAATTACAGGGGTGTAACAACAAATGCTTGTTACCATGTTTGTTACAAATGTTAAAGTTTCCGATAGTGTCCCAACGCACCGTATTTTGTCCTGCACAAACGACAGGATAAGTGTTAGCCAACTGAAAACCTGACTACCTCAATGTCACAGCTCTGCAATAAACAGCCCTGGCCCAATGGCAAAAACGGGTTCACAAACAGTTCACATCAAAAAATACTTTAACTTGTTAAGTCATTTATAGGTTAATTTGACAATGGGTCAATTACTTTAACCATAAATGAAACATTTTTACACACATTATTAAAAAAGGTATGGTTAAGATTATGAGATAGTAATTTGTGCTTGTAAGCCTATTAACTCCTTAGGGCTAGGGTCCCATTTTCCGAATTTTCGCCTGTCTGACGTGCCCAAAGTAAAATGCCTGCCACTCAGGCCCAGAAACTGTGCTATTGCCAAGAAGCAGAGCTTTTTATAATTTATCCGAGTGAAATATGATAGCCAATATAGATAAATGGATGCCTAAGGATAAATTTAAAATGATGTTTGTTTTGTTTTTGAAAAGTTGAGAGGTATAATTTAAACGTGTTCTCTTCACTGTACAACGGACGAGTAGAATGGAAATGCTTGGTGGACTAACTGAACAAAACGCGCCAACCAAACGGAGATTTATGGATATAATGAATGACTTTTTCTAACAAAAGAACCATGGATTCTCTTGTTTGGACACTTGGGAAGCCCTCAGCAGAAGTTCTTCGAAAGGTAAGTGATATTTTTTATCTCTTATATGTGTTTTGTGTGACCCGCGCTGGATATGAATTTATGCTAATGTGGAAAATATGTGAGGTGCTATCCTCAAACAATCAAATGTTGTGCTTTCGCCGTAAAGCCTTTTTGAAATCTGACAACGCTGTGCTATTGCCAAGAAGCAGAGCTTTTGATGACTATGCAACATTGATGAATGTTAAATGTTACGAATTTTTATTTTGAATTTGCCAAGCATTGTTTGCTCTGAAAACGAGCCCGCTAACGGGATCGGATCCCTAAGAATTAAGCTTGGTTGAATAATGGTTTGTACAGTAAATGCACTTAAAATGGTGATAAGGCAAACTCTTATTCTATATAAATATTTCACTTTCTCTGGTCATAGGAGTAACAACATTAATTTGGGCATGACTCAAGTTTCACCATCAGCTGGAAGACAGTGCCCCTTTTCGGTCAGTGTCAGCGGAGGAAAGGAAGAGCGGAGGGACATGACATTAAGAGGTGGACCCATCTGCTGCCCTCTCCCTCCACTGTGACTGACCATCAGATGCAGGCTCCATCAGCCCAGTGATATAAAAAAAAGTGTATTATTTAAATGTATGTTTACTCAGCTGTGCCTCACAAGTAACACAACAACTGATCTACCACCGGTGTGATCATATAGCTTACCTGAAATGTTGAAATATAAATGGTCTGAGAAGAACAACAATGCATTGGCAGGGCAATTCAAGCAAAGCCAATGTATGCAGTGATCATGTTTTGGGCCTATACCCTGCTGCACAAACTTCATTACTACAGTATTCTTTTAATAGGTTAATGTTGGATGGCATTTTGACTCAGAAAGTGATCTCGACTCAAAAGATGTTGGTGACCACTGATCTACAGAATATACTTTCCATGCAATCTGGTAATTTTGGGGGGCACACTAGCTAAAGCTGGCAAATATGCTATGGTAGCTATTCACTAGTTAGGTGGTATTTAGCTTCATAAAAAATAACTACCGTTACTCATAGTGTGGTGACACAAGTAGCTAGCCTAGCTATCTACTTGTGTCACCACACTATGAGTAATGGTAGTTAGCTAAATACCAGCTATCTTATTAGTGTTAGCAAGCACTATTATTGCTAGCTGGATAACACAACAACTAGCTAGGTATGTGTCACACCCTGATCTGTTTCACCTGTCTTGTGCTTGTCTCCACCCCCCACCAGGTGTCTCCCATTTGCCCCATTATCCCCTGTGTATTTATACCTGCGTTTTCTGTTTGTCTGTTGCCAGTTCGTCTTGTATTGGCAGGTCATCTCAGCATGTTTCCTGTTTTTTTCCCTGCTCTCTAGTTTTCTTTTTCTCTAGCTTTTCCGGTTCTGACCTTTCTGCCTGCCCTGACCCTGAACCTGCCTGCCGTTCTGTACCTTCCTGATTCTGACCTGGTTTATGAACTTCTGCCTGCCCTGACCCTGAGCTGTCTACCGTCCAGTACTTGTTGGACTCTGATCTGGTTACGAATCTCTGCCTGTCCTCGACCTGCCCTTTGCCTGCTACCCATGTTATTAAAAAAATTCTGAGAACTGTACCATCAGCCTCCTGTGTCTGCATCTGGGTCATATCCCGAGTTGTGATACTATACGACTAAACTATAGAAATCATGATGATACCTAGGGGTAATGTAGACTGTAAGGTATTTTTACATTGCAATAAAGTTGACTAAAGAAGAAGCTCATCTTTTGTTTGTAGGTATTTTCACTTTGTAATGAGTAAAAAGTAATTATATAGAAATTGCTATAAAGTTACACTTCCCATTAAATAGATACATCCTGTGTAACAACTAGCAACAACCTTGTAGTTATGTAGATATTACAGATATGTACTCTGTGGTGTATTGGTGTGGGATGGTGCTTGTCATAATGGGTTCCGCACTTTGTAGGTACACAATAATTACGAGCAAGTACACTTCAAGATACATTTAAAAAATGTCCAACCTCCTGAGGGGGAAGAGGCGCTGTTGTGCCTTCTTCACGACTGTGTGCTTGTGTGTGGATATTAAATGTACTCTGTGATGTATTTTAGCCTTTAGGAGGTTCAGGTTGTCATAAGGGGTAAATAATAGCATCATTATTTTATAATAATGTGGAATAGCACCCCTGTGGTAAACCCCAGTCAGTGAGGTTGACAAAACGTTAGGAACACCTGCTATTTCCATGACATAAACAGACCAGGTGAACCTAGGTGAAAGCTATGATCCCTTATTGATGTCACCTGTTAAATCCACTTCAACCAGTGTAGATGAAGGGAAGGAGACAGGTTAAATAGGGACTTTAAGCCTTAAGACAATTGCGACATGGATTGTGTATGTGTGCCATTCAGAGGGTGAATGGGCAAGACAAAATATTTAAGTGCCTTTGAATGGGGTATGGTTCTAACTCTGAATTCTCGGCTATGAAAAGCCAACTGACATTTACTCCTGAGGTGCTGACCTGTTGCACCCGCTGTGTCCACCCCTCAGGGCCTGGTTCCTCTCTAGGTTTCTTCCTAGGTTCCTGCCTTTCTAGGGAGTTGTTCCTAGCCACCATGCTTCTACATCTGCATTGCTTGCTGTTTGGAGTTTTAGGCTGGGTTTCAGTATAGCACTTTGTGACATCAGTTGATGTAAAAAGGGCTTTATAAATACATTTGATTGATTGGTAGTAGGTGCCAGGTGCACCGGTTTGAGTGTGTCAAGAACTGCAACGCTGCTAGGTTTTTCACTCTCAACTGTTTCCCATGTGTATCAAGAATGGTCAAACACCCTACGGACATCCAGCCAACTTGACACAACTGTGGGAAGCATTGGAGTCAACATGGGCCAGCATCCCTGTGGAACGCTTTCGACGCCTTGTAGTCCATGACCCAACGAATTGAGGTTGATCTCAGGGCAAACAGGGGTGAAACTCTATATTAGGAAGGTGTCCGAATGTTTTGCACACTCAGTGTATATCTGATCTGTTTCTGTAAAATCAACCAAGTCAACCCAGATGGTACACTTTTTTGGGGGAAAGTGCTAGCAACAACACTGAGGGAGATTTGATCCCTGCACGACCGAAATGAAGCGCCCGCACTCTTGGAAGCGCCCGCACATTTAGCAGAAACATACAGTACCAGTCAAAAGTTTGACACACCTACTCATTCAAGGGTTTTTCTTTGTTCTACAATGTACAAAATAGTAAAAAATAAAGGAAGACATCAAAACCTTGAAATAACACATGGAATCATGTAGTAACCAAAAATAGTGTTAAATAAATCAAAATATATTTTATATTTGACATTCTTCAAAGTAGCCACCCTTTGCCTTGATGACAGCTTTGCACACTCTGCACATTCTCTCAACCAGCTTCACCTGGAATGCTTTTCCAACAGTCTTGAAAGAGTTCCCACATATACTGAGCACTTGTTGGCTGCTTTTCCTTCACTCTGTGGTCCAACTCATCCCAAACAATCTAAATTGGGTTGAGGTCAGGTGATTGTGGAGGCCAGGTCATCTGATGCAGCACTCCATCACTCTCCTTCTAGGTCAAATAGCCCTTACACAGCCTGGAGGTTTGTTGGGTTCTTGTCCTGTTGAAAAACAAATGATAGTCCCACTAAGAGCAAACCAGATGGGACGGCGAATGGCTGCAGAATGCTGCGATAGCCATGTTGGTTAAATCACTGACAGTGTCACCAGCAGAGCACCCCCACACCATCACACCTCCTCCTCCATGCTTCATGGTGGGAACTACACAGGCTGAGATCATCTGTTCACCTACATTACTCTGCGTCTCTCAAAGACACGGCTGTTTGAAACAAAAATCTCAAATTTGGACTCATCAGAAACAATACAACCGATTGGCTCAGTTGGCTCCCTTTTTTTCCATTTTCGCCAAAAATTACATACCCAAATCAAACTGCCTGTAGCTCAGGCCCTGAAGCAAGGATATGCATCTTCTTGGTACCATTTGAAAGTAAACACTTTGAAGTTTGTGGGAATGTGAAAGGAATGTAGGAGATTATAACACATTAGATCTGGTAAAACATAATACAAAGAAAAAACCAACCATTCTTTTGTATTTTTTTTTGTACCTTCATCTTTGAAATGTAAGAAAAAGACCATAATTTATTATTTCAGCCCAGGTGCAATTTAAATTTTAGCCACTAGATGGAAGCAGTGTACGCGCAACATTCTATACTGATCCAATGAACCATTGCATTTCTGTTCAACATTTTGTATTAACACTGCCCAAATGTGCGTAATTTGTTTATTAATAACTTTTCATGTTCAAAACTGTGCACTCTCCTCAAACAATAGCATGGTATTCTTTCACTGTAATAGCTACTGTAAATTGGGCAGTGCAGTTAGATTAACAAGAATTTAAGCTTTCTGCCAATATCAAACATGTCTATGTCCTGGAAAATGTTCTTGTTACTTACAAACTTATGCTAATCGCATTAGCCTACGTTAGCTCAATCGTCCCGTGGAAGGGGCACCGATTCCGAAGAAGCTAGACTGGGTAGTCCCTCATGTTAGTTAGTTAGCTTAACGTTATCTGTCAGTGCAGCTTTTGAGTCGACATGTTGAAATGTAAGTTGCTCAAATCTGGCTTAATGTGAGATCAATAAGTCTGAATAACATCATCTCGGGCTAAGAAACTGTGCTATAGTAATAGCAAGCTAACAGAGTTTATCTCCGGTTCTCCTTCCCATCATTGCGCTCTCTCCATCAGAGAAGGAACAGTCAAAAATTACTTTGGAAAACCACTTTGACTCCGTACTTAGAAATGCTGGTTTTAGGCAACACTAAAAAGGCAAGGCAGGCCAGGGCTCAGGTTTAGAGTATTCATTGCAGTGTGTAATGCAGTGTAGCCTATCTTGTTTTACACCATCCCAGCAGGGCAAAAGACTCGGAGCTGAGACAAAATCATTTGAGGCTGAAGCCACGAAAGCCCTGGTCTGGTGACGTCAATGATAAGGAGCCCTTAAAATTAAGTGTTATCCGGATTTTTCTATTCCATTTAGGTTTTCTGGTTGAAATGAACTAGCCCAAACCTTTGCTGCTGCAAACCTCACAACTGTAATGATATTACCTACTGCTGACAATTAGGTTTACAATTGACAACTGATTGTTTAAAGGAGTGGCAGCCCAGCCTAACTTCTTCCCATCCAAATTGATTTGCCATTGATTTCTGGAGCCTCTAATCATCAGCTTCCTATTCTCC
The DNA here is from genome assembly GCA_003317085.1 of Hucho hucho. NCBI lineage: Eukaryota > Metazoa > Chordata > Actinopteri > Salmoniformes > Salmonidae > Hucho > Hucho hucho. The sequence goes on from QNTS01000091.1 coordinate 918,814, forward strand.
ATTCCTAATTCTTCTCACATGTGCAAGTAAGAATTAGAACACACTAATATTTGAGTTGGTTGCAAACATTTCTTCATGACAGTTAGCAGAAAACCTCCCCTTCAACTAGTCGCCGGGATGCATTGCCTCTACTGTAAACATGTCTTAATTCATACCATCTTCCCATACAGTACAGTAGTGACATCAAAAAGCTCCCAGTTCTATACAATCCTGTGAAATCCACAAGCCTTCCAGATCCAGACTGCAAGGAATGTCTGATTGGCATTGTGCGAGGACCCACTCAATGTGTGTGAATTGAGACAGTACTGTGAGCGGAAGATTTTTAGAAGGGTTATGGATGTGATTTTTAAAGGGAATTGGCCGGCCGTGAGATGAACAATCCCGTTCTTCTCCCATTATGGTGCTATCTGCGCTAAGCCTGAAGGACAAAGAGGAAAAACAGAGGAAATGAAACAGATACATATGTGTGTTGTTTAATTCGATCCTTCAGAAGAGACTGGACAGCGACAGAAAGGAGATTCACTTCACTATAGCCTATGTACTTCACTGTACAACTTTAGTTTTCATACATTGTCGAAATGTCTTTGTAGTCCAGTGTTCCTTGACTTAAGTTGTTGAGCTTTGAAATGCCTTAAGAGCCAGCTACAGTATGTGTGACATGAAGGTTGGGGGGTGTAATTGCTATTACAATAACAAAAATTGGATTGAACACATCCTTTATGCACACGTGTGAGTATGTACATACACATGGGTCTGTGTGTGTGTGCGTGCATGTCTGACGTGTTACGTTACCCAATAAGAAACCAAAAATCATCACTCAACAGAAAAAGGGAACTAGCAAATAAGCCACTGACAACCAGAACGGAACAGGTGGGGTTTTCAAATGGGTACTGAAAGGCATCCCTGGGGGGCCTACTGATTGCTGGCCAAGCAACTCCAGTTGGGTCTTTAGGGATAAGTGGTGCGCTAGCGCCCCACTCCCGACACTACCAGGTGAAATGCAAGACAAAATCCAAAAGTTGAATTATTAAAAATGCACCAATATACAAGTGTTTCATACTCATCAAAAGCTCTGCTTCTTGGCAATATCACAGCGTTGTCGGATTTCAAAAAGGCTTTACGGCGAAAGCACTACATTTGATTGTTTGAGGGTAGCACCTTCAATATTTTCCATAACCATGAAATCTTTAGCCAGCGCGGTCGATAGAAAATGCATTTCACAGGGAAAACCTGTGCCTTACCTTTTGTAGAACTCCTGCAGAGGGCTTCCTAAGTGTCCAACGAAGACAATCCATGGGTATTTGGTTAGAAAAAGTAATTTATTATATCCTTAAATCTCCGTTTGGTTGGCACCTTGTGTTCAGAAAATCCAACGTGAAGAGAACGAGTTCATTTAAACCTATAAACTTTCCCTCAACAAAACAAAAACCAATTAAAATGCATCCTTAGCTTATCTTTTATGAATAAAAGTGATAATCTTTCACTTGGATGGTCACCTAAACGTTATATAAGTCAAATAAAGTGGACCGCTCAGCCAAACGTGCGCCCAAAAACGTGCAACTGAAAAAGAGCTCCCCTGACTAAAACCTCTACCGATTGAACACAATGGTTCCGATTGCCATGATACTTTACCTATACACTGCTGACATCCAGTGGAAGCAATAGGTACTACATTCAGTGTCCTGGTATAAATACTTTTCAATAGGCAGTCTCTCTAAGTGAGCCATAAGCCACTAGAATGACATTTCCGGATGGAAATTTCTCTGGTTTTTGCCTGCCAAATGAGTTCTATTACACTCACAGACAAAATGTTAACACTTTTGGAAACCTCAGAGTGTTTCCTATCCAATAGTATTAATTATGTGCATATCCTATTTTCTGAGCCTGAGTGGCAAGCATTTTACTTTAGGCACGCCAGACTCTCCAAAACCGACCCCTCAGCTGCTACTCCCTAACAAGTTTTAAAAGATCTCTTCTTCCAACTGAAGCACTGGGCCAGCAGCACTTAAATATCAGCTGTGATAGCACATGTGAAACACCTTCTGACTAAAGAGGACAACAGATGCAACTCATTCTGGTCAATGAGGATGATTCCAATCAGTACACCCCACAAGAGAGAAAGAGGTTAAGCGCAAGGGATAACTGAGCTTGAAAATCTGTTTTCTCCAGCCGGTGGTGTTGCTTAATTTTTATTTGTTTTGCTCACCAAGCAAGGAGTTTTTGTATAGAGGTCAAAGAGAGAGTGTCAAAATTGGTTAACAAAAAGGTTATGTATTTTTTTCCTACATGTGACTTATTTGATCAAATATGAGTTTTGTAATGATTTAAAGAGTGTAGTGATATAAGTAGGACACGTGACATCCCTGCAACTTTGAGAAAAAACAAACTTCTAACCTCTACCTTAAATTAAAACCAAAAAGCACACTTTTGTTTTCATGAATTTTTATGATATAGACAACTTTGTGGCTTTGGAAACTGTCACACTCGTATCTGCCCACTCACTGGTTAGAATGGTCCCATCTGATCTTGCCCCACTACCTTACATTATCTAAGACATTTATTTTCATTGTTACATGCTGACCAGACCACACGCGCACGTGTGTCCGAGTGCACCAACGCGCACAAGTATATTCTTTCCACCAACACCAGATGGTTGGCAACCAACTTTAAGGTGCATTACAACAATTGACTGAACTGGGGTGTGGACCTCAGTTCATCTTTAAATTACCCACGCAGATATATGCTCCTAAAAACCAATGAGGAGATGGGAGAGGCAGGACTTGCAGCGAGTCGAGCATCACAAATAGAAACAAGTTCTATTTTAGCGCCTGGCTACGCAGACGTTAGTTGACGCGCGCGAGCAGTGTGGATGCAATGACTGAATAGCATGTATGTGTACATTTATTTTGCAACACTCGTGCACGTGACGCAAGCGGTGTGTTCAGCATGTTAAGATGGCACCGGAGAAGAAGGCAGACGTTTTACTTGCCACCAACCGATTGTGGTTTTTTTTGTTTGTTTATTTGCGTTGTTTTTAACTTATTTTTTTACTTATTTTGTACATAATGTTGCCGCTACCATCTCTTATGACCGAAAATCACTTCTGGACATCAGGACTGTGATTACTTACCAAGGACTGGCAGAATCCTTTTTTTACTTTAACGAGTCTGACAAGGTCGACGCGAACTGCTTTCTCGGGAACAGGCTCAGATCCCCGTGATTTGCGTGAAGAGGAGGCGGAGAAAAAGCGGCCGAAGGGCGGGCTGCCTTCTGAGAATTCGTAGGCGATTGAATAAACCCCCACTTCCTTCCATTCTGCTAGCAAACGTGCAATATCTGGACAATTTCATAGATGACCTACGCGGAAGATTAAACTACCAACGGGATGTTCAAAACTGTAATATCTTATGCTTCACGGAGACGTGGCTGAACGTCGACACTATTAACATACAGCTGGCTGGTTGAAAGCTGCACCGGCAGGATAGAACAGCGGCGTCTGGTAAGACAAGCGGAGGAGAACTATGTATTTTTGTAAATAACAGCTGGTGCACGATATCTAAGGAAGTCTCAAGCTATTGCTTGCCTGATGATAAACTGTAGACCACACTACCTACAGTGCCTTGCTAAAGTATTCATCCCCCTTTGTGTTTTCCTATTTTTTTGCATTACAACAAGTAATTTAAATGGATTTTTATTTGGATTTCATGTAATGGACATACACAAAAGTCCAAATAGGTGAAGTGAAATAAAAAATAACTTGTTTCAAAAAATTCCCAAAAAGATTTATGGAAAAGTGGTGGTATGCTTTGCTATGAAGCCCCTAAATAAGATCTGGTGTAACCAATTACCTTCAGAAGTCACATAATTAGTTAAATAAAGTCTACCTGTGTGCAAGTCGGAGGTTTATATATACCTTAGCCAAATACATTTAAACTCAGTTTTTCACAATTCCTGACATTTAATCCCAGTAAAAATTCAGTTAGGATCACCACTTTATTTTAGGAATGTGAAATGTCAGAACAATATTAGAGAGAATGATTTATTTAACTTCTTTGGGAGCAGCGCACGAGGTAACCGTTTTGGAGAGCCTGGCGTGCCCAAAGTAAAATGCCTCCCATTCAGGCCCAGAAAATAGGATATGCACATATTTAGTACCATTGGATAGGAAACACTCTGAAGTTTCTAAAAGTGTTAACATTTTGTCTGTGAGTATAACAGAACGGGTATGGCCGGCAAAAACCCGAGGAATTTCTGTCCTGGAAAAAGTGGTTTTGACACATTGCCTCATTTAGAACCCCTCCCTTATGAAAATGCCCATATAAGGGCATATGAATGCAGTACCTATCGCTTCCTCTGGATGTCAACAGTCTCGAGAAAGTGTTCTGATTCTTTTTAGATGCTTTTAGAGCAGAGAAGAAGACGAATAAGAAAGTGGACACACAGATGTCAATACAAGTAAATGCGCGCTCCCGGCTGGCACGCTCTTTGGTTTTTTCCTTTCTTATCGCCCAGTTTATATTCCGGTTGAAATATTATACTATTTATACATAAAAGTGTTCCTAAGGATACATTTAAAATGATGTTTGATTGTTCTTGGACAAGTTTATAGGTATAAGTTGAATGAGTTCTCTTCACGTTTCAATGGACGATTGGAGGCTGTATTTTCTTATCATAACGCGCCAACCAAACTGAGATTTATGGATATAATACATGACTTTTTCTAACAAAAGAACCATGGATTGTCTTCGTTGGACACTTGGGAAGCCCTCAGCAGAAGTTCTTCAAAAGGTAATTGATTTGTTTTCGCTGTGAAATGTGTTTTCTGTGAACCGTGATAGCTTATGAATTTATGGTAATGGAAAAAATATGTTAGGTGCTACCCTCAAACAATCAAATGTGGTGCTTTCGCCATAAAGCCGCTAGCGCCCTACCACTCCGTAAGAAGTTGAAGAAAGAAATAAGCAAACACGTTTGGTGTTCGCCAAAGGCATGTGGGAGACTCCCCAAACATATGGAAAAAGGTACTCTGGTCAGATGACACTAAAATTGAGCTTTTCGGCCATCAAGGATAATGCTATGTCTGGCGCAAACCAAACACCTCTCATCACCCCGAGAACACCATCCCCACAGTGAAGCAGCATCATGCTGTGGGGATGTTTTTCATCGGCAGGGACTGGGAAACTGGTCAGAATTGAAGAAATACAGGGAAATTCTTGAGGGAAACATGTTTCAGTCTTCCAGGGATTTGAGACTGGGACTTAGGGTCACTGTGCAGCAGGACAGTGACCCTAAGCATACTGCTGGCCTAGTCAAAGCCCAGACCTCAATCCAGTTCAGAATCTGTGGTATGACTTAAAGTTTTGCCTTGAAGAATGGGAAAAAATCCCAGTGAATAGATGTGCCAAGCTTATAGAGACATACCCCAAGAGACTTGCAGATGCAATTGCTGCAAAAGGTGGATCTACAAAGTATTGACTTTGGGGGGGTGAATAGTTATGCACGCTCAAGTTTTCTGTTTTTTTGTCTTATTTCTTGTTTCTTTCACAAAAAAATATATTTTGCATCTTCAAAGTGGTAGGCGGTTGTGTAAATCAAATGATACAAGCCCCCCCCAAAAATCTATTTTAATTCCAGGTTGTAAGGCAACAAAATAGGAAAAATGCCAACGTGGGTGAATACTTTCGTAAGCCACTGTTGTCATCTGTGTTGCCCATAATTCTATCCTCCTGATTGCTGCTTACAAGCAAAAATTTAAGCAAGAAGCACCAGTGACTAGATCAATAAAAAAGTGGTCAGATGACGCAGATGCTAAACTACAGGACTGTTTTGCTAGCACAGACTGGAATATGTTCCAGGATTCCTCCGATGGCATTGAGGAGTACAACACATCAGTCATTAGCTTCATCAATAAGTGCATCGATTACGTCGTCCCCACAGTGACCGTAGGTACATACCCCAACCAGAAGGCATGGATTACAGGGAACATCCGCAGTGAGCTAAAGGCTAGAGCTGCCGCTTTCAATGAGGGGGACTCTAACCCGAAGCTTATAAGAAATCCCGCTATGCCCTCCGACGAACCATCAAACAGGCAAAGAGTCAATACAGGACTAAGATCGAATCGTACTACACCGACTCTGACGCGTGTTGGATGTGGCAGGGCTTGCAAACCATTACAGACTACAAAAGGAAGCACAGCCAAGAGCTGCCCAGTGACACGAGCCTACCAGATGAGCTAAATTACTCACACGGCCACACGGATTCCTTGGATGCACTGACCAACTGCTAAGTGTCTTCACTGAAATTTTCAGTGATACCAACATATTTTAAGCAGGCCACCATAGTGCCCAAGAACACTAAGGTAACCTGCCTAAATGACTACCGACCCGTAGCACTCACGTCTGTAGCTTGAAGTGCTTCGAAAGGCTGGTCATCTCTCACATCAACACCATTATCCCAGAAACCCTAGACCCACTCCAATTTGCATACCGCCCCAACAGATCCACAGATGATGCAATCTCTATTGCACACCACACTGCCCTTTTCCACCTGGACAAAAGGAACACCTGTGTGAGAATGCTATTCATTGACTAGAGCTCAGCATTCAACACCATAGTGCCCTCAAAGCTCATCAATAAGCTAAGGACCCTGGGACAAAACACCTCCCTCTGCAACTGGATCTGGACTTCCAGACAGGCCGCCCCGAGGGGGTCTCCCGACCCCTCCTGTCTCAGCCCCCAGTATTTATGCTGCAGTAGTTTGTGTCGGGGGGTTAGGGTCCGTCTGTTATATCTGGAGTATTTCTTTTATCTGGTGTCCTGTGCGAATTTAAGTATGCTCTCTCTAATTATCTCTCTCTTTCTTTCTTTTTTCTTCTTCTCTCTCTCTCTCTCTCTCGGAGGACCTGAGCATTAGGACCATTCCTCAAGGCCTACCTGGCCTGATGACTCCTTGATGTCCCGAGTCCACCTGGCCGTGCTGCTTCTCCAGTTTCAACTGTTCTGCCTGTTTTATGAACATTTTAAAATCTTGTCCATGTTCTGTTATAATCTGCACCCGGCACAGCCAGAAGAGGACTGGCCACCCCTCACNCTAGGTTTCTTCCTAAGTTTTGGCCTTTCTAGGGAGTTTTTCCTAGCCACCGTGCTTTTACACCTGCATTGCTTGCTGTTTGGGGTTTTAGGCTGGGTTTCTGTACAGCACTCTGTGACATCAGCTGATGTAAGGGGGGCTTTATAAATAAATTTGATTTGATTTGTAAGGGTAGGTAACAACACATCCGCCACGCTGATCCTCAACACAGGGACCCCTCAGGGGTGCGTGCTCAGTCCCCTTCTGTACTCCCTGTTCACCCATGACTGCATGGCCAAGCACGACTTCGACGCCATCATTAAGTTTGCCGATGATACAACAGCGGTAGGTCTGATCACCGACAACGACGAGACAGCCTATAGGGAGGAGGTCAGAGACCTGGCCGTGTGGTGCCAGGACAACAACCTCTCCCTCAACGTGATCAAGACAAAGGAGATGATTGTGGACTACAGGAAAAAGAGGACTGAGCATTCCCCCATTCTCATCATGGGGCTGCAGTGGAGCAGGTTGAGAGCTTCAAGTTCCTTGGTGTCCACATCACCAACAAACTAACATGGTCTAAGCACACTAAGACAGTCGTGAAGAGGGCACGACAAAGCCTACTCAGGAGACTGAAAAGATTGGGTCCTCAGATCCTCAAAGGTTTCTACAGCTGCACCATCGAGAGCATCCTAACTGGTTGCATCATTGCCTGGTATGGCAACTGCTCGGCCTCCGACCGCAAGGCACTACAGAGGGTAGTGCGAACGGCCCAGTACATCACTGGGGCCAAGCTTCCTGCCATCCAGGAACTCTATACCAGGCAGTGTCAGAGGAAGGCCCTAAAAATTGTCAAAGACTCCAGCCACCCTAGTCATAGACTGTTCTCTCTGCTACCGCACGGCAAGCGGTACCGGAGCGCCAAGTCTAGGTCCAAAAGGCTTCTTAACAGCTTCTACCCCCAAGCCATAAGACTCCTGAACACCTAATCAAATGGCTTCCCAAACTATTTGCATTGCCCCTCCCCTCCCCCCTTTTACACCGCTTCTACTCTCTGTTGTTATCATCTATGCATAGTCACTTTAATAACTCTACCTACATGTACATATTACCTCAACTAACTGGTGCCCCAGCACATTTGCTCTGCACCGGTACCCCCCTGTATATAGTCTCGCTATTGTTATTTTACTGCTGCTCTTTAATTACTTGTTACTTTTATTTCTTATTTTTATAAAAAAAAAAATTTTGCTGCATTGTTGGTTAGGGGCTCGTAAGTAAGTAATTCACTGTAACGTCTACACCTGTTGTATTCGGAGCATGTGACTAATAAAATTTGACTTGATTTGATGTTAGAGCAGCCACTAGGGTATCTGGTCAATTAATGACTGATCTGCTGCCACCCCCAAAAAGAACCAACCTCGAAATCGAGAGAAAAACCAAAGTCTGTAACACACTTATCAGAGGAGACAATGGTAAACCCATGTGTTGGCTCTAATCCCAAATTAATTGAAAGCCTCTTACTTCTACTGTATAGTAAGATGTCAAATGTATGCCAGAATGGACAAATGGGAGCTACAGTAAAACAAACAACAGAAGTAAATAGATACCGGAATGATAATAGAAATGTTGCCAATAGATCTATTGTTTAGTAAGTTTCTATACGTTGGATCCAATTAAATGGCTTTCATATAATACATCCTAATGTCATGTTATGACTTGTATTATCTCTATGATAAATAGAAATGGAAATAAAACTTTGTAATATAAGAGTGCAATTCTACATTTTTTTACCCTTATTTTACCAGGCAAATTGACTGAGAACACATTGTCATTTATAAACTCAGCAAAAAAAGAAACGTCCTCTCACTGTCAACTGCGTTTTTTTCAGCAAATTTAACATGTGTAAATATTTGTATGAACATAACCAGATTCAACAACTGAGCCATAGACTGAACAAGTTCCACAGATTTGTGACTAACAGAAATTGAATAATGTGTCCCTGAACAAAGGGGGTGTCAAAATCAAACGTAACAGTCAGTATCTGGTGTGGCCACCAGCTGCATTAAGTACTGCAGTGCATCTCCTGCTCATGGACTGCACCAGATTTGCCAGTTCTTGCTGTGAGATGCTACCCCACTCTTTCACCATGGCACCTGCAAGTTCCCGGACATTTCTGGGGGAAATGGCCCTAGCCCTCACCCTCTAATCCAACAGGTCCCAGACGTGCTCAATGGGATTGAGATCCGGGCTCTTCGCAGGCCATGGCAGATCACTGACATTCCTGTCTTGCAGGAAATCACGCACAGAACGAGCAGTATGGCTGGTGACATTGTCATGCTGGAGGGTCATGTCAGGATGAGCCTGCAGGAAGGGTACCACATGAGGGAGGAGGATGTCTTCCCTGTAACGCACAGCGTTGAGATTTCCTGCTATGACAACAAGCTCAGTCCGATAATGCTGTGACACACCGCCCCAGACCATGACAGACCCTCCACCTCCAAATCGATCCTGCTCCAGAGTACAGGCCTCGGTGGAACGTTCATTCCTTCGACGATAAACGCGAATCCGACCATCACCCCTGGTAAGACAAAAACGAGACTCGTCAGTGAAGAGCACTTTTTGGCAGTCCTGTCTGGTCCAGCAAAGGTTGGTTTGTGCCCATAGGCGACGTTGTTGCCGGTGATGTCTGGTGAGTACCTGCCTTACAACAGGCCTACAAGCCCTCAGTTCAGCCTCTCTCAGCCTATTGCGGACAGTCTGAGCACCGATGGAGGGATTGTGCATTCCAGGGCAGTTGTTGCCATCCTGTACCTGTCCCGCAGGTGTGATGTTCGGATGTACCGATCCTGTGCAGGTGTTGTTACACGTGGCCTGCCAATGCAAGGATGATCAGCTGTCCGTCCTGTCTCCCTGTAGCGCTGTCTTAGGCGTCTCTCAGTACGGACATGCCTCCTTGCAGCATGCCAGGCACGTTCACGCAGATGAACAGGGACCCTGGGCATCTTTATTTTGAAGTTTTTAAGAGTCAGTAAAAAGGCCTCTTTAGTGTCCTAAGTTTTCTTATCTGTGACCTTAATTGTCTACCATCTGTAATTTGTTAGTGTCTTAATGACCTTTCCACAGGTGCATGTTCATTAATTGTTTATGGTTCATTGAACAAGCATGGGAAACTTGTTAGGGGGAGAAGGGATCGGTGGGCGCTAGCATTCCACCTACGACAACATCCGGTGAAATGCAGAGCGCCAAATACAAATTACAAAAATAGTAATAATAAACATTCATGAAAATACAAGTGCTGTACACCATTCTTTAGCTTAGAATCTTGGTAATCGAAAAGCGTTGTCTGATTTACAATAGGCTTTACGGCGAAAGCATAGCATTTGATTATCTGAGGACAGCACCTCACATACTTCCTGCATATAAATATATTTCAAACCAGCGCATGCATTACAAAATCAAATATAGCGATAAAATAAATCACTTACCTTTAAAGATCTTCCTCAGGTTTCAATCCCACGGGTCACAGGAACACAAAGAATGGTAGTTTTGTTCAATAAAGTCCCTCTTTATATCCCAAAAACTCTGTTCGGTTGGTGCGTTTTGTTAAGTAATCCACCCATTCCACTCGTTCAATATACAGACATAGAAAACCTAAAAAAGTTACCAATAAACTTTGTCCAAACAAGTCAAACAATGTTTCTAATCAATCCTGAGGTACACTAATATGTAAATAAACAATACAAATTTAATACGGAATGTATTATGTTCAATACCGGAGATAAATAAGGAAGAGCGCGCTCTCAGTCACGCGCGCCACAAGACTACAGCCAGAATTAGGGACACCTGGATTTCCTTAAACTACTTCATTTTTCAAAATAAAAGCCTGAAACCTTGTCTAAAGACTGTTGACATCCAGTGGAAGCCATAGGTACTGCAAGCTGGGAGTTATTCCTTTCATTGTTCAATAGGGAAAGGATAAGAATGGACAGAGAATTTTCTTTCCCGGATGGATTTTCCTCAGGTTTTCACCAGCCACATCAGTTCTGTTATACTCACAGACATTATTTTAACAGTTTTAGAAAGTGTTTTCTATCCAATACTACCAATTATTTGCATATCCTAGTTTCTGGGCCTGAGTAACAGGCATTTTTCTTTGGGCAAGCCAGACTCTCCGAATTTCCGAACACTGCCCCCTAGCCCAAACAGGTTAAACCATTTACAATGAAGATCTGTGTTATTTGGATTTTTACGAATTATCTTTGATAGACAGGGTCCTAAAAAAGGGACGTTTCGCAACAACCTGGGGTATAGTTACAGGGGAGAGGGGATAAATGAGACAATTGGAAACTATCCATGCCTGCACTTGTAAATACACAATTTTGCAATTCCCTTACTGTAATGTAACAGTTCATAATAGCCTAATTGTCTTGGGCTGTAAAGCAATTCTATGTGAGGTATATAAAAAAAATATATAAAAAAAGCTAAATACAATATGATTAAATAATGTTTGTTTCCCAGTGTTGAAAATTAAACTACCATAGTTGCTAACTAAAATGCTATTTGATACCTAAAATTATATTTGAATGGTTGTGGTTATTGAGCCTATGCTGAGAGAGCCAGTGAACCATCGTGCCCCCTCCATCCACATGCAAGTGGAAATCCAACTTGATATTTTATTAAGTTCAGAATTTTCACTTGTGTAGAAAGTCAGGGTAGGGATACGTCAAAGGATCCAATTCTTGGGAGCTCTCCCCGCTATCACCACTGAGTCCGATTGTTGCTATTCCGCTAACATATTGTATAAGGGGAAATGATTGGATCCTCAGTGCATGGTAGTCCCTGCAGCTTTAACTCATACAGTGCATACACGTTTCTCATAGCACAAAACAGGCCGAGCTACTCAGAAAATGCCAGGAAATAGTCAATATCATGACTTTAGATTGATAAGGGGTATAATAGGATGGGTAAAACCATCACAAAAATTTAGTAGAGCGAGAGAGAGGAAGAGAAAGAGAGAGAAAGTAGGCGAATGTGCACTGTTTTGAGGAGATAGCAGTAAGCAAAAAAAATTATCATCTTAAAGGAGCATGTATGATGACAAGAAGACTAAGGGAAAGGAGAAGGCAATACGATACTGTATATTGATGAAAACAAGGGCATGGAAAAGTAGAATTGAGTAACGTGAGAATGAGGGGCTTGCTTGGAAGAAAAATGAAGTTCTGCAGTATCTATGCTATGTATCCTTACACTACACAAGTGGATGCAAGTGCATGTCTGGTGAACGTATTTCAAACTCATCAGCCTATAAAATAGTTGTGGCTTTAACCTGTGTCTATACTGATGGGCGGCAGGTAGCCTAGTGGGTAGAGCGTTGGACTAGTAATTGAAACGTTGCAAGATCAAAACCCCGAGCTGACAAAAATCTGTCTTTCTGTCCCCGAACAAGGCAGTTAACCCGCTGTCACTGAAAATAAGAATTTGTTCTTAACTGACTTGCCTAGGATTTTTTTTTTTAAGTCTGCTAGAAGACAGACTGAATGATAATTGCCCAAACAGTAACCTTAGTGGCAATGGGATTAAACTCAGGGGTGTTTTATTAGTACAGGTATACTGAGAGACCATGTGGTGGCTAACATTGCATGGAAGATGTTTTCCATCACCCTGGAGACTTGAGCGATCACTCACTGTCAATTACCTGGGCAAGGCCAGAAGTGCCCGGGCAGAGGAGACTTTCTTGGGGGGGCTGCTGAGGCGGCACACCTGGGTCAGGAACTGGATCAGGGGCTGCATTAGTCATGTTTGCAGTTGCTAAGCACCACAGGCCTCTGTGGATCATTTAACCTTGAAACAGGCTGTCTCAACTCAAAGATATTCCTCTAGCCCGCTGGGGAGTTAAATACACCAGCGATTAGATCTTTAGCTCTTGCAACGTATGTTAATGTCTATGATTTATGTATGCAAAAAATGTAACTTGCTCCTTTTTTGGCATTTTGTTTAGGTATTAGGTTTGCATGCATTATCCACCATGTGTGACGATTTGTTAGCATAATGCCATTGTAATAGTAGTTTGGTCTACTATTAATATCCATAATGCAATGCCCTTAGCGGCTTGCACAATCGAACTGGCATTGGCTGCTGTTGCACGTCATCTCCTGACCTTCCTCTGAAATTGTGTTAGGCATTTGCAAACTGAATTATAGCCTGATGGAAACCGTCAAATGTGTCACTGTGGGTGTAAAAGGTTGTGCTGGAGACATTGACTCAGACTTACTTTTATTAGATGGTGAAGATGATTACATTTTTTTTTCAGCTGGTCTGCTGTCAACTAATGTGGATGCGAGTGGCACACACTTTTTTATGAATGAGGAGTGTTTATCAAATCCTGCAGATCTGGGAGAAATGCACTGGTGTCAGAAAGAGATCAGCATACTGTTTGGGGGGAGAGAAATGCTGTCAAATCAGTTATCTTCTCAGGGAGAGGGTGGTAGTGAAAGTGATTAGAATGCTTCACATTGATATCATTCCTCTCTGGTGAGACAAACATTCTGGGAAGGTTTATATAACATTGCACACAGGTTTCAGTTCACTTCCAGCTGTCAGTGAAGCGTTAAGTAGGTCGAACAGATCTGATACGGTATGAGTACTAGCTGACTATATGTGTTTTTCTGTGATAACAACTTATGGGATATGTTACAGTATGGTCATGGCTACTATGCTAGAGTATTTCACCTGTGCCATGGCCATGAGAACATACAGTGCCGTCGGGAAGTATTCAGACCCTTTGACTTTTTCCATATTTTATTAGGTTACAGCTTTATTGTAAGATGTATCAATTTTTTTACACACAATACCCTATAATGACAAAGCAAAAACAGGTTTGTAGAAATTGTTGCTAATTTATTAAAAATAAAAAAACGGAAATATCACATTTACATAAGTATTCAGACCCTTTACTCAGTACTTTGTTGAAGCACCATTGGCAGCGATTACAGCCTCGAGTCTTCTTGGGTATGACGCTACAAGCTTGACACACCTGTCCCATTCTTCTCTGCAGATCCTCACAAGCTCTGTCAGGTTGGATGGGGAGTGTTGCTGCACAACTATTTTCAGATCTCTCCAGAGATGTTAGATCCGGTTCAAGTCTGGGCTCTGGTTGGTCCATTCAAGGACATTCAGAGACTTGTCCCGAAGCCACTTCTGCCTTGTCTTGGCTGTGTGCTTAGGGTCGTTGTCTTGTTGGAAGGTGAACCTTCGCACCAGTCTGAGGTCCTAAGCGTTCTGGAGCAGGTTTTCATCAAGGATCCTTCTGTACTTTGCTCCGTTCCTCTTTGCCTCGATCCTGACTAGTCTCCCAGTCCCTGCCGCTGAAAAACATCCCCACAGCATGATGCTGCCACCACCATGCTTTACCATAGGGATGGAGCCAGGTTTCCTCTAGACGTGATGCTTGGCATTCCAGCCAAAGAGTTCAGAGAATCTTGTTTTTCATGGTCTGAGAGTCTTTAGGTGCCTTTTTGTAAAATCCAAGTGGGCTATCATGTGCCTTTTAATAAGGAGTGGCTTCCGTTTGGTCACTCTACTATAAAGGCCTGATTGATGGAGTGCTGCAGAGATGGTTGTCCTTCTGGAAGGTTCTCCCATCTCCACAGAGGAACTCTAGAGCTCTGTCAGAGTAACCATTGGGTTCTTGGTCATCTCCTTGATCAAGACCCTTCTCCCCCGATTGCTCAGTTTGGCTGGGCGGCCAGCTCTTGGAAGAGTCTTGGTGGTTCCAAACCTCTTTCATTTAAGAATGATGGAGGCCCCTGTCTTCTTGGGGACCTTCAATGCACAGGATGCACCTGAGCACAATTTTGAGTCTCATAGCAGTCTTATGTAAATAAGGTATTTCTGTTTTGTTTTTTAAATACATTTGCAAAAATTTCGAAAAATCTGTTTTCGCTTCTCATTATGGGGTATTGTGTGTAGATTGCTGAGGATTTTTATTTATTGAATCCATTTTAGAATAAGGCTGTAACGTAACAAAATGTGGAAAATGTAAAGGGGTTTTAATACTTACCGAAGGCACTGTAAGTATGGGAAAACATAGGGAAAACATGTTAACTCATGTTCAGCGTGTCGCAGTGCCACTAGGGATGACATTTAAAATGCAATTCTACCAAGTGTTTTTCACATAATGGAACTGGAGAAGGAAATTCTTTGCTAGTTAGAGAAATTGACAAAACTATGTCCCTTTGGATCATGTGACAAAATGTTGATTTAGCTCTGGCTCTTAGACCTGGGACAAAACAACAAATGTGCTAAATTAATAATGCATAGGAGGAAAGTAAGTATATTTCTCAATGCATTTCAGTTCTATTCAATATACAGTAATGTGTGACAGCTGATATAGTCCTCTTGGTTGGTCACCACAATGAGGAGAAGGATAAACAACTTTTTGCCAGCTAATGAAAAATTATTTCATTATCCACTCATGGTCAGAGTCATAATTAAATATTTATAGACGTCGACAACATACAGCAAGGTCATCCTTGAGTACTAAAACAATAATTTAACCATTTAAAGTAACATAACAATATAACATTGAGCATTCAGAATAACATTCCTAACTACAGCTTAGACACCGTAGGGACATAAATCAGTAGAGAGAATCAATCCACTCTTCCCAACAGTGATGTACTCTACTGTCACTATGCCTGACATCAGTGTTACCCTGAGTTATATTTCAACATGCCGTTGTTCGCTTTCTATTACCCTTTCTAGTACACTATCTTGCCAAACCAAACCAAATTGTACTGACTGGATAGCTTCTTCTCACATTATTATTTTTAGCACGGTTCCAGCAACAATGGTGGATATGTTACCAGGCCAGCTCAGTACAGTTATGTTAGNTGGCTACTATAGCATTCTGGGCTTAGTGGGACTATAATTTGTTTTTCAACAGGACAATGACACAAAACACACCTCCAGGCTATGTAAGGGCTATTTTACCAAGAAGGAGAGTGATGGAGTGTTGCCTCAGATGACCTGGCCTCCACAATCGCCCAACGTCAACCAAATTGAGATGGGTTGGGATGAGTCGGACCGCAGAGTGAAGGAAAAGCAGCCAACAAGCAGCCAACAAGTGCTCAGCAATCAGGATCTCAGCGATCACTGCCTCATTTCCTGCATCCGCAATGGGTCCGGGGTCAAACGACCACCCCTCATCACTGTCAAACGCTCCGTAAAACACTTCTGCGAGCAGGCCTTTCTAATCGACCTGGCCCGGGTCTCTTGGAAGGATATTGACCTCATCCTGTCAGTAGAGGATGCCTGGTTGTTCTTTAACAAACCTCCAAACAATCTTCAATGCCATTCAACACTCCTTCCGTGGCCTCCAACTGCTCTTAAATGCTAGTAAAGCTAAATGCATGCTCTTCAACCGATCGCTGCCCGCACCCGCCCGCCCGACTAGCATCACAACTCTGGACGGTTCTGACTTAGAATATTTGGACAACTACAAATAGCATCATAATTAAATATTTATAGACGTCGACAACATACAGCAAGGTCATCCTTGAGTACTAAAACAATAATTTAACCATTTAAAGTAACATAACAATATAACATTGAGCATTCAGAATAACATTCCTAACTACAGCTTAGACACCGTAGGGACATAAATCAGTAGAGAGAATCAATCCACTCTTCCCAACAGTGATGTACTCTACTGTCACTATGCCTGACATCAGTGTTACCCTGAGTTATATTTCAACATGCCGTTGTTCGCTTTCTATTACCCTTTCTAGTACACTATCTTGCCAAACCAAACCAAATTGTACTGACTGGATAGCTTCTTCTCACATTATTATTTTTAGCACGGTTCCAGCAACAATGGTGGATATGTTACCAGGCCAGCTCAGTACAGTTATGTTAGGCTCGGTTCAGCTCAGTACAGCTTGGTATGTCTCAGCTCGGTTTGGCTCAGTAGTGTGAAAGGCTCACTAACTGTCCTCCAGTAGCTGCACCACCTCCTCTTTCTGACACTTCCTGGCCAGGTATAGGGCTGTGCAGCCTGTCGAATCCTTACTAATCCTCTCTGCCCCGTTCATTAGCAGGGCTTTGATAGTGAGAACACTGCCGTTCTGGGCAGCCAGGTGTAACGGGGTGGCCTGGCTGTTGTTCTGAGCGTTGACGTTGGCCCGATTCGAGATGAGCTGGAGCACACTGGGGAAAAGCCCGCCGTTACACGCCAAGTGGAGTGCCGTCCAGCCGCTATCCTCTGCCACGTTGGGATCGGCCTTAGCCACCAGCAGCTTGGACACCACATCCTCCTAACTGTGGTGGCAGGCCAAGTGGAGGGGCGTCCAGCCGCCCTTCCCTGGCAGGTCCACAGAGCCCTGGTGGGCTTCCAGTTCCACCAAGGTGGCCGTGTGGCCCTTCAGCGCAGCCAAGTGCATTGGCGTCCAACCCTGGAGGGTCCTGGGGTCGGGGATCACCACGTTGCCCAACAGCAACCTGCAGATGCCCGTGTGTCCCTTGAGGGTAGCGAAGTGTAAAGGGGTGTAATGCCGTCTGTCCAGGGAGTTGACATCGGCACCAGCTGTCACCCTGCTGCTTGGCCACCTCCTCGGCTGCCAGGTGTAGAGCGGTGGTCAGGGAGTGGTCCGTCCCGTTGTGGTCAACTCCCTTACTGAGCAGGAGCTTGGCGATGGTGAGGTGGCCGTACGCACTTGCCACGTGGAGCATCGTCCTCCCATGGAGCACCTTGCGCTCATCGGCGCTCCCCAGCCGCGTCAGGGGATGCACAAAGTTCTCATGGTCGTTAGCCATGGTTAATTAAAATGTGCATGAATTTGCATACAAGTTGGATTTATCTAAAGAGAGACAAGGCTTTCCTCCTATGCATTATTCATTTAGCACATTTGTTGATTTGTCCCAGGTCTAAGAGCCAGAGGTAAATCAACATTTTGTCACATGATCCAAAGGGACAGCTTTTTGTCCATTTCTCTAACTAGCAAAGCATTTCCTTCTCCAGTTCCATTACGTGAAAAACACTTGGTAGAATTGCATTTTAAATGTCATCCCTAGTGGCACTGCGACACGTTGAACATGAGTTAACATGTTTTCCCTGTGTACTCACCTGAAGGGTTGGCGAGTGAGCACGTGGATATCTTAATGGAAATATAATGAGAATTAAGTGTTCGTCGTAGTCATCATAATAGCAGCACATCAACAAGGTAATGTTGTTATTAATGAAGTAGTTATGTATCACCTTGACATGTAACAGTTAGCTATTGATATTCTGCAGAACATTTTCAGTCCCTTATATTGGAGATGCACCAGATGGACATGTGACCAGA
Organism: Hucho hucho; assembly: GCA_003317085.1. Classification (NCBI taxonomy): domain Eukaryota; kingdom Metazoa; phylum Chordata; class Actinopteri; order Salmoniformes; family Salmonidae; genus Hucho; species Hucho hucho. The sequence goes on from QNTS01000091.1 coordinate 937,224, forward strand.
GCTAAGGAGAACTGTTTATAAGACGCACACATTATACAACCATAAAGTTGGCATCATCAAGGGCTTCTTTTAAATGGACATGGGAGAGCAAGCCACGAGAGACAGCGAGAGAGAGAGAGAGAGAGAGAGCTTTCTATCTGTTATCTCAACATTGATGGTGGATTCTGTATTTGTTATCTCAACATTGATGGAGGATGCAGCACTGAGCACTCACTCTTCTGCAGCTGGGCGACAGCATGGTATAATCAGGTGTGTGTGTCTTTTCCCCGTTGCTACATCCACCTATGCCCAGGACGTCGCTCAGAGCTTCTGTCTTTCGAACAGTGTCTGGAAATAAAGAAACAGACAAAGAGGTTTGTATGTTGATAACAGAATCTCTAATTGCTGCATGCATCATTCATACTCAAAACGTTAACAAGTGTGAATATTGTGAGTTATTCACTTAGAATTCGTGTTTTTGATCTTTGGAAGAACAGATTTGTTTTCCATCGTTTTATGAAAACGTTTCATAATGTACAATAACTGCTGTAGCCAAGACAATATTCAAGGGCCCAAGAAAAATCACACTGAAACAAACGTACACTTTTGTTCATACAGATTTAAGGTGTCCATTTATTGACGTGAAGTAGAATGCAAATAACCTATTATTTTGCATAATAACGCTGTAATATGGAAAATATAGGCCTACTGGCTCAATAGAGGAGGAGATGATAATGCAGCTAATCAAATTGTGGTTGAAACAAAGTTTGACGCATAAATCAAATCCCACCGATATGCTTACAGGACTGGAAAATTGTTGCTAATTTCGATGCGGCAGTGTTTGCATACATATGGTGTTCGTTAGTATTCATTAACATGGCACTATAATCCTTTGCCTTAATTGCTTCCTAACTAGGTGACCCGCAGCTCCTGTAAATGATCCAATCTTATCCGAGTTCATTTTAGAATATTACAAAAAGGCATCTCACATCAATAAGCATTACAGTGAGCAGAGCATGTGCTCTCCGAGTCTCTCTGAGTCTCCTCAAAGTCTAAGATCAGAAAGCTTACAGTCTACAAGCCCCGGACAGGATAATTACGATCTTTAACAGAAACCGATGCAGAGTTACTGAGTGCTGCGAAATTCAGGTCGGAGTGATGCAAAAAATTTTTTTTAAAAGTACTTGGTAAGTAAACTACCGGTAATTTACCAAATGTACCATAATTGTCTGTAATTAACAGGTAATCTATGGCAATCTATGGTAACTTTAGTCATTTATACTTTAATAATAAATGTATTCATATAAACTACCGGTGAAAAGTTTTAGAACACCTACTCATTCAAGGGTTTTTCTTTACTTTTACTATTTTCTACATTGTAGAATAATAGGGAAGACATCAAAACTATGAAATAACACATATGTAATCATGTAGTAACCAAAACAGTGTTAAACAAATCAAAATATATTTTATATTTGAGATTCTTCATTTAGCCACCCTTTGCCTTGATGACAGCTTTGCACACTCTTGGCATTCTCTCAACCAGCTTCATGAGGTACCGGAATTCATTTCAATTAACAGGTGTGCCTTCTTAAAAGTAATTTGTGGATTTTATTTCCTTCTTAATGCGTTTGAGCCAATCAGTTGTGTTGGGTCAAGGTAGAGGGGTATACAGAAGATAGCCCTATTTGGTAAAAGACCAAGTCCATATTATGGCAAGAACAGCTCAAATAAGCAAAGAGAAATGACAGTCCATCATTACTTTAAGACATGAAGGTCAGTCAATGACGAAAATGTCAAGAACTTTGAAAGTTTCTTCAAGTGCAGTCGCAAAAACAATCAAGTGCTATGACGAAACTGTCTCTCATGATGACCGTAACAGGAATGGAAGACCCAGAGTTACCTCTGCTGCAGAGAATACTGTAAGTTCCTTAGAGTTACCAGCCTCAGAAATTGCAGCCCAAAGAAATGCTTCACAAAGTTCAAGTAACAGACACATTTCAACATCAACTGTTCAGAGGAGCCTATGTGAATCAGGCCTTCATGGTCGAATTGCTGCAAAGAAACCACTACTAAAGGACACCAGTAAGAAGAAGAGATATGCTTGGGCCAAGAAACACGACCAACGGGCATTAGACCGGTGGAAAATTGTCCTTTGGTCTGGAGTCCAAATAGGAGATTTTTGATTCCAACCGGTGCAATCTTTGTGAGACACGGTATGGGTGAACAGATGATCTCAGCATGTGTATTTCCCACCGTAATGCATGGAGGAGGAGGTGTTATGTTGTGGGGGTACTTTGCTGGTGTCTGTGATTTATTTAGAAATTCAAGGCACACTTAACCAGCATGGCTACTATAGCATTCTGGGCTTAGTGGGACTATAATTTGTTTTTCAACAGGACAATGACACAAAACACACCTCCAGGCTA
>QNTS01000091.1:939700-956659 GCA_003317085.1 Hucho hucho
GCTAGTAAAGCTAAATGCATGCTCTTCAACCGATCGCTGCCCGCACCCGCCCGCCCGACTAGCATCACAACTCTGGACGGTTCTGACTTAGAATATTTGGACAACTACAAATACCTAGGTGTCTGGCTAGACTGTAAGCTCTCCTTCCAGACTCATATTAAACAGCTCCAATCCAAAATTAAATCCAGAATCGGCTTCCTATTTCGCAACAAAGCCTCCTTCAGTCACGTTGCCAAACATACCCTCGTAATTCTGACTAACCTACCGATCCTCTACTTCGGCGATGTCATTTACAAAATAGCCTCCAACACTCTACTCAGCAAACTGGATGCAGTCTATCACAGTGCCATCGTTTTGTCACCAAAGCCCCATATACCACCCACCACTGCGACCTGTATGCTCTCGTCGGCTGGCCCTTGCTTCAAATTCGTCGCCAGACCCACTGGCTCCAGGTCATCTATAAGTCTTTGTTAGGTAAAGCTCTGCCTTATCTCAGCTCACTGGTCACCATAACAACATCCACCCGTAGCACGCGCTCCAGCAGGTATATTTCACTGGTCATCCCCAAAGCCAACACCTCCTTTGGCCGCCTTTCCTTCCAGTTCTCTGCTGCCAATGACTGGAACGAACTGCAAAAATCGCTGAAGTTGGAGACTTATATCTCCCTCACTAACTTTAAGCATCAGCTTGCTGAGCAGCTTACCGATCGCTGCAGCTGTACACAGCCCATCTGTAAATAGCCCATCCAACTACCTACCTCATCCCCATATAGTTTTTATTTACTTTTTGCACAGTATTTCCACCATCATCTGCACATCTATCACTCCAGTGTTAATTTGCTAACTTGTAATTACTTCGCTACTATGGCCTATTTATTGCCTTACCTCCTTACTCCATTTGCGCACACTGTATATAGACTTTCCTATTGTGTTATTGACTGTACATTTGTTTATCCCATGTAACTCTGTGTTGTTGTTTGTGTCGCACTGCTTTGCTTTATCTTGGCCAGGTCACAGTTGTAAATGAGAGCTTGTTCTCTACTGGCCTACCTGGTTAAGAGTTTGGACTTCCACATAAAAAAAAATATATGTGGTAACTCCATCAAGACTGTTGGAAAAGCATTCCAGGTGAAGCTGGTTGCGAGAATGTCAAGAGTGTGCAAAGCTGTCATCAGTGGCAAAGAGTGGCTATTTGAAGAATTTCAAACATAAAATATATTTGGATTTGTTTAACCCTTTTTTGGGTACTACATGATTCCATATGTGTTATTTCATAGTTTTGATGTCTTCACTATTATTCTACAATGTAGAAAACTGTAAAAAAAAAAAAAAAAGAAAAACCCTTTGAATGAGTATGTGTTCTAAAACTTGTGACCGGTAGTGTACATTTTTCATTTTTTTTATATCTGTGTCCATATTGTCCATAAGTTTTTAGTAAATAGACCATATGGTTCAAGAGAAAATATCCTAATTAATGAAAAAAACATCTAATCAACAATGGCATTATTTTCAATTACCTCTGCAACTCTTCCAATATTGACTTTTTTCACAACAAACAGTTCGGCCCCTAATTATTTACAACAAACATATGTGGACATAGTAAAATAAATACAAGTGTGTAAAAAAAAAAAAGATTTTTAATACTGAAACACACAGGATGTTGATTGTAGCCTGTGGAATGTTGTCCCACTCCTCTTCGATGGCTGTGCGAAGTTGCTGGATATTGGTGGGAACTGGAACACGCTGACGTACACGTCAATCCAGAGCATCCCAAACATGCTCAATGGGTGACGTCTGGTGAGCACGCAGGCCATGGAAAAACTGGGACATTTTCAGCTCCCAGGAATTGTGTACAGGTCTTTGCAACATTGGTGATGGCGGTGGATGAATGGCATGACAATGGGCCTCAGGATCTAGTCACGATATCTCTGTGCGTTCAAATTGCCATCGATAAAATACAATTGTGTTTGTTGACCGTAGCTTATGCCTGCCCATACCATAACCTCACCACCACCATGGGGCACTTTGTTCACAACGTTGACATCAGCAAACCACTCACCCAAACAACTCTATACATGCTGTCTGCCATCTGCCTGGTACAGTTGAAACCGGGACTCATCCATGAAGAGCCCACTTCTCCAGCGCACCAGTGGCCATCAAAGGTGAGCATTTGCCCACAGTTTCATCAGCTGTCCGGGTGACTTGTCTCAGACGATCCTGCAGGTGAAGAAGCAGGATGTAGAGGTCCTGGGCTGGCGTGGTTACACATGGTCTGTGGTCGTGAGGCTGGTTGGACATACTGGTAAAAGATTCAATTTCTCTAGAATGATGTTGGAGGTGGACATTGCTGCAGTCAGTATACCAATTGCGCGCTCCCTCAAAACTTGAGACATTTGTGGCATTGTGTTGTTGACAAAACCGCACATTTTAGAGTGGCATTTTATTGTCCTAGCACAAGGTGCACCTGTGTAAAGTTAATGCTGTTTAATCAGCTTCTTGATATGCCATACATACCTGTAGGTGGATGGATTATCTTGGCAAAAGAGAAATGCTCAGTAACATGGATGTTAACAAATTGGTGCAGAATTTTTTTTAGAAATATGTTTTTTGTGCGTATGGACATATTCTGGGATATTTTATTTAAAATCAAATCAAATCAAAGTTTATTTGTCACGTGCGCCGAATACAACAGGTGTAGACCTTACAGTGAAATGCTTGCTTACAGGCTCTAACCAATAGTGCAAAAAAAAGGTATTAGGTGAACAATAGGTAAGTAAAGAAATAAAAACAACAGTAAAAAAAGACAGGCTATATACAGTAGCGAGGCTATAAAAGTAGCGAGGCTACATACAGACACCGGTTAGTCAGGCTGATTGAGGTAGTATATGTACATGTAGATATGGTTAAAGTGACTATGCATATATGATGAACAGAAAGTAGCAGTAGCGTCAAAAAGGGGTTGGCGGGTGGTGGGTGGCGGGACACAATGCAGATAGATAGCCCAGTTAGCCAATGTGGGGGAGCACTGGTTGGGCAGTCCAATTGAGGTAGTATGTACATGAATGTATAGTAAAAGTGACTATGCATATATGATAAACAGAAAGTAGCAGCAGCAGGGGGGGGGGGGTGGCACAATGCAAAAAGTCTGGGTAGCCATTTGATTACCTGTTCAGGAGTCTTATGGCGTGGGGGTAAAAACTATTGAGAAGCCTTTTTGTCCTAGACTTGGCACTCCGGTACATGAAACATGGGACCAACACTTTACATGTTGCGTCTATATTTTTGTTAAGTGTACATTATATCTAAATTACATGATCAAAGATTAGAAAAATTAGAAAAAATCATTAGAAAAAATATTGAAAAGAATCTATGACTCATAGTTAGTGTTAATTACAGTTATAGTTTGTTTGTATTACTTCATACACTAGGGAATCTGTGTGCAGAGAGATAGAAAACTAGCCTATTGACACAGTTCTATAGTGGGCCTATGTGAGAGTTTGTAGGAATTCGCCCTTGGCAACTACCTCACCTGCAAACATCGAACTTAATACCCGGATGCTCAGGGCACAGGGTAAAAGTCTCTGGAGGTATGTAGCAAATGTTTCCTCTCGCCGTCAAATTCTCAATGAATTCCTTCTTGCTCCCAACCTCCCACTTAATTAAGCCAAAATATGAAATCTTTGGAGGGAAATTTTCTTCAGACTGATAATCATTAGCATGTACCACTGAACTCTTATTGAAATATAACCCTACACTTTTTAATGTTTGCATGCCTAATTAAAAAAGAGTCAAGAGATCATGAATGACCCTCGTCTCGCTCATTACATTTTAAAAAAAGTAATAGCTGCTTTAACGGCATATCAGCGTCTCTGTAGAGCTATCCTCACCTTGATGTGGAGGTGATCGTCTAGAAGGATATTTGAAGGCTTGAGGTTCAGGTGGAGAAGTGGAGGGTTCATGCTGTGAAGGAAGTTCATGCCCTTGGTGGCCTCGTGAATCATCTGGAACTTCTTGGGCCACATCAACACGTGGCTGGTGAGGAGATGATCCAGGGAGCCATTACTCATGTACTCCATCACCAAGGCGGGAGGGTCATTACACACCCCATAGATGGACACAATGTACTTGAATGTCACTTTCTCCATCTTGGATGCCTCCTCTATCATTCTTCTACAAACATAGAAAAAAAAGACAGTTGTAAGGGGGAGTTGACAGGTTTTTTCCACACCTGAGCAGCCTCAGCAAAAATGTTTCTGTTGTCAGATTCAATCTTTAAAATTGAACACATTTATTTTCCCGGTATTTAGACCACTACTGCAAACTGCTACTTATCCAAACGCGCAAATGTGTTCTCTTTTAGTGATTGTGATTCTATTAAAAACTGGCAATTAAATTACGTGATTTATTGGTTGATCTGTTCTAGAGTATATCCTGTAATAAAGCCACATTAACAACACATGTAGAAATTGGTGCCAGTGAGGGTGGGATCGAAGCTTTTCAGGGCACACTTTTCCCTCCAAAGCTTGAGTTTCACTCTGTAGACCTGTCCAAAGCTGCGTTCCGTCACCTTAATCCAGTCAGCCTCAAAGTAATCCTTCTTGAAGATCCTGAACTTCTCCATGCCCCCGTCAACAGGATCCTTGGGGGCAGAGCTCCTCCTGTGTGTCACAACACCGTCTCTAATCTCACATAAACCCAGATTAATTTCTCCGTGGGGTCTCCTTTGTCCATGAAATGTGTAGACAAGTACTGAGGAGGCGATGCAGCAAACAAGTGTGTCTAAGACTCAAATGTGGTTAAATGTGGGAGGAGCCATGTCACTGCTTGTTTGCATAGCAATGTAACGACCGGTTTCCACTGCCTAACAAGAAAATTCCTTAAGTTTCCATCAGAGAGCAGGAAGGAAACCTGATAAATCAGGTAGCTCTGATACCTGGAATGCTTTAGTGTATATACTCACTCAAGTGCTATGATGAGCTTTTGCGCATGAGTGTTTGACAGTATTTGACATCAGAGTATCAATCAATCACAATAGAGACATCCATAATGATATGTATCCATAAATGGATAATCATAGCCATTTTCTCAGTTCTTGGAGGGTATCCAAAGCAATCCATCCAAACAGATATTACTGTGTGATAAATCTATTGTACAGTACTGTAGGTTTGGGGTCTGCAATCAGGCCGGATGAAGAAAAAAAACTGTCTGAAGAAAAAAATAACAGTTTTTGCTCTGTCATTATGGGATATTGTGTGTAGATTGACGAGAGAAAAAAGTATTTAATACATTTTAGAATAAGGCTGTAATGTAACAAAATGTAGAACAAGGGAAGGGGTCTGAATACTTTCCATATGCACTGTATTTAACCCCTTATTTTTGTCACAAGGCAGTCTCCATATAGACTTCACATTTTTTGGGACTGGTACTGGGGACCTTCAGACGAGTCTTGTGAGGCCTGTGGGCATCCTAGAGCAAAACCGACATGTACGAGTCTCACCTTTCCATAGATGTGTCATAACAGTTTGTTGGCCAAACCGTGTGTTACTACATAGGCGGATGTGGTGGATTGAGACACATCCAATGCAAAAAAACAAACAGATACAGTATCTCTATCTTAAATTGACAGATTTTTATGGGTATTTTTTTATTATGCTAATTCGATTTCGCGGGGGCGCTGAGATCGACCTTAGGGAGATCATTATGGGAAATTGTGTGCGCAGATGAAAAAATGTACCTCACTTAAAACTTGATTGCCAGCAGTACTCTACTTTATGATTATGGAAATGGGTTCATCTTTAATGTTCTTTATTATCATTAAAGGAAAATTACACTCCAAAATCACCTGTTTTCACCTGAAAAGTGGTACAATGTTAAGATGAATTCACATCCTACTCCGGTTGTGTAGATACAGCTATGGAAAAGATCATCTGGAAATGATATGGCGAATCTCTTGTCCACTAATTTTGGATTGTGTCATATGGCTGGATCTACAAAATAGATGGCATCGGACGTTAAAGTATGTCATCAGAAGAAGTCTGAAAATATTTTATCAAACTTAGATTTTTAAAACTACTTTCTGAAGAGTCAGCTTCTTTTACCAACTGAAAACGACTTTCAAAAGCCTATTAAATAGTTTCTTTAGTTTCTTTAGACACTGCGGGACACCGAAGTATTATCTCATATTATCTTCTAATTTCTCTTCAGACCTAACATGCATAGTTGTCCTTGATAGCAGGAGCCTCTTCTGCACAATGAAAATAAAATGTCTCATTGTATAACTTCTCCCATCTGGAATCCTCCTAGAGAGAAGCATTTCGTTTGTATGACACTTGTCTTCTCTGTGCTCAGAGGAACTGCACTCAGAGTCAAAAGAAAAGTCCCCTAGCAAGTTGTATGCACACGCCTTGTAACTAATTAGACGCCAGCAGATACAGTGCTGGGCAAATCGATTAGCATTGTGCTTAGCAGATTCAGACTCTCGGGTGATGCAGCAGTGGCTGTCGCAGGAGGATTGCACCGGCGCCAGTCTCCTATCATAACAATGACTCCTTGGCTGATACTCGTTTTAAATATCTGTGTGCGTCTCAAATGGCATAGGGATTTGTTTAAAAGTATTGTACTAAATAGGGAATAGAGTGACATTTGGCACGAACCTGCTGTCCTCACTTTTCGGCTCCATTAGTGTAGCGGTAGCCTATCATTCAGGAAGGTGTAAAGTGATTTCATTTATGAGCAGCCCAGGGGCATGTGAAGTCAATTCAGGAAGATTATAAAATAAAGATATCCTCCTAGAGTTATCCTGTTGTTGTCACGATCGTCTTTTACATAAATGGACCAAGGCAGAGCGTGCATGGAGTTCCACATATTTATTAAATGTGAAACATACAAAAACAACAAAGAAATAACTGATCGGACAATAACGTAGCGCTCACAGGCACTAGCACAAAACAATATCCCACAAATGCAAGTGGGAACAGAACACACTAAGTATGATCCCCAATTAGAGGTAACAAAAAACAGCTGCCTCTAATTGGGAACCATACACAAAACCAACATAGAAACAAAACAACTAGAAAACCCCCCTTAGTCACGCCCTGACCTAAAACACCATAGAGAACCCTGAGGGCTCTCTATGGCCAGGACGTGACAGTTGTTCTGCTTATGGCTTGCAGATTTATATCATACTTACACTCTTGTAACCTTTTACAGTGTATATTTGTCTGAGACAGAGTGGGCCTTCGTGAACAATTTAGAGAATGCAAAGTGTGTGCAAAGCTGTCATCGAGGCAAAGGGTGGCTACCCTGGAAGGAGTAGGTGTGTCCAAACATTTGACTGGTACTGTATGTGGGAGCGGTTTGCTTAGAGCCCTATACATTGTGGGCGTGTACAGCATGACCCCCTGTGCTTTTTATTCACACGTTGTTAACAAAACTAAATTATAATTAGTTCAGCTTCAGGATATTTCAGAACTACTGAAAGAGCATTCCAAATCTCTGCCACTCAAATTCTTCTCAGCTTCCCTTACATCTCTTTTTGGCATCTGTCTCCTTCCCTGCAGTGCAGTTTTGAGGAGCTTTCGTATTAACGGCTCATTGATTAATTTGGACTTGGGCTCATGTGTCTCATAACGCCTGGAGGTTGGGATTCTGAGACTATTCTCATTACATGCTTCCAGCTGTGCACGGTTTGTTCACCCTTTCAACTACAAGGATTTTTTTATTAACAAATCCTCTTCAACACAATTTCCCCTTGCCTCCTAAATCTGCTCAGCCTCTTCTCCCTCCGGGCTGTCTGCGCTGATCTCCCTGCATGTGTGTGTGTGTGCATGCGCTGTGTGTGTGATCTGAGATTTACATATAGAGTTATCTTAAAGGCTACGTTTGCCTGCTGTCCAGGGAGGGAGTAAACACATCATAGTGATGCTTTACGTAATTCTGGCTCAATACTCTGTCTCAACAACGGGACACTATAGATCATGGCAGACAGGCTGAGCTGTTAATTTGAAAGGGGTGTATGCATGAGAGACCGATACAATGTGATCTATCTTTATTAATAGACAAAATAATGAAGAGTGATAGGCCTATCATTAAACAACTCAATGAGAAAACAAATAGCTTTTCTGTGGGATATGAATTGCTACTTCCGGGCCTTTTTTGTCTATTGGTAGGTAATAAAAGTCCAAACTCAAAACTCCTATATGTCTTTTAGTACATTTTGCCAATATTCCACAAAAACTATTCAGCCTTATATCCATTCCCCAAGTTAATCGAGATACACATTTAGCTCAAATTGGCAACTACATTACGCAAATTTCCTTTCATAGGATAGCCGGAGGCAAAGTCGTTATTATCCTCGGGTGATCGGGTGAACCCTCTTGGGTGTGTGACATCACTCCGAGCCCTTACCAAACAGTGGTGGACAATTTCTCTCCCCTCGGATCTAGAATCAGTAGTAACCACCAAGTTCAATGAGTTATCTTCAATTTAAAATACAGAAGAGGGCTTATTAGCTAGCTAAAGGTTTTGAGTCATCTCAGCCATTTTCTTATACAATAGCTCCGCTAACAACGCTAGCTAGTTAATGTTAGCTAGACCGCATAGACATGTCACATAAGCTTCAGGACCCAGCTGGTTAGATATAGTAGTTTGTTTTCACCAAAAAACTCACAGGGACAACTCTTACATTCCCAAACACAATTAAGGAGTGAATTATGTACCAAAACATTGTATATTCTGTTCTGTTGGCAATGCTACAGTAAACACTGTACACAAGCTTTGCATACGAGGATATTAATTAGCGTTCATTAATTAATGTGTATGAATGGACCAGTCATCCAGCATTGTGGTTGTTAAATCAGTTGAGCTTGTGGCAAATCAGGAACAAATAGTTTTAGCATTTTAGGTAAAATGATGCATGATGAAATAGTGCAGACAGAGATGTTAATGAATTGTCTGTGTCATTTGCGTCGTAGTTAGAGTAGCCAGTGATCTGTACTGTTGTTATAGGCAATTGGTCAGAATTGGTATGATGATATGGGTCATGCTTGAGATGATGATTGAGAATCATTGAGAGGATAATAAACTTTCTAACAAACAATTACTTCCAGATTTGCTATTATACAAACTTGAACAGTAGCAGGTTTAAAGGACTTAGTAAAAGAGACTAGCAATAATAATATGGTGTTTACACAATGTGCACATTATTTTGAAATTTACATGATCATGAAACCTTCTTTATCATCAATTCATCTTGAATCATCGTGCACAGTGGTTTGGTGAATTAACGACTGTTGTCATGCAACAACAGCAAGAAAAGATAATCAACCATCAGGTGATCTATTCTGTACACGTGTTTCTGTGTCATATTACTACAGTGTAAAGTTAAGACATTCACTGCATCGGTAAAGGGAGTGATAATTCGGACTCCAGAAGCTGTGCCCCGGTGTCAAGTATAAGAGGAGTGAATTGAATTGATTATGGTCAGGGTCTGGTCTGCAGGCTGACGTGATTGACCATTGTCTCCTACTTGGTCATGGTAGGATCAGGTCTCCTCTACGCAGCCAGCTGTAGCACGCTCTGCTTCAGGACCCAGCTGGTCTATAGGCCATCCAGAGAAGCAGCAGTGTCCCCGTCTCCAGCGAACACCCCACCACCATCCCCAGGATGACAAGCCTAATCTCCATCTCAGTTGTTGTATCTCAAATTCAAACAGTAACACAAGACGTCCCAAATGGCACCGTATTCCCTATATTGTGCACTACTTTAGCCCATAGGGAACAGGGTGCCATTTGGGATACATACACAGTCTACATACATCAGTTACTAATTTCCTCTCTGATAAGGATCTTTTGAGCGTATTATCAAAGATTGATCAGAATGTGTTATTTAGTCACGTTAATTACCCATCTCCCCTGGGAGAGAAGAATTCTCTTCGCCTTTCAACATGGGACCAAAAGATATGTGGTTCCTCAGATTGGTGGAGATAGCCTTTGGACCCTTCTCGGAGTAGAGATCTCTGTGCTGAAGACACTGCTGCAGTTAGAAATAAGAAATACATGGCTTGTGTATATGGAAAATGATGAGTTGGAGGAGATAACCGGTAATCAGGATGCTTCTGGGTCTCTTTCCAGGTACATAGTGTATTGTACATCCTTCCTCTGTTATTAATATGCCTCCAAACATTTTGTCTCAGTTGTTGTTGTTTGATATCAAAGTCACTGGAAGGAAATAATTTTATACAACACAATTAATCTTCAAATAGTGAGGTTTCAGCTTGAAGGCTACATGTAAGGCTATATACCCCAAACAACACATAGGCCTATTTTCTAATTAAAGGCATCTGAAAGAGGCTGATGGTGAAGCTGGCACATTTTGAAAGGATGCTGGGTAACAGGCTGATTCCTTGCGGGTCCAGCGGTAACCTGGAAGTTACAACAAATCAAATCAAATAATCACATTTATTTGTCACATGCGCTGAATACAACATGTGTATAACTTACCATGAAATGCTTACTTACAAGCCCTTAACCAACAATGCAGTTCAAGAAATAGAGTTAAGAAAATATGGACTAAATAAACTAGTAAAAAGTAAAAATAAAAGTAAAAAAGTTAGGGGGGGTCAATATAAACAGTCCGGGTGGCCATTTTATTAATTGTTCAGCACTCTTATAGCTTGAAGGTAGAAGTTGTCAAGGATCCTTTTGGACCTTGACTTGGCACTCCGGTACCGCTTGCTGTGCGGTAGCAGAGAGAACACTCTATGACTTGGGTGACTGGAGTCTTTGACAATTTTTTGGGCTTTCCTCTGACACCGCCTAGTATATAGGTCCTGGATGGCAGGAAGCTTGGCCCCAGTGATGTATTGGGCCGTACGCACTACCCTCTATAGCGGAGGACTGTTCGGCCCTCCTTTTCCTGTAGTCCACGATCATCTCCTTTGTCTTGCTCACATTGAGGGAGAGGCCAGAGACCACACCGCCAGATCTCTGACCTCCTCCCTACAGGCTGTCTCATCGTTGTCGGTGATCAAGCCTACCACTGTTGTGTCGTCAGCAAACTTAATGATGGTGTTGGAGTCGTACTTGGCCATGCAGTCATGGGTGAACAAGGAGTACAGGAGGGGACTAAGCACGTGCCCCTGAGGGGCCCCAGTGTTGAGGATCAGTGTGGCAGATGTGTTTCCTACCCTTACCACCTGGGTGCAGTCCGTCAGGAAGTCCAGGATCCAGTTTCAGAGGGAGGTGTTTAGTCCCATGGTCCTTAGCTTAGTGATGAGCTTTGTGGGCACTATGGTGTTGAACGCTGAGCTGTAGCATTCTCACATAGGTGTTCCTTTGGTCCAGGTGGGAAAGGGCAGTGTGGAGTGCGATTGAGATTGCATCATCTGTGGATCTGTTAGGGCGGTATGCGAATTGGAGTGGGTCTAGGGTATCCGGGATGATGCTGTTGATGTGAGCCATGACCAGCCTTTCAAAGCACTTCATGGCTACCGACGTGAGTGCTACGAGCAGTAGTCATTTAGGAAGGTTACCTTCGCATTCTTGGGCACAGGGACTATAGTGGTCTGCTCGAAACATGTAGGTATTACAGACTCGGTCAGGGAGAAGTTGAAAATGTCAGTGAATACACTTGCCAGTTGGTCCACTGATGCCCTGAGTACATGCCCTGGTAATCCTTCTGGCCACCGTGGCCTTGTGAATGTTGACTTGTTTAAAGGTCTTACTCACATTGGCCACAGAGAGTGTGATCACACAGACGTCCGGAACAGCTGGTGCTCTCATGCCTTCTATACATGGGGCGGCAGGTAGCCTAGTGGTTAGAGCGTTGGGCCAGTAACTGAAAGGTTGCTGGATCGAGTCCCTGAGCTGACGAAGTAGAAATCTGCCATTCTACCCCTGAACAAAGCGATTAACCCACTGTTTTCCAGTAGGCTGTCATTGTAAATTTTTAACTGACTTGCCTCATTGAATAAAAAAAAATTCAGTGTTGCTTGCCTCGAAGCGAGCATAAAAAGGCATTTAGCTCACGTCACTGGGCAGCTCGCGGCTGGGTTTCCCTTTGTAGTCCGTTATAGTTTGCAAGCCCTGCAACATCCAACGAGCGTCAGAGCCGGTGCAGTAGGATTCAATCTTAGTCCTGTATTGATGCTTTGCCTGTTTGATGGTTCGTCTGAGGGCATAGCGGGATTTCTTATAAGCATGCAGGTTAGTGTCCCGCTCCTTGAAAGCAGCAGCTCTAGCCTTTAGCTCGGTGCGGATGTTGCCTTTAATCCATGGCTTCTGGTTTGGATATGTACGTACGGTCACTGTGGGGATGACGTCGTCGATGCACTTATTGATGAAGCCGGTGACTGAGCTGGTATACTCCTCAATGTCATTGGATGAATCACTGAACATATTCCAGTCTGTGCTAGCAAAACAGTCCTGTAGCATAGCATCAGTGTCATCCGACCACTTCCATATTGAGCAAGTCACTGGTACTTTCTGCTTTAGGAATCAGGAGGATATAATTATGGTCAGATTTGCCAAATGGAGGGTGAGGGAGAGCTTTGTATGCGTCTCTGTGTGCGGAGTAAAGGTGGTCTAGAGTTTTTTCTCTCTGGTTGCACATGTGACATGCTGGTAGAAGGTTAAACAGATTTAAGTTTGCCTGCATTGAACAACTGTGGGACTAAGAGGGGAGTATCGGTTGTCAGCAGCAGCAGCAAAAACATTCACAGGACATGTGATAGGAACAACACTGAACTTTGTTTTGAGCTAAATTAGATAGTTAGTGTAATTAAAATAGCAGGGGTCACAAAGGTTTACGACAACAGCAAGTCAACACAAAGTAAAGAAGAGAGGAACAATGGATTTGGTGGTTATCATTGACTTTCTGTTCATATTGATCGTGGAGGCCTTGCCATTTGAGGATGAGTCTACAATGAATGCCCCCTCTCCTAATACTGTTATGAGGATGTTTTTATGCGATATGATCTTAATAAGACAAGTCATGTTCGATAAAAGCATTTTCAGCACGAGTTCACCCTTCCTTGTCAACACTTTTCCCTTTAAATAGATATTCCCTGTTCAGATATAGGCAGCAGTGGTAGTCGACAGCTAAAGAGCTTATTCACTGTTGGCAGATACTGTATTAGGGGTTGTGCTTTTTTTCTTTTTTTTCTATGTGCTGTCTAAGTGTTTAATTTGTCATCCATCCCTGAAACGAGGCCTTATTGTGGTAAGACCATCAGCAAGCAAGCCCAGGGAGGTGATTTCTATATACGGTGAAAAGAATATTCCAACTTTCAACACATGCCTGGCAACCTGGATCAAGCGTGATTGATTTGATTCCAGGACAAAGGAAGCACACTACAGTACTTACTTGATTGGCTCATTTGCCAACATTGACGGTTTAGTCCCATTCTGTAGCTGTAGTTAGTAGGGCTGTTGGAGATATTCCATGTATGAAACCAAAAGAATTTGAACACCTACCTGGAAACACACAACAGGTTGTGTTGATTTCATCAAGCTGAACAGTCGGCGAGAGACAGCAGGACTTTATCTCTAGGTTCACCTGACTGTTGTTGGTTTTCAGGTTGATGACCACATGGAGGATCCCCAGAGCTGGAACAAAGTCTCCGGGCAGAACGCCGTGCTCAACTTCATCTCGGCCGTGTAGTTGCCAGTGCCACAAATATCATCAGTAATGACCGCTAATCTGATAACAGATTAGAACAAACATGAAACCTATAATTACAAAGCAGTTGTAATGCAACTACTTGTTAATAAAATATTGTTACTACAGTTATTGCTGTGTAGTTACATAGCTACAGTGGTTCCTCCTTTAAAAGGTGCGTCATACTGCAGCACACCTTGCGGGCTGCTGCATAATTCCATGGCACATTATTTAATTGTCAGCCATTTTGATACAAGTGCTAGTTTGACCACCAGAGGGTAACTTTGAGAAGCATTTGATAGTCTCCCATATTGTCATTACTAGATCATTTAAAACCTTTTTTGTAATAACATAGTACATGGGATTCATTTGATTAATATTATGGTGTTTCTATTCCGAGAAAAACTAAAAACTAAACCCTCAGGGTTTCCGTTAGGATGGAATGGAAAATATTGCGCATTCGGGAGTAGGCTACAGCATAAGAGGATTGTAGGATTCTAAATTAATATCTAAGGTGCATAACATTTACACACCCTAATTGTAGTGTAACCAATATTCATTTCACTATGGAAGGCCTACAGTATATCCCAAAATATTTTTTTCAATGACGTGACTCTACGGCAATAATTACATTTAGAAGATTGGAGAAGACGTCCACAGCGGGAAGGATATATATAACGATATTTGGGAGAAAAAAACCAACAGTGAGCAATTGTAATCTGAATAAAGGCCAAAATAATATTTATAAACGCCCAAATATAGCCCTGCTAATAGCCATAATGATGCTGCACAACGTGACCATGTGTGTTTGAATGAGTATTTTCCAGTAAGCAACAATTTGTTTGCCTTCATTAGACAACTTGTTCCAATATTTATGGACTTCAGTGATATTTATTCCCATAGTAATTTGTTATGGATTCATGACTAAATCAGCATCTGCATTTTGAAAGAGTATTTTATCATTATTTTATTAACACAAGCATAAAGATGCTGATGAAGAAATACAGTACTGGATAATAAAGCATTTAAAGCATTTTGAAGATATAAGCCACCTGCATTTGTTTATTAGGCTACTGTGCAGTCTAACAAGTAAATATAGCCTACAATGCATACTATAGTAAACATGGGAAAGTGCCTGATTCCTTACATAAGGGAGATCAGGCCATGTCCAGACTTTCTCTGTGACCTCAAGTACCTTCAATAATGGCCGTACTAGAGAATGTGGGCACGTGGGAGACCTGGGTTCAATTCTCTGACAGGGAGGAAGGAGTAGGCTGTCGTAAATAATAATTTGTTCTTAACTGGTTCCATATGTGTTATTTCATATTTGTGATGTCTTCACTATTATTGTACAATGTAGAAAATAGTAAAAATAAAGAAAAATCCTGGAATGAGTAGGTGTGTCCAAACTTTTGATTGGTACTTGCTTAATTCTTTTGAATAATATTATGGTGTTTCTATTCCAAGAAAAATTTAATTTCTGTTAGGATAGATCGGAAAATATGGCGCTGTACAACGTAACGGTCGGCAGTACAGTACTGGGCTATTTAGCTTCCGGGTTCAATTCTCAGAAGGGGAGGAAGGAGTAGGCTGTCCTTGTAAACAATAATTTGTTATTCACTGACTTGCCTAGTTAAATAAAAGTTACACTAAGAGCATAACATTTCTGCACCCTAATTTTTTAATTCTAGTCTAACCAATACCCAAACGGAGATTAAATGAAAATAAAAATCGACGTGATTTATTAAGACCAGTCCCCATGCTTGTCTCAGAGCAGAACGAAATGGTGCTAAAATAGTTGTAGGCTTTTGCTTCAAATCCTATCGCTTCTAACTTCAATATGCTCTTTAAATAAATAAGACCTACACCACTTTTAACAGCACATTACTCAACACTAGTTAGACTCATGTCGCCTACAGTAGGCGTACAGTATATAGAAAAATATGACGTGACTCTCCGCCAATAATTAGATATAGAGGATTGGAGGATATTTCTGTAATTCAGAGATATTTGTTCCCATAAGAATTTGTTATGGATCTTATAACTAAATAAACATCTGCATTTTGAAAGAGTATTTTATCATTTTATTAATGAAAGCATAAAGATGCCATTATTAGTTACATTGTTTTAGTTTGAACGTGCAGACTGGCACTAAGAACAGAACAGTGGGAACGCTTCCCTAGTCAGTGCCATTATTAGTGCAATGCCCCTTAAATATTTTGGAGATTATTTAGTTCAAATAACGTAAAATGAGCGAGAAAAAGGCCATTCTTGAACATGGGGTGAGACATTGTTATTAATTTGTAAATAAAGCCATTTTGATATTTCTAATTATTTATTTCTGTTTTTAGAGGAAGAATAAAAATAAACCTACAGTCATCTCATAGGTCTCCCAGTCCAGGTATGGAACCAGCATCTATAACAACACAGCTTGCACTTTTAAAGGAGTAACCACTGTATAGGGCATCTTAAGGTAAAGTGTTACCACCTTTCCAATTAAATTCAAATAACTTGATTAACTAATGTTGAATGTTAATATTAGAATGCACTTTTTAATTTCCCTATGACAATAAATTATTTTGTTAATTAGGTCGCTCTGACTCATTCCCAGAGCCCAGCAACTTTCTATCGTGCACTGGACTTACTCCAGACAAAGCATGGTCATTCCCGACCCCATTAACGGTCTGTTGTAGTATTACATTTGGCAGGGGGGTTTCCCTGGTCCTCAATCCCATGGTCTCATCAGGTTGTGATTGAGTTAAGTTAATTTGGCAGGTGCCCACTGAGCTATCGGCCTACGAATGGCGCCGGCCGTGTGCTAAGCACAGATTGCTCACTTTTCACTTCACACACTATTGGAGCCTCTAAAAGGCTTATTTGCTCGTTATTGGCAGAAGCATGTGAGGCATTTGAATGCCATTCCTCTTTTTGCTCCGAGTCTGTAAACGAGTCCCATTTGCCTCAAGGCAGAGCGTCGAATGGCATTATCTCAGAAGAAGATTGCCCTTAGCGATGATGCGAAGCTAGGTTGGTGGTAAGTGGCCCTGTGGGCAAGTAATCATCGGTGGGTGGGCTAATCGATGTGTCTATATACTGAAGCTGCGGTAGAAGGGGAATGAGGTGGCTCCCCTTCAATACCTCAGTGATGTCAGAGGTCATGATGTCTTCTGCAGCAATGTCAAAGAGAGGTGGTCATACCCACTGCATGTTTTCCAACAGTCATGGACTGAGAGATTGAGTTTCCTGATGTTGTTGATGTCGAAGTGATAATGTGATGCTTTTTCTCTGAAACATGTTGAATTAT
>QNTS01000091.1:968182-985850 GCA_003317085.1 Hucho hucho
TTGCAGTCGTGCATCCACTCGAATGGCCAGGTCAATCAACCCATCTAATGTTGTGGGTAAATCCAGAGTATAGATCTCGTTCTGGATACGGTCGGCCAACCCATGCAGAAACATGTCCCACTGCGCCTCGCTGTTCCACTTACACTCCACGGCCAGCGTCCGAAACTCGATGGAATAGTCTGCCACCGACCTGTCATCCTGCCGTAGATCCGCCAACACTCTGGCCGCTTCTCTGCCAGACACAGCACGATCAAACACCCTCCTGAGTTCATCATTGAAGGTCTGGAACGACTCAAGACACTGATGTCCCTGTTCCCATACTGCTGTTCCCCATAGCGCCGCTCGTCCTGACAATAGCATTATTACAAACGCTACCTTGGACTCCTCAGTGGGGAAATAATGACCGCTGCAGAGCAAAGAACAGTGAACATTTCATCAGGAATGCACGACATAGTTGGGGCTCACCCGAATAAGCAGCAGGAGGTGGCAGACGAGGTTCCGTGCTGTTAGTGGGTCGGTCTGTGGGTGGAACACCGGGTGGTGGGTTGGGCGCAGTGGGTGCGTGGACAGGCTCGGCTCTCAGATGTTGAACCTTGGTTGTAAGTGCCGAGACCTGCGCTACTAAGACCTGATAAGCTTGACCAGTCGCCGTAATCTGCTCATCTTGACGATCAAACCGAGCGTTGTTGTTATTCAAAATGTCTCTCAGTTCGGTAACATTCGCTGAATCCATGGGGTCAGATTGTTATGTCAGCTCACGGAAACACTGGATCCAATTGCGAATGAGAAAAGGTTTATTTAGAATACAGCAACAGAGCAGAACAAGGTTGGTTGGAGAATAGTCTCAGACCGGCAGAAGATCCTTAGCTTAGACACTGAAGGCAGGGTAAACCAAATAAAACAGGAACTGGAAGGCGGAACTGCACAGACAGCGAGACACAGAAACCCAGTAGCAAAACGATCTGACCACCAACATGACAAACACCAGACTACATATAGGACCCACAAAACGAGACACACCTGCGGCTGATCTGATTGCTCGTCAGCACAGCTGACACTGAAGGCAATCAGACCAGAACAGCACACACAGCAATGGACAGCCAAACCTGCGAACCGTGACACCTCTAATATTTACGCATTAGCATAAATCCATAACCCAACACACGTCTCACAAAATGCATAAAATCGCTAATATAAAATCGCTTACCTTTGATGAACTTCTGCTGAGGGCTTCCCAAGTGTCCAACGAAGACAATCCATGCTTCTTTGGTTAGAAAAAGTCATTTATCATACCCATAAATCTCCGTTTGGTTGGCGCGTTATGATCATAAAATCCACCGTTGAGTCGCCCATTGAACCGTGAAGAGAACACGTTCAAATTATACCTATACACTTTCTACAAACAACACCAAAAATCATTTTTAATGTATCCTTAGGTATCCTTTTGGGTATATTTGCTGTAATATTTAAACCGGACCATAACTTGAACGATAGGAAAGGAAAATAAAGTGGTGCGCATTCACAAGTGTTTACAAAAGTGGTCGCCTGACAATTTCCTCTCCCTATCCGTTCTGGTCACTGCTAGAATTCCCAGTCTTTGACTGTTGACATCTAGTGGAAGCCATAGGTACTGCAGTCTCAGTCCTACATAAAGTTGTATGAAATAGGCACAATGGAGAAGATGCTCATTTACAAAAGAAACTGCAAATCCGGATGGATTTTCCTCGAGTTTTTGCCTGCTGTATCACTTCTGTTATACTCACATACATTATTTTAACACTCTTAGAAACTTCAAAGTGTTTCCTATCCAATGGTACTCTAATTATGTGCATATCCTATTTTCTGGGCCTGAGTCGCATGCATTTTACTTTGGGCACGCCAGACTCTCCAAAACCGTCACCTCGGGAGCCGCTCCCTAAGAAGTTAACAGTCTGGTGGCCTTGAGATAGAAGCTGTTTTTCAGTCTCTCAGTCCCCAGCTTTGATGCACCTGTACTGACCTCGCCTTCTGGATGATAGCGGGGTGAAGAGGCAGTGGCTCGGGTGGTTGTTGTCCTTGATGATCTTTTTGGCCTTCCAGTGACATCGGGTCGTGTAGGTGTCCTGGATGGCAGGTAGTTTACCCCCAGTGATGCATTGTGCAGACCTCACTACCCTCTGGAGAGACTTACGGTTGTGGGCGGAGCAGTTGCCGTACCAGGCGGTGATACAGCCCGACAGGAATGCTCTCGATTGTGCATCTGTAAAAGTTTGTGAGTGTTTTTAGTGACAAGCCAAATTTCTTCAGCCTCCTGAGGTTGAAGAGGCGCTGTTGCGCCTTCTTCACCACACTGTCTGTTTGAGTGGACCATATCAGTTTGTCCGTGATGTGTACGCCGAGGAACTTAAAACTTTCCACCTTCTCCACTACTGTCCCGTCGATGTGGATAGGAGGGTGCTCCCTCTGCTGTTTCCTGAAGTCCACGATCATCTCCTTTGTTTTGTTGACATTGAGTGTGAGGTTATTTTCCTGACACCACACTCCGAGGGCCCTCACCTCCTCCCTGTAGGCCGTCTCGTCGTTGTTGGTAATCAAGCCTACCACTGTAGTGTCGTCTGCAAATTTGATGATTGAGTTGGAGGCGCACATGGCCACGCATTGGTGAACAGGGAGTACAGGAGAGGGCTGAAAACGCACCCTTGTGAGGCACCAGTGTTGAGGATCAGCGGGGTGGAGATGTTGTTTCCTACCCTCACCACCTGGGGGCAGCCCATCAGAAAGTCCAGGACCCAGTAGCACAGGGCGGGGTCGAGACCCAGGGTTTCGAGCTTAATGACGAGTTTGGAGGGTACTATGGTGTTAAATGCTGAGCTGTAGTCGATGAACAGCATTCTTACATAGGTATTCCTCTTGTCCAGATGGGATAGGACAGTGTGCAGTGTAATTGCGATTGCGTCGTCTGTGGACCTATTGGGGCGGTAAGCAATTTGGAGTGGGTCTAGGATGTCAGGTAGGGTGGAGGTGATTTGATCCTTGACTAGTCTCTCAAAGCACTTCATGATGACGGAAGTGAGTGCTACGGGACGATAGTCGTTTAGCTCAGTTACCTTAGCTATCTTGGGAACAGGAACAATGGTGGACCTCTTGAAGCATGTGGGAACAGCAGACTGGGATAAGGATTGATTGAATATGTCCGTAAACACACCAGCCAGCTGGTCTGCGCATGCTCTGAGGACTCGGCTAGGGATGCCGTCTGGGCCGGCAGCCTTGCGAGGGTTAACACGTTTAAATGTTTTACTCACGTTGGCTGCGATGAAGGAGAGCCCGCAGGTTTTGGTGGCGGGCCGTGTCGGTGGCACTGTATTGTCCTCAAAGCAAGCAAAGAAGTTGTTTAGTTTGTCTGGGAGCAAGACATCGGGGTCCGCGACGAAGCTGGTTTTCTTTTTGTAGTCCGTGATTGACTGTAGACCCTGCCACATATGTCTTGTGTCTGAGCCGTTGAATTGCGACTCTACTTTGTCTCTATACTGATGGTTAGCTTGTTTGATTGCCTTGCGGAGGGAATAGCTACAATGTTTGTATTCGGTCATGTTTCCGGTCGCCTTTCCCTGATTAAAAGCAGTGGTTCTTGCTTTCAGTTTTGCTCGAATGTTGCCATCAATCCACGGTTTCTGGTTGGTTAACTACTTACGGAGTGGTGGGGCGGAGTGGTGCTCACATACATTACGGAGTGGTGCTCACATACATTATTTTAACACTTTTAGAAACTTCAGAGTGTTTCCTATCCAATAGTACTAATTATGTGCATATCCTATTTTCTGGGCCTGAGTGGCATGCATTTTACTTTGGGCACGCCAGACTCTCCAAAACCGTCACCTATGCAGCCGCTCCCTAAGAAGTTAAGGTTTTAATAGTCGCTGTGGGTACAACATCACCGATGCACTTGCTAATAAATTCGCTCACCGAATCAGCGTATACATCAATGTTCTTGTCCGACACTATCCGGAACATATCCCAGTCCACGTGATCAAAGCAATCTTGAAGCGTGGAATCAGATTGGTCGGACCAGCATTGAACAGCGTTCTCTCAACCAGCTTCAAGAGGAATGCTTATCCAACAGTCTTGAAGGAGTTCCCAAATATGCTGAGCACTTGTTGGCTGCTTTTCCTTCACTTTGCCGTCCAACTCTTCCCAAACTATCTCAATTGGTGTCACGATCGTCACAATTGGGTTGATTTGGGTGGAGGTGTGTTGGACCATTAGGAGCGACGTGCCTTTGACAAAGTCCCACAACCAAAATGCATCAACTGATACAATGAGCACATGGATGGTGTTGAACTTCACAACCTACAGGTTTCAAGATACCATATCTCTATCAGGTCTAAGAAGTGGTGGTGGCCCATCTTTGCATGGTCTCTCAACAGTGCACTCGTAAATGTTATGGGAGGGACCATCAACCTGCTCACCTTCTCATGGATAGTGGCACAGTCTATTATGCAACATTTTGGCACGAAACCACTGAGCCACAGAAGGAGATCTCTACTGGCTGCTACTGTTGAAGATCAGGCAAGATATGACAAAGCTTCTCACTGGCCAGTCAACACGATGCACCGGTTCCATAGATGTCGTCATTGTGACAAACGCACTACCTATGCATGTGAGAAATGCATGCGCCACTGCACATTGAGTGCTTCAAGATATACCACGGACAGTAGAAAAGGAGATAAGAGCGAATGAAAAAGGGCTGAAAAAGCCAATAAAAGAAAAATAGAAAAGTCAAAAAAGGGTGAGGAGAAGCAGTACAACGGACTCTAGGAAGAAAAGAAAAGTCGACGAAAAAGGAAAAAAGACAATCAAAATTACTGACATTTTTTTGGAAAAGAGGATCAATTGATTAAAGACAGACTGTATGACAGTAGGTCTGACTGATCGTAGTTCAAAATAGCGATGCACAAACTAATCGTGCACTTGGTTCTGAAGCCTACCTCTATAATATATACAGTGAGGGAAAAAGTATTTGATCCCCTGCTGATTTTGTACGTTTGCCCACTGACAAAGAAATGATCAGTCTATAATTTTAATGGTAGGTTTATTTGAACAGTGAGAGACAGAATAACAAAAAAATCCAGAAAAACGCATGTGAAAAATGTTATAAATTGATTTCCATTTTAATGAGGGAAATAAGTATTTGACCCGCTCTCAATCAGAAAGATTTCTGGCTCCCAGGTGTCTTTTATACAGGTAACGCGCTGAGATTTGTAGCACACTCTTAAAGGGAGTGCTCCTAATCTCAGCTTGTTACCTGTATAAAAGACACCTGTCCACAGAAGCAATCAATCAGATTCCAAACTCTCCACCATGGCCAAGACCAAAGAGCTCTCCAAGGATGTCAGGGACAAGATTGTAGACCTACACAAGGCTGGAATGGGCAACAAGACCATCGCCAAGCAGCTTGGTGAGAAGGTGA
Organism: Hucho hucho; assembly: GCA_003317085.1. Taxonomy (NCBI): domain Eukaryota; kingdom Metazoa; phylum Chordata; class Actinopteri; order Salmoniformes; family Salmonidae; genus Hucho; species Hucho hucho. Next base: position 973,629 of record QNTS01000091.1, read on the forward strand.
CAACAGTTGGTGTGATTATTTGCAAATGGAAGAAACACAAAAGAACTGTCAATCTCCCTCGGCCTGGGGCTCCATGCAAGATCTCACCTCGTGGAGTTGCAATGATCATGATAACGGTGAGGAATCAGCCCAGAACTACACGGGAGGATCCTGTCAATGATCTCAAGGCAGCTGGGACCATAGTCACCAAGAAAACTATTGGTAACACACTACGCCGTGAAGGACTGAAATCCTGCAGCGCCCGCAAGGTCCCCCTGCTCAAGAAAGCACATATACATGCCCGTCTGAAGTTTGCCAATGAACATCTGAATGATTCAGAGGACAACTGGATGAAAGTGTTGTGGTCAGATGAGACCAAAATGGAGCTCTTTGGCATCAACTCAACTCGCCGTGTTTGGAGGAGGAGGAATGCTGCCTATGACCCCAAGAACACCATCCCCACCGTCAAACATGGAGGTGGAAACATTATGCTTTGGGGGTGTTTTTCTGCTAAGGGGACAGGACAANCCATAGAAAATCTGTGGAGGGAGCTGAAGGTTCGAGTTGCCAAACGTCAGCCTCGAAACCTTAATGACTTGGAGAAGATCTGCAAAGAGGAGTGGGACAAAATCCCTCCTGAGATGTGTGCAAACCTGGTGGCCAACTACAAGAAACGTCTGACCTCTGATTGCCAACAAGGGTTTTGCCACCAAGTACTAAGTCATGTTTTGCAGAGGGGTCAAATACTTATTTTCCTCATTAAAATGCAAATCAATTTATAAAATTTTTCACATGCGTTTTTCTGGATTTTTTTGTTGTTATTCTGTCTCTCACTGTTCAAATAAACCTACCATTAAAATTATAGACTGATCATTTCTTTGTCAGTGGGCAAACGTACAAAATCAGCAGGGGATCAAATACTTTTTCCCCTCACTGTGTGTGTGTGTGTGTCTATATATATATATATATATATATACACACACACACGTTTTGATATATATGTGTGTATGATATATTTTTTTATTTTATTTATTTTGTTCAATGTAGGCCTTTACTTGAATGCTTGTTCTACAGGCTACCTCTATCCTAAATGTTACCTTTATATCCAATGTGAATGAATGACACAACTGCTAAACAGTTGTTAGTGAATGTTGCACTAAAATGTCACAATGACAATGTTACAATGAATATTGCACTAAAGTACAAGTTAAAATGTTACAATGAAGTTACAATATTAATGTTTCAATACATGTTGCACTAAAGTAACAATGTTACAATGTATGTTACAATAAAGGAACAATGTTTAAATACGTAAATGTTTTTTTTTGTTTTTTCTCTCAGTATTCATATCGGTGTTGTATAAGGGTTTTTGATATGTAAAATAGTCACACTAGATTGTTATGGGGCATTCTAGTAGCAATGCTGGGGACTACCAGTGACAGAGTTTTAAATGTGTTAATAACTGGGCTGAGATATATAAGAATTTTCATGACTGCATAGGAGAAATATGTTAATTCAGTATACATCACATTACCCCACCGGTCACAATTGTGACCGACCATAAAACACACTTTTTCACCTACTTTCCCATGAAAATTCCCCAAAACTATGATTGATTATTTCAAAGGCTTACTAATGACACAAGATTTGGATATTTTCATGTCTGGGAGCGCCGCTTCTGGATGAGCAATTTCTTGTTTGTGCATAATGGCATGGTGTTTTATGTGCACTTCCAATGAAGTAGCCTCATAGGCCTAGGCTTCTCCGCAGAAGAGACAGTTACTGGGATGGTAAAAACAGCTTGATTGCCATAGCAACATCAGGGAGAATGGGCAGAAGAGAGTGCTGCTTCAAATACAGCAGTTCTGCAATCTTTAATTGAGCCTCTCATAATTGCCAGAGTCAACACATTACGCAAAGAGATAAACTGTATAGGAAGCTCTGGGGACAAGTCGTCTGGATACTTGACAGCCATTAAATGGCCGAAGCAAACACATTATCATCTTTAGCTAACAACTCTTCTTGAGGGCTTGAACAAAAAAAGCAGTTTGAGATTTCATTCATACTGTGAACTGGCATTTGAGTTGTGTGGTTGCAATATCAACAGTTCATTATCTCTGGTGTATCTTGGCATGCATCATTCAAGACTAATTTTAAAATGTGTGCAGCGCAATAGACCTATAATGTACAATGTCTCAGGAAAGACTGACCTTGGTTGGCAATACTCAGTATAGAAAACAGTCGGGCCCGCAACCAGGATCTACAAGCCGTGCTGAAAACATTTGCACACAGAAATGCAAGGCGATGCAGTCTCATTCTGTTGCTACTATAAGCCTCTGCATAGAAATAAGAGAGAGACCAGCACAGACACAAAAAGAGAAAAAGAGACACAGATACAGAGAAAAGAAGCAAGGACTTCAGGAGACCAGGGGAGTCTCTCAAGTTGGATTTAATTTGATTCAATTTACCTTGAATATTGCAGACCATTTGTGTAAGCTATTAGCCAGACAAAACCTGTTGAGTTCAACAATAAATAGCCGCTGAATTTATCCTCAAGCCGACTACTTTTTTTGTCATTGTAGGCAAAACAAGTAAATAGGCTATTTGATGTGTAATTTGTATAAAGGTTTATAAATAGCAGCTAATTAGGAGCTACATACAGTATATAGCCTAGCTGTAGATAGTAGGCTACACTGAATAATTAAACAATCCCTGGTAAGCTAGTGTTTTGAGGGTGGACTGACTATATCATTTGGCATTAATAGACTGGTTTTACACACAACAACTTTCTATCCTAGCTGGGAGAGAGCGTGAGGACAACTCATGTCATGCAGGGTCAGGTAGGCTATGCAGGACAGTTGTAAATTATAAAAAAAAATCTATTGGTAGCTGAGTGGTATGCTGTTGCATCAAACATTTATTTTACAATTGGCCATGTTTGAATTTCCAACTTTAAATACAAGTAATTACATTATTGCAGCCAGGCAGCAGTCTAAATGGCAGCATTCATTACAACACTGTGTATAGCTTTGCGAAATGTTATGCTTAACATGAGATAATGACGACCAAATAGGCTTCCCAATAAACATTTATCCATTAGCTAAAGTAAAGCTATAAGCTACATGGCCTGGCACCACAGAAAGCCTATTATCAATTTGATAGGCAGCAGCATTGACATGTTGCAATTTCAGCACCATGGATTAATAAAGGAAATCTGAGGAAAATATTACAGAAATTCTATCAACACATCTACTGTGCTACACACACATTGAGGACTCTGGATCATTGCTACTCTCCCTTCTGGGACGACTACAAGGCCCTCCCCTGCCCTCCCTTCGCCAAATCATATCATGCCTCCTTTCTGCTCTTACCCAACTATAGGCAGAAACTAAGGATTGTTCAATGTTGGTCTGACCAATCTGAATATATGCTTCAAGATTGTTTTAATTACGTGGACTGGGAAATGTTCCGGGATGCCTCTGAGAATAGTATCGACAAACTTATCCAAACCAAAAACCGTGGATAGATGGCAACGATCGTGCAAAACTGAAAGCGAGAACCACCACATTTAGCCATGGCAAGGCGACTGGGAACATGGACTTGTACAAACAGACCAGCTATGACCGCCATAAGGCAATCAAAGAGGCAAAACGACACTACAGGGACAAAGTGGAATGGCAATTCAACGGCTCAGACACGAGCATATGTTACTGGGAAGGACTCCTGACAAGGGCTGAGCCCGTTTAGTCAAGTGGTCGATTGTTTGGTCAATAGGCTGTTGGTCAACAGAACATTTTTTAGTCGAGCAGTTGCAAAAAAAAAAAATTAAAATTTAATGGCACGTCTTGATTGACGCCTGTCTCAGTGGACTAATCCATTGCGGGGCTGTGGGGGTGGCACACCAGTATCCCCAGTAGTACGTTTACCGTTAATTCCCATAATTTCTAAACTACAATGTTTGTTTGGTTACTGTAATTTTTGTTTATGCGTTCAATATATTATTATTTCAGTCTTTTCAATTTCTCATTGTCGGAGTGGACACGTTGTTTGCACAACCTAGGCTAGAGAAAGGCGTTTTTGTTTATTTCATTCCATTTACAAGTTGTCAATTTTGTTTGGAGCGCTCCAGTCAATGTTGAGTAAAGACGCACTCCAAATTACGCATAGAAGTAGGCCGAGGCTACCTGGCCTCCGCGCAAATGTAGGCTTATAAATGTAGACTTATAAATGTAGACTTATAAATGTAGACTTATACATGTAGACTTATAAATGTGCCCATTTGGGGATCTGATAGTGTTTCTGATTGTCTTAACTCACCACCACCACAAATGAGCTGTGAAGCTTCTCAAAGTCATTTTTATTTAACTCAAACAGCAAGTAAACAAAGTCTGTTTTTACATCCATTGCGAACTACAATAGCTCCTCAATGTAGCCTATTTGAAAAATCTTTCCAGCTCTCTCCCTTTAAATGATAACCACAAGGAGTGGTCATCCCTTGCTTCTTATCCCTTGTGCAAATAGCATACAGCTGTATCTGTAGCCATGATCACTTCTTATCCCTTGCGCAAATAGCATACAGCTGTATCTGTATCTGGAGCTCACTGGCACAGGAAACTCTGAGGGTCTAGAATATGTTAAACAATGTTGCAAGTTTGTTAGAGCAAGCTTCCAGCTGGACCAAGTTGATAGTTGATACAATATTTAAAGTTCCTTGCAGACAGGCCATGCGTGAGCCAATGTAATTTATTTTTATCAGGATATCTTCTACCTGCAGGCTGCAATGTTTTATTTGTTGAGTTTATGTAGACTATTTTTACATAGTTGGCAATTGCAATAGAAGTTACTTTTACATTTGTATAATTTAGATTTATATAGAATTTTTATTTATCACATGACAATGATTTTAAGATACGCCAACTTTACTATAAAATAAATGAAACTGTTCCACAAAATACTAACTGCCACGCAGATCAGATAAATTGGCACTCCAAATGGAAAAGGTTGCCAACCGCTGGTGTAGCCTATTATCAAGGACTTAGAGGACTATCATTTGTTTTTAAACATGACAATGACCAAAAACACACCTCCAGGCTGTGTAAGGGCTATTTGACCAAGAAGGAGAGTGATGGAATGCTGCATCAGATGACCTGGCCTCCACAATCACCCAACCTCAACCCAGTTGAGATGGACTGCAGAGTGAAGGATAAGTGGTCAGCATATGTGGGAAATCCTTCAAGACTGTTCGATAGGCTGGTTGAGAGAATGCCAAATGCAAAGCTGTCATCAAGGCAAAGGGTGGCTACTTTGAAGAATCTAAAATATATTTAGATTTGTTTAACACTTTTTGGAATGTGTTATATGTGTTATTATATAGTTGTGATGTCTTCACCATTATTGTACATACACACATACTCATTCCACACAATACCCCATAATGTCAAAGTGGAATATTGTTTTTTAGAAACTTTTACAAAATAGGAAAAATGCAAAGCAGAAATGTATTGAGTCAAGTATTCAACTTGAAATTGTCTGTCTAGCAATCATCAACTTGACAGAGCTTGCAGAGTTTAAAAAAGAATAATGTGCAAATATTGCATAATCCAGGTGTACAAAGCTGTTAGAGACTTACAGAAAAATACACACAGCATTAATAGCCACCAAAGGTGCTTCTGCAACAAAGGATTGTCTCAGGGGTGTGACTATTTCAGTATTTAATTGTCAATACATCTGCAAAATTTTTGAAAAACATGTTGTTTTCACTTCGTCATTATGGGGTATTGTGTGTACTGTGAGGGAAAAAAGTATTTGATCCCCTGCTGATTTTGTACGTTTGCCCACTGACAAAGAAATGATCAGTCTATAATTTTAATGGTAGGTTTATTTGAACAGTGAGAGACAGAATAACAAAAAATCCAGAAAAACGCATGTGTCTTTCATACAGTTAACGAGCTGAGATTAGGAGCACACTCTAGGGAGCGGCAGCCGAGGTGTCGGTTTTGGAGAGTCTGGCGTGCCCAAAGTAAAATACCTGCCACTCAGGCCCAGAAACTAGGACATGCACATAATTAGTACTATTGGATAGGAAACACACTGAAGTTTCTAAAACCGTTAAAATAATGTATGTGAGTATAACAGAACTGATATAGCAGGTGAAAACCAGAGGAAAATCCATCCGGATTTGCAGTTTTTTTTTTAGATGATCTTTTTCTCCTGGCTGCCGATGGGATTTAATGTTATCTAGGACTCAGACTGCAGTACCTATGGCTTCCACTGGATGTCAACAGTCTTTAGACAGGGTTTCAAGACGTTAGGTTGAATTAGAAGCGAATAGAAGAAGAATTTAGAAGTGGACCCAGGAACTCAATAGAATGACATGCGCGTTCACGGTCTCACTCGCTCTTTGGTTTTTTCCTTTTCTATCGTTCAGGTTATTATCCGGTTGAAATATTATAGTAAATATACATAAAAGTGTACCTAAGACTACATTATAAATTATGTTTCATTTGTTTGGACAAAGTTGATAGGTATAATTTGAAAGCGTTCTCTTCACGGTTCAATGGCCGACTCGACGGTGGATTATCTGAACATAACGCGCCAACCAAACTGAGATTTATGGATATAATAAATGACTTTTTCTAACAAAAGAACCATTGGATGTCTTCCTTGGACACTTGGGATGCCCTCAGCAGAAGTTCTTCGAAAGGTAAGTGATTAATTTTAGCTCTTATAAGGGTTTTGTGTGACCCGCACTGGATTTTGCTAATGCATAAATATGTGAGGTGCTATCCTCAAACAATCAAATGTTGTGCTTTCGCCGTAAAGCCTTTTTGAAACGCTGTGATATTGTCAAGAAGCAGAGCTTTTGATGACTATGCAACCCTTGTATATTGATGAATGTTTAATAATTAAACTTTTGGATTTTGAATTTGGCGCCTTACATTTCACCGGGTAGTGTCGGGAACGGCCCGCTAGCGCGCCGGTTATCCCTAAGAGGTTAAAGGGAGTGCTCCTAATCTCAGCTTGTTACCTGTATAAAAGACACCTGTCCACAGAAGCAATCAATCAGATTCCAAACTCTCCACCATGGCCAAGACCAAAGAGCTCTCCAGGGACAAGATTGTAGACCTACACAAGGCTGGAATGGGCTACAAGACCATCGCCAAGCAGCTTGGTGAGAAGGTGACAACAGTTGGTGCGATTATTCGCAAATGGAAGAAACAAAAGAACTGTCAATCTCCCTCGGCCTGGGGCTCCATGCAAGATCTCACCTCATGGAGTTGGACAACTTCACCGCATCAAAGAGACGATGGACGGGGCCATGTACCGTCAAATCTTGGGTGAGAACCTCCTTCCCTCAGCCAGGGCATTGACAATGGTCGTGGATGGGTATTCCAGCATGACAATGACCCAAAACACACAGCCAAGGCAACAAAGGAGTGTTTCAAGAAGAAGCACATTAAGGTCCTGGAGTGGCCTAGCCAGTCTCCAGACCTTAATCCCATAGAAAATCTGTGGAGGGAGCTGAAGGTTCGAGTTGCCAAACGTCAGCCTCGAAACCTTAATGACTTGGAGAAGATCTGCAAAGTGGAGTGGGACAAAATCTCTCCTGAGATGTGTGCAAACCTGGTGGCCAACTACAAGAAACGTCTGACTTCTGATTGCCAACAAGGGTTTTGCCACCAAGTACTAAGTCATGTTTTGCAGAGGGGTCAAATACTTATTTCCCTCATTAAAATGCAAATCAATTTATAACATTTTTTACATGCGTTTTTCTGGACTTTTTTGTGGTTATTCTGTCTCTCACTGTTCAAATAAAAATACCATTAAAATTATAGACTGATCATTTCTTTGTCAGTGGGCAAACGTACAAAATCAGCAGGGGATCAAATACTTGTTTCCCTCACTGTGTGTGAGAGAATTTTTTTTATTAAATAAATTTTTAATTCAGGCTTCAACACAACAAAATGTGAAATAATTCAAGGGGTATGAATACTTTCTGAAGGCACTGTATACAGTGCATTCGAGAACTATTCAGACCCCTTGACTTTTTTCATAGTGACAAAGGAAAAACTGGTTTTTATAAATGGTTGCAAATGTATGAAAAATAAAAATGGAAATAAAACATTTACATAAGTATTCTGACCGTTTATTCAGTATGATTACAGTCTCGCGTCTTCTTGAGTATGACTCTACAAGCTTGGCACACCTGTATTTGGGTAGTTTCTCTCATTCTTTTCTGCAGATCCTCTGTACAATTGGATGGGGAGCGTCGCTGCACAGCTATTTTCAGGTCTCTCCAGAGATGTTTGATCAGGTTCAAGTCCAGGCTTTGGTTGGGCAACTCAAGTACATTCAGAGACTTGTCCCGAAGCCATTCCCGCATTATCTTGGCAGTGTGCTTAGGGTTGTTGACCGGTTGGAAGGTGAACCTTTGCCCCCAGTCTGAGTTCGTGAGTACTCTGGAGCAGGTTTTCATCAAGGATTTCTCCGTACTTTGCTCCATTCATCTTTCCCTCGATCCTGGCTAGTCTCCCAGTCCCTGCCACTGAAAAGAATCCTCACAGTATGATGCTGACACCACCATGCGTCACCGTAGGGATGGTGCCAGCAAGTGCTCAGCATATGTGGGAACTCCTTCAAGACTGTTTGAAAAGCATTCCAGCGGAAGCTGTTTGAGAGAATGCCAAGAGTATGCAAAGCTGTCATCAAGGCAAAGGGTGGATACTGGGGGGGCAGTAACCAGCTGCTGGATGGTCGACCTTTCACACCCTGCTGTAAATCTCTAGAGGGGGAGACTTTCTCTCTTTAGCCTCCAGTAGTGGCTAAAGGAATGTATTTTGTCTCCAGAGATTTTTGCCCGCCCAAAACTCTAGCATCCAAAAGTGCATAATGGAACAATAATTCTAACATGGGGAATGTGGGAAATGGTCAGTGGGATATGTAGAAAATAAATGTCATATTGTTTTTCATTTTGTGATATCATTAAGAACTGTATGGACAAAATTCTGTAACTTGGGAAGGATACCCCCATTATCTGTCAAGTTTCCATCCAATACGTTGTGTGAAGATTTTTTTTAATTTTTGTTACGATAGGAATGTGATTTTAGGGTGTCATAAGAGATAACGTCTAATCATTTCCTTTGCATATTAACTTCTTAGGGAGCGGCAGCATAGGTGACGGTTTTGGAGAGTCTGGCGTGCCCAAAGTAAAATGCCTGCCACTCAGGCCCAGAAAATAGGATATGCACATAATTAGTACTATTGGATAGGAAACACTCTGAAGTTTCTAAAAGTGTTAAAATAATGTATGTGATTTGGATTTGCAGTTTTTTTTGTAAATGACCTTCTTCTCCAGGGTGCCTATTCATTTGTATTTTACCTAGGACTGAGACTGCAGTACCTATGGCTTCCACTAGATGTCAGTCTTTATACAAAGCCTGGAAGCTGTAGCAGTGAGCAGAACGGATAGTAACAGGAAATAGTCCAGGTAGCTCAGATGTCAACAAGATTTTACGGGCGCAAGACCGAGTGCGCGCCCCACTGTATTTTCCTTTTATAATGTTTAGGTTACCATCATAGTGAAATATTATCGCTAATATTCATAAAAGGATAGCTAAAGATGCATTTTAAAGGATCTATGATTTGTTTAGGAAAAGTTGATAGGTATATTTGAACGCGTTCTCTTCACGGTTCAATGGGCGATTCGACGGTGGATTTTCTGATCATAACGCGCCAACCAAACGGAGATTTATGGATATAAGAAATTACTTTTTCTAACAAAATAACCATTGGATGTCTTCGTTGGACACTTGGGAAGCCCTCAGCAGAAGTTCTTCGAAAGCTAAGTGATTTTTTTTAGCTCTTATATGGGTTTTGTGTGACCCGCGCTGGATATGAATTTATGCTAATGTGGAAAATATGTGGGGTGCTATCCTCAAACAATCAAATGTTGTGCTTTCGCCGTAAAGCCTTTTTGACAACGCTGTGATATTGCCAAGAATCAGAGCTTTTGATGACTATGCAACACTTGTATATTGATGAATGTTTAATAATTCAACTTTTGGATTTTTAATTTGCCGCCTTACATTTCACCGGGTAGTGTCAGGAGTGGCCCGCTAGCGCGCCACTACTCCCTAAGTAGTTAAGTAGCCACGCCCGAGTGAAGTCAGAAGAGCGTGTCAGACGGACAGAGCCATCCCCTTTGGCCAGATCGCATAAAAAGGCTTGGTAACAAAATAAACATTAGACCAGGAAAGATTAAGCATTAGCTACATGTTGGAAATGGTTGAAACTTTGAACCTCAGCACGAGAAGAAGAAATTAACTCACATTCCTTTGGACCAGAGAGACGAACAGCTGCAGCTCATGTCCATCGTGGTCCGAATCCTGAATGCCAACCAGAGGTGGAAGAGGCGAGAAGCTCCCCTCAGACAATCACTGGTACAGCTGATTAGCTGTCCTAAGTACGGTATCTAGGAAAGTGAATTCAAGTAGGCCCATCCTATTATTCTCTTCAGACCATCGTCTACAACGCTGCTCTCATCACCCTGGGGATCTGGGGATCATCGACAGGGCTGATTAGCCTGTCTTCAGAGGACCAATCTTCCAGAACGAGTGGAAACCCATGGCTTCAATGACTAAGAAGAAGGACATTGTAACCTCTTTTGGACAATCAGATAGTGTAAGGCTCTGATTGTCCAAAAGAGGTCACAATGTCCTTCTTAGTTGCCCGTGGCTTCAATGACTTGTCATGTAGTCTGGAGCAGAACTAAAAGGGGGTGTTCACTTCCACTCGTTCTGGAAGATTGGTCAACCGAACCCCTTTCCGAGAAGGCTTGGTTCCAACAGAGATAAACGATGAACAACATTTCACACATAAATACATTCATGATTTCTTTCTCCAAACGGGCGGCGGGTCATGTGCAAAGTATATGGTTAACAGGAGAATAGGTATAGAATGTGTCCCCTTTTCTCTGTCTCTCTCTTTTCCACCCTCTCCATCTCTGTGTAATAAGCCGTCATATTTTGTCAGTCCACTAGGGACCTTTGTGTCATGTAATGGGTGTATGTTTATTCTGTGTTATTATTTAGTTAGCTAATAAATAAATGATTAAACTAATTTGTGTAATACTGAATAATGAGCAAGGCTGGGGTTTTTGCAGATCCAAGAAGGTTACGACTGTTCAGAATGATGATATGATAAGAGGTAATTATAAATAAGACTGTTTATCGATGAGGTAGATATATACCTTATAGAGTTTCATTCGGAAAATGGTAACTCTTCTTCCGTGGTGTCCCAAATACTAATGAGTTAATTGTTACATGATTCATTTAATCGGGTAACAAATAAACATATTTAGTGGATTAAATAAATAACAGTCATCAGATTAAAGAAGTCACGACTACTTTGACGAATCTCAAATATAAAATATATTTTGATTTGTTTAACACTTTTTTTGTTTACTACATGATTCCATATGTGTTATTTCATAGTTTTCATGTCTTCACTATTATTCTACAATGCAGAAAATAGTACAAATAAAGGAAAAACCTTGAATGAGTAGGTGTGTCCAAACTTTTGAATGGTACTGTATATTCTGGGCTCTGACATTGTTCGTTCTGATATTTCTTAATTTCTTTCTTTTTTAGTTTTTGGATCATGTGTGTATTGTTTTGTATTGCTATGTATTACTGCACTGTTGGAGCTAGAAACACAAGCATTTTGCTGCACCTGCGATAACATCTGCAAATCTGTGTACGCGACCAATAAAGTTTGATTTGACTTGATGGACAGCGATCGGTAGTTTATCATTTGGGAGTGGCTGTCTGGGGGGGGTGTCCAGAGAAACTGAGAACTGAGATATGACAGTGTAAGGGCTGAGAGGTTGAGGTGTGTGTGTGTGTGTGTGTGTGTGTGTGTGTGTGTGTGTGTGTGTGTGTGTGTGTGTGTGTGTGTGTGTGTGTGTGTGTGTGTGTGTGTGTGTGTGTGTGTGTGTGTGTGTGTGTGTGTGTGTGTGTGTGTGTGTGTGTGTGTGTGTGTGTGTGTGTGTGTGTGTGTGTGTGTGTGTGTGAGTGAGTGCGTGTGCCTGCATGTGTGCATGCATGGGTGCGTGTGTGTGAGCATACGTGCAAGTGTGATTAATTGACATAGCTAGTACCTGGGCACTGCTTTACACAGCTTCCCCAGAGTGATGGCAGCATTCTGCTGCACAGCACTTCTCTTGGCATCGCTTGCAGCGTGGCG
>QNTS01000091.1:1006292-1098597 GCA_003317085.1 Hucho hucho
ATATGTTTTTATATATATATATAGAAATAGACTGTCAACAATTATAACCCTTCGGGATTCAAACCCAGGACTCTAACCTCAGAATTCGGGACTCTAACCCAGGACTCAAACCTTTTTATTACCCGTAGGTCATTCAAACCGATGTTCTCGTACGCCGACGGAACATCCACAGTACTACACACGCTCGATAACTTATCTTATTTCCAATATGACTTCAAAATTCATTCACACTTATGTTTATGGTACGCCGCCCACTTAACACTTTGATGTATTACAATCGCACGATCTTATCTTATCTTATTTCCAATATAATACTGGATTGATCAAATCGAGATATAATATTATATTGCCGTTATCCACACTCGTACTATTAAGTCGACACGCCGGTCACTTATTTTACATACAAACTAGTAGATTGTCATTCTACCTAATACATCACTTTCACTGTCATACTGCCGTTATCCACATTTATACCAGTAAGTTCGCCGACTTACCACATTCAACCCAGTACATTCCATTCGTTGTTATAATGTTGACAGGCCTGATCAGTTAAGATTGCAGTTACCATCAGTATTCTTGTCAATTATTCCATTGTTCACTATATCAGGCGTTAATTAGTATAACATTTTGTAACTTACACCGAACAGGTGTCTCACAAAATAAATTTGGATAATGCCCAATGTGCAGACTTTTAGTTATTCACAATAGGTATCTGCTTACCTGTTTTTAGTAGACCAGTCTAGTTTGTGAGACACACCGTCCGACGACAGTACTGGCCAATCGGCTGGCACGTCAATGTCCAGCGAAGTCCGTCACCAGATCACGTCGGGGTCACCAATTGTTAGGGTTGCGAAAATCAAATCTGGTATCAGGACAAAAGGTGACACAGAGTCACCAAGAATCTTCTATGTTTTTTATTATTAGTCAAGCAATAAATGGTAAATGCAATCTTCGTATATACGGGTTCAATGTAGTACCACGCAGGGTTAACAGAGAACTGCCCTTTCTGCTAAATGCATTGGTATAAGTATGTTCTGACAGAGTTAGTTCCCACCTCGGGATGGGCCTATCAGAACAGTGGCTGGGCGTGGTTTAGACTTGCCTGGCCAATAGTAGGCGCACAGGCTGGTCCCAGCCTCTTGGCGCTTGTTGTCCGGGGTTACTGAGGCCACAGGCTCAGTCCTGTTTGCGTCTCCACATCTTTCTATTCATGTGTTCCTAGCTCAACATACTGTTATCTCCCAAGGTTATACTGCCCCTTAGCCAGACACCAGGTGTTTGCACAATTCACTGTATTGTTCCACAATTTATCAGCCTTAGCTCAAACATATTCCTGTGTAGCAAAGAAACATATTCTCAAACCTAACAATTAGCAAAGAAACATATTCTCAAACCCAACACTAGTTAGTATATCTGTAGCTAGCTAAAGCATCAGCATGTTTACCTGGTCCACTAGCCCTCCTATGTTTGTGTCGGAGTGACTTCAGGTGCTCCACCGCAGTTTGACTCCATACCTAGTTGATTGAAGCCTGAAAGACTTTGAATGCTGGCAGAAAAATTCTCCTCCATCCTCGTACAGTTCAGCTGGAAACTCTCTGTCCCTGGCTGTTATTCTGGTCGCCAAGTGTTTACTCCTCAGCTCCTTTGCTGTAAATCTGGGCATTTTTTGTTAGATACTGTACTTCTCTCCTCAGACAACTGTCATTAAGATACACGGAGCTGTCTGCACCCTGCACCTCTCACTCACACAGGAGAGGGACTACACCTCTGGCTACACATTTCGGTGATTGAAATACATCAATAAAAACAGAGGAAATTCAGCAAAAGTCATTTTTTTTTAAATGTGCTATCAGCTGGCAGCTTATTTTTAGCTTTATGCATTCTATTTGAAATTACGCATATTTTGTCCGAATTCTGTGCGGGTCTAGACATGTCTCACACAAACAGCACTGTAGAGTAGGTGAAACATAGAGAGAGTCCTTGACAAAGGCTCCAGACTACATTAGTAATGTAATCCCATCCAGCGCCATTTAAGTCAAACGAAATAGACCGTGAGTCTCCTTCTGTATGTACGTCACAAATGACACCATATTCCCTTTATAGTCCACTTCTTTTGACCAGAGCCATATGGGCCCTGGACAAAAGTAGTGCACTATATAGGGAAAAGGGTGCCATTTGGGAAGCAAGCCTATTTTCACAAGTGACAGTGTGAGTTGAGAAACAGAGCGGCCATCCGGCTTTCAAGTGAGATTAACCGTGGGATAGCGCATGGTGATGGATTGGGATGTCAACCCCGTTGTTCACTTTGCATTCTCTAGAAGCCTCCTAACTGTGCAGCCAAGTGAATTTAAACAGCTCTTTAATATGTATGCCTATGATATATGGCAATACAATAGACCAGTGGTGGTGTAAAGTACTTAATTAAAAATACTTTAAAGTACTATTTAAGTAGTTTTTGGGGTATCTGTACTTTACTTTACCATTTATATTTTTGACAACTTTTACTTTTACTCCACTACATTCCTAAAGAAAATCATGTACTTTTCACTCCTTACATTTTCCCTGACACCCAAAAGTACTTGTTACATTTTGAATGCTTAACAGTACAGGAAAATTGTCTAATTCACGCACTTATCAAGAGAACATCCCTGGTCATCCCTACTGCCTCTGATCTGGCAGACTCACTAAACACACATGCTTTGTTTGTAAATTATGTCTGAGTGTTGAACTGTGCTCCTGGCTATCCGTAAATAATAAAAAAAAAATAAGAAAATCGTGTCGTCTGGTTTGCTTAATATAAGAAATGTTAAATGATTTATACTTTTACTTTTGATACTTATAGACTTTTTGAACCAATTATGTACAGACCTCTACTCAAGTAATATTTTACTGTGTGACTTTTACTTTTACTTGAGTCATTATCTTTTAAGGTATCTTTACTTTAACTCAAGTATGACATTTTTTTCCACCCCTGCAATAGTCTAGCCTGGTGGGTCAGGGTCCCCCCAGTTTTATCATTGGAATGTGATAGTCTAGCCTGGTGGGTAATTTTTGTCCCCAAAGTTTTATCATTGGAATGTGATATAAAACGAGGCAACGGTGTGCTTTAGGACCATGCAGATGTCCCCCCCCCACTTCTAAAACCAAAGTTGCACCCCTAAAAATGTGTATGTATTTTTTCCTATGAAGTGATAGCATTGTGATGGCATTGTTCTCCAAACACTGTCGAAGGCTGCCGCCAAAACATGTCCGTTTGTTCTGACATCTGCAACTTAAAAAATACAATAAAACGTAAATAAATATTTCGGTGAGATTTTTCCCCCTTCAAATAATAACATCCACCATTTTGTTAGGAAAAGCTATTTATTGCATTAGCTACAGTGTACATTGTCCAAACTTGTTTTCTGTGGCAAAGTTCTCAAAAATAGTTAACGCTGTGGTTTCCAGCTGGCTCTGTGTGGATATGCACGGCATCAAGTTTCCCACCAACCTGCAGAGTGGTGTGAGGAAGACAAAATTTTCAGTAACACTTTTCTTTAAGCCAAGACAATTATCCAACTTGCTATGTTATTGTGTTACTGGTCGACTACAAAATTAAATGTGTATTGTTAATCGCACACAACATATTTTGCAATCCTACAACTACACTTATTATACCCCACTTATTTTACATTTTAATTTCCCTAAACTCTGAGTGGACGGCTCTATCTGCTGTCTGAAACAACTGAAAGAGGAGAAGGCAGGTAGGTTTGATTTGATTATAGTGTGTGATTCTTGTCAGCCAAAACACACAATTACCAATAGGGACCTGTTCTCTTACATACGCAAATTCAGGTTCTCAAAGGCCAAGCATCTTCCATGTGGAGTTTGGGAGGACAAAGACAGCAACGCCAGGCATTCGCTCCACACCGCCGCCATTCCTGATGCTAATAAGTCAACAATGTACTCTTTTGAGGCTGGGCATCTCATCAGCATGTTTTGGTTTTCATCTGAAAGCAAGCAGCCCAGGAGAAAAAATACCTTCAGAAACACGGACAGTTCCAGTATGAATTGAATCATACATTGCATGCAGTTTGAATTGATTTGAATGTTATTTGTCAGGGGATGATTGTAGGCCTACTTTAAGTGCAAAAGCAACAATATAATTGCACTTGCCTCCTTAATTGGCAGATTTTTTACATCAAATGTTTTCCCCTATTTTGATATTGGCACAACAGGTTTTGGATAGCTGTATAATTGATTTGTCACCATTTGGGAGAAAAAGGAGCAATTATTTTCTCTTGGTAACATGAATTTTGATGTGGAAAAATGGTCAGTCTGGGATTCAAACAACAAAGAAGCGGTCGCCCCTTAATGGTAATTTTAACCATGTTTTGAAGCTACAATGTGTGAGTTTACAATTACAAAAGTTAATATTTTGTGGGTTCTGCAAGACATGAGGTATGTATAAATTATATTCTTCAAGAATCAATGGCTATATCATTGTTAAAAAACGGATGTACCAATTCCAGATTGCCCCTTAAGCACACATTGCTTGTGTAACTACAGAACAAGTGTGCACTTAATAAGGAGTTGTCAAAAACGGATGAAAGGCAGAATAATGAGAAAACAATGGGATAATTGAAGACGTTTGGCATTTCATGAATTTTTTTCTCACAATTTCTCTTGACAAAAAAACCTATGTGCGAAAAAGACGAGGAAATATCACTCTGATGTAGGTCTACAAACCATTTCCATCACAAATCACCCTCCACAATTTCGTACAGACTTGAATAGTTCTTCTGCGCATGGCACTGTCAATTTATACAACAGGCAACTGAAAATAAAGAAACCCAATTGCATATTTGTCTCAATACTTTGTGCTGAAAACTTCAACCACTTTCCTGACAATCTGTGCTGGTCTGAAATATGACCACAAGTCGAAAACACTTCACAAGAACAATTGTGGTTGACTTTAGGTTAATAATACCCTATCTAATTTGACATGAGGGAGTCGTGATTAGTGTCTCACCCTACATAAAACCTATAGTACATTACGTGAGGCACAGCACATTACTGGTTAATCCAAATCTCTAAAGGAGCTCATTCTATTGTGGCAATATTTAACTAGCATCTAACAGAGAGAGAGTGACTTTGAAAGACAGCATCTCCATGGTTTGCTCTGACTGTCTCTAACTCCAGTGTCAGTCAGTCAGGGGCATCTCTCAAGTCTCCTTACCCACTTACAGTGTCATTGGTCTGGAGGATACTGAAGCCATTGTTTAATCGGAACAGCGTCTGGCCAGTGCCTGTTAGGAATAGCAGATAATGTTAGGACTGGGAGGCCTTTTCCTACCTCAGTGAGGCTCCATACATGATCACAGTGTGCCCGTAGCCAGGCTTCAGAAACACAATGCCTGGCGGTCAAGGGCAGGAGAGAGTGGAATAAATAAAACTCATCCAGAGCCAAAGATCCTCCGCTATTTCCCTCATCAAGACGATGAGACTGGGCCTGTATGCAGAGAAAATGTAAGAGAAGAGGGGAAAAAAGATCTGCCGAGGTGATTTGGTGGCGAGAGAGCCGGTAATGTTAAGCAGGCCGTTTCTACACTCTCCTTGGAGATGTTCAACTGTGAATTATGTAACTTTTGCCCTTTCATTGAATGACATTGTAAGATAGTCAATCTTACAAGTAGTAGATCATCTGACAAGTTGTATTCATCCATATGAGGAGGGAAGTGAAAACCCAGACTGGAAATGTTAGGTACCATTTATAGCATGGATTATTGTCACTGATGGTCAAGTAGTTTGTTCTAATTCAGTGGTTCCCAAACTTTTAATAGTCCCGTACCCCTTCAAACATTCAACCTCCAGCTGCATGCCCCCACTAGCACCAGGGTCAGCACACTCCAAAAAAATGTTTTGCCATCATTGTAAGCCTTCCACACACACACACACACTATACAATACATTTACTAAACATAAGAATGAGTGTGAGTTTTTGTCACAACCCGGCTCTTGGGAAGTGATAAAAAGAGCTCTTATAGGACCAGGGCACAAATAATAATATAATAATAATCAATAATTTTGCTCTTTATTTAACCATCTTACATATAAAACCTTACTTGTTCATCAAAAATTGTGAATAACTCACCACAGGTTAATGAGAAGGGTATGCTTGAAAGGATGCACATAACTCTGCAATGTTGGGTTGTATTGGAGAGAGTCTCAGTCTTAAATAATTTTCCACACACAGTCTGTGCCTGTATTTCGTTTTCATGCTAGTGAGGGCCGAGAATCCACTCTCACATAGGTACGTGGTTGCAAAGGGCATCAGTGTCTTAACAGCACAATTTGCCAAGGCAGGATACTCTGAGCGCAACCCAATCCAGAAATCTAGCAGTGGCTTCTGACTAAATTCAATTTTCACACAACCGCTTGTTGCAATTTCGATGAGGCTCTCTTGTTCAGATATCGGTAAGTGGACTGGAGGCAGGGCATGAAAGTGATAAAGAATCCAGTTGTTTGTGTCATCCATTTCGGGAAAGTACCTGCGTAAATTGCACACCCAACTCACTCAAGTGCTTCGCTATATCACATTTGACGTTGTCCGTAAACTTGAGTTCATATGCACACAAAAAATCATATAATGATGGAAAGACCTGTGTGTTGTCCTTGTTAATGCAGACAGAGAAGAGCTCCAACCTCTTAATCACAGCCTCAATTTTGTCCCGCACAGTGAATATAGTTGCGGAGAGTCCCTATAATCCTAGATTCAGATCATTCAGGCGAGAAAAAACATCAGCCAGATAGGCCAGTCGACTACAGCTCAGAATTGAACACCATAGTACCCTCCAAACTCGTCATTAAGCTCGAGACCCTAGGTCTCGACCCCGCAACTGGGTCCTGGACTTCCTGACGGGACTCCCCCAGGTGGTGAGGGTAGGAAACAACATCTCCACCCCGCTGATCCTCAACACTGGGGCCCCACAAGGGTGCGTTCTCAGCCCTCTCCTGTACTCCCTGTTCACCCATGACTGTGTGGCCATGCACGCCTCCAACTCAATCATCAAGTTTGCAGACGACACAACAGTGGTAGGCTTGATTACCAACAACGACGAGACGGCCTACAGGGAGGAGGTGAGGGCCCTCGGAGTGTGGTGTCAGGAAAATAACCTCTCACTCAACATCAACAAAACAAAAGAGATAATCGTGGACTTCAGGAAACAGCAGAGGGAGCACCCCCCTATCCACATCGACGGGACAGTAGTGGAGAAGGTGGAAAGTTTTAAGTTCCTTGGCATACACATCACGGACAAACTGAAATGGTCCACCCACACAGACAGCGTGGTGAACCACAGGAGGCTGAAGAAATTTGGCTTGTCACCAAAAACACTCACAAACGTCTACAGATGCACAATCGAGAGCATCCTGTCGGGCTGTAACACCGACTGGTACGGCAACTGCTCCGCTCACAACCGTAAGGCTCTCCACAGGGTAGTGAGGTCTGCACAACACATCACCGGGGGTAAACTACCTGCCCTCCAGGACACCTACACCACCCGATGTCACAGGAAGGCCAAAAAGATAATCAAGGACAACAATCACCCGAGCCACTGCCTGTTCACCCCGTTATCATCCAGAAGGCGACGTCAGTACAGGTGCATAAAAGTTGGGACCGAGAGACTGAAAAACAGCTTCTATCTCAAGGCCATCAGACTGTTAAACAGCCATCACTAACATTGAGTGGCTGCTGCCAACATACTGACTCAAATCTCTAGCCACTTTAATAATAACAAATTGGATGTAATAAATGTATCATCAATAGCCACTTAAACAATGCCACATTATATAATGTTTACATATCCTACATTACTCATCTCATACTGTTAGCTAGCTAGCTATCTAACGTTAACTGGCTGGCTTGCTAGCTAACGTTACGTGTAATCTGTGTAGTAATATTATTTGTATCCCAGAGCCATTTGTTTTGCTAGTTATAGCCTAGTGTTAGCTAGCTAACATTGTACCTGGTTGGTCAGCCATGAGTTGTGGATTATGGTTCATTGCTAGCTAGCTACATGTCTTAACAAAAGACTCCAATATGCAAGTAACCATTGCAATAGAATGTCCATGATGTCACTGCGACAACTTTTGATAGACATAGCTGGTAAATTCACTATTTCAGAGCACTCTCGTCTGACTATGCCAGAGCGCCGAATAACTGACAAATTTACAAATGCTCAACACCTGTTGAATATGGCTGATGTCAGTAAACGTTGTCAAAAAAGCATAATGAAATTGTTGCCAGCAGCACAGTTGCAGTAACCAACGCTCTGGATAACATAAAAAAGCTTAACGAGCTCTGCTAAGGTGAGATAAAATGGTCAGAATAAGCTGTCTGGAAGTAGCTAGCAAGCTAGCCAATGTTAGCCATTTAGCTTGGATGCTTGACTGCTGTTGTTAAGACAGAATACTTGGATCAACCCTACTCCTCAGCCAGAGCATCCAGTGTGTGCTCTGAACACTCCTTAAAAAGAATTTAAGCTTTCTGCCAATATCAGATATGTCTATGTCCTGGGAAATGTTCTTGTTACTTACAACCTCATGCTAATCGCATTAGCCTACGTTAGCTCAACCGTCCTGCAAGGGACCCACTGATCCTGATTAAAGAGATTGGTGGGGCTAAAGCTTAAGAGGGTGTGAACGATGCTGAATGGGTGTAGACAAAGAAGAGCTCTCCATGTTCTCAATAAAAGTGAGCTTACAAGTTTATCAACTTTCATTTCAGAATGACTTTCCCAATGTTCCTCAGCTATAGTGTATGACATACAATTTTCTAGCTCTGAGTCTCTACTTTTATCCAGTGTAAAAAACATCATTTAAAATGTTGCTACATAAGACCGAATCGAGCCGGTCGGTCACATATTTATCATTGCACTTCCGTGTGTCCTTTCCTCTGCTTACCTAGTGCCTCGGCTGGGCAATATTGGGAAGTTTGCTGAACTGTGACAAACAAATGAACCATGAAGAGAAATCAATACTGCAGAGGTGTCAGGTCAGGTCTTCCCTCTGGATTTTATTTTCAGAGGATTACAAATTGACCATAACCACCACAACAAACATTAGGTCTGTGCAGTGATTTGATCTCCACAGAGTTTCACATTTCTTCAGTAACTGTAGATGAAATGCATTTTTCAGTCGACTACTAGAACCATGAATAAGAGAAACCCACCTGTCAACGCTGTCCTCCCTTGACCTGAAGGAGCATCCATTGACATTCATTTGGCCCACAGGATAGGATGAGGAGGGTTGAGGAAGCGAAGCGAGAAATAACATTCACATACACTCACACATGATTTAGAGGGAGGGGAAAACTCCCAAAAGAGTACTCACAGTCTGAAATGGCGTGTGACAGAAGCTTTAGCCCTCCGCAGTAGTATAACGAGAACTGATCGGGTCTGTCCAGCTTTTTCAACAGTTGGAGCACTGTCGTGGCCTTTTCTTTTCCCTTATCAAGCTCCTCCCACGCTTTGCTTTCCTGGCATTCTCTTTCTTCCTCCAAATCCACTGGGGCAGATACTCTTGACGAAGAAAGCAGAGAACATGGGCTCAGAGAAAGGTGGCTTCTGCGGAGTCTAGTATGGGGTAACCTCATTGCGGTGGATCAAAGGAGTGTACAGTAGGACAGTATGACGACCGTGTATCCTAATATGCATTCATATGCTGTAAACAGCTTGTAGGGCCACAGATTAGAAAGGAAACAACTATGCAAGGAGGCTACACAAATGTTCCCTAACCATACTGAATTAAAGGTATCGCCAACAGACACTAGTGTCTATTGGATTCAGTTATTATCTTACTTTTAATACACCATTTAGGGAAAGTTAATGAGAGGGTTATCCAGAAACGGTATCATCTTTTCAACCTTAATTTAACTAGGCAAGTCAGTTAAGAACAAATTCTTGTTTACAATGACATTCTAGGAACAGTGGGTTAACTGCCATGTTCAGGGGCAGAAAAAGTCATTTATTATATCCATGAATCTCCGTTTGGTTGGCGCGTTATGTTCAGAAAATCCAACGCCCACTCGCCCATTGAACCGTGAAGAGAACTCGTTCAACCTATACCTATACACTTGTCCAAGAACAATCAAACATCATTGATAATGTATCCTTAGGAACACTTTTATGTATATTTACTATAATATTTCAACCGGATTATAAACTGGGCGATAGGAAAGGAAAAAACCACAGCGCGCGCGAGCCCGTGAACGCGCTTCCTCTTCTGTTTACATCCGATGACCACTTCGAAATTCTTCTTCTATTACCATCCAGAGCAACTAAACATCATCAAACACTGTCTAGAGACTGTTGACATCCAGTGGAAGCAATAGGTATTGCAATCTTACTCCCATATATGTTCATTTTCAATAGGGAGGGGTTCAAAATGAAGCAATGTGTCAAATACACTTTTCCAGGACAGAAATTCCTCGGGTTTTCGCCTGCTATATCCGTTCTGTTATACTCACAGACAATATTTAACACTCTTAGAAACTTCAGAGTGTTTCCTATCCAATAGTACTAATTATGTGCATATCCTATTTTCTGGGCCTGAGTGGGAGGCATTTTACTTTGAATTATTAAACATTTATCAATATACAAGTGTTGCATAGTCATCAAAAGCTCTGCTTCTTGGCAATATCACAGCGTTGTCAGATTTCAAAAAGGCTTTACGGCAAAAGCACAACATTTGATTGTTTGAGGGTAGCACCTCCAATATTTTTCCATTAGCAAAATTCATAAACCATTGCGGTTCACACAAAACACATTTCACAGCGAAAACAAATCCCTTACCTTTTGAAGAACTTCTGCTGAGTGCTTCCCAAGTGTCCAACGAAGACATCCAATGGTTCTTTTGTTAGAAAAAGTCATTTATTATATCCATGAATCTCCGTTTGGTTGGCGCGTTATGTTCAGAAAATCCAACGTCGAATCGCCCATTGAAACGTGAAGAGAACGCGTTCAAATATACCTATAAACTTTTCCTAAACAAATCAAATACCAGTTAAAATGCATCCTTAGCTATCCTTTTATGAATATTAGCGATAATATTTCACTCGGATGGTCACCTATACCTTATATAAGTAAAATAAAGTGGGTTGCGCAGCCAGACTCGTGCCCGAGAAAACTTGTTGACATCTGAGCTACCTTGACCATTTCCTGTACCTATTCGTTCTGTTTACTCCAATCTCTTTGTATATAGACTGTTGACATCTAGTGGAAGCCATAGGTACTGCAGNATGGGGAGTGTGTCAAACAGAGCAATAGGTCACCAGAAACTGATTTCCGGATAGATTTTTCTCGGGTTTTCGCCTGCTAAATGAGTTCTGTTATACTCACAGACATTATGTTAACACTTTTAGAAACCTCAGAGTGTTTACTATCCAATAGTACTAATTATGTGCATATCCTATTTTCTGAGCCTGAGGGGCAGGCATTTTGCTTTGGGCACGCCAGACTCTCCAAAACCTTCACCTCACCTGCCGCTCCCTAAGAAGTTAACTACTGTTCAGTCGTGTGGTCAGATGCCACAAAAAAGGACTTAAGAAAATTGCAATTGGCTTAGAACAGGGCAGCACGGCTGGCCATTGGATGTACACAGAGAGCTAATATTAACTTCTTACGGATCCGATCCCGTGAGCGGGTTCGTTTTCGGAGCAAACAAAGCGCGGCAAATTCAAAATAAAAAATCGTAATATTTAACATTCATCAATATACAACTGTTGCATAGTCATCAAAACCTCTGATTCTTGGCAATATCACAGCGTTGTCAGATTTCAAAAAGGCTTTACTGCGAAAGCACAACATTTGATTGTTTGAGGATAGAACCTCTCATATTTTCAACATTAGCATAAATTCATATCCAGCGTGGGTCTCACAAAACCCATATAAGAGCTAAAATAAATCGCTTACCTTTCGAACAACTTCTGCTGAGGGCATCCCAAGTGTCCTTGGAAGACATCCAATGGTTATTTTGTTAGAAAAAGTCATTTATTATATCCATAAATCTCCGTTTAGTTGGCGCGTTATGTTCAGATAGTCCACCAAGCATTTCCAGTCTACTCGCCCGTTGTACAGTGAAGAGAACACGTTCAAATTATACCATTATATCAACTTTGCCCAAACAAATCAAACATAATTTCTAATTTATCCTTAGGCATCCATTTATCTATATTGGCTATCATATTTCACTCGGATAATAACCTACACGATACAAAAGGTAAACACCGTGCTGTGCGCTCCCGGGTATCTCATGCACTAGACAGAAAGGATATCTTGGTATGTCATACCTTCCATTATAAATGCTCCAAAACACTGTCCAGAGACTGTTGACATCTAGTGGAAGCCATAGGCACTGCAACCTGAGTCCTATTTCCCTGAAAATTCAATAAACAGGCATTCAAAGTCAGGAAATGTCAAAAGAAAAATGATTTCCGGACAGACATTTCTTGGGTTTTCGCCTGCTATATCAGTTCTGTTATACTCACAGACATTATTTTAACTGTTTTAGAAACTTCAGAGTGTTTCCTATCCAATAGCACTAATTATGTGCATATCCTAGTTTCCGGGCCTGAGTGGCAGGCATTTTACTTTGGGCACGTCAGACAGGCGAAAATTCTAGCCCTAAGGAGTTAACCTCTACGGGATCGGTGTCCCTTTACCGGGACGGCTGTTGCTAACGTGCGCTAACGTGACTATAATGACGTTGTAAGTAACATCCATGGGAAACCTTTACAACGAAGATCTGTGAAGTTATTTGGAACTTTAAGAATAATCTTTGAAAGACAGGCTCATGAAAAAGGGACATTTCCTTTTAGCTGAGTTTATTATAGCCTTTCTCTTGCATTTCAAAGGTGATGGAACAAGTATTTGTATAAAACATGTTTTGTTGTTGTATTATCTTTTACCAGATCTAATGTGTTATATTCTCCTATATTCATTCCCGCCAGGTATGTTGACTCTGCCTGTTGGAGTTGGAGTTCCAGAGCTCACAGGTGTGCCTGGCATGGATTGTGACTCCATCTCGTTCCTCGCCCTCTTCAACGCGTCATTCTCAGCCTGACTCTTCTCCAATGCCGCCTGACTCTCTGCCAAGGATGACTCTCTGCCAATACTGCCTGGCTCTGGACAAAAAAACGTAGTTTATATAAACATCTGCATTTTTTATGTATTTTTTCACATTTACAAATGTGAGCTCTTCATGTCATTTTTCATTAAATCCAGTTTGGATTTAAGTGTAACTTTTGCTTTAATATTTAATATTTTTTGCCCTCCGAATTCATATAAGGGGCATTTCTCGTGCTGACAGTCACTAAGAACAGCGGGAACGTTTCCCTAGTCAGCGCCATTATTAGTGCAATGCCCCTTAAAGTGCTGCTCTGTGCTACCCACTGGGGCAGGGTGGTGGTCCACTCTTCCTCCTCCTCCTCCTCCCTTCCCCATGGGCTAGGTCCGTCTTCTGTGCGCTGCTCTGCGGCCCGTCTCGTGCTCCCTGCCCTCGTGCCTTGAACCTTGTGTGCCCACTGCTATCTCAGTGGATAAAGCTGGAAAACTACAAGGCAATCCCATTGTGTGTCACTCGGGAGCCATTACCAATATGATCAATATATATTGTCCTGCTAATAGCCCATCCTAGAAACGTTGTTTGCAGAATTCCCAGCCTGCTACACTTGAGAAAAACAGGAATAATAATATATCTGTGAGAATATCTAAGGGGCTTTTATCTACATTTATTGATAATAATAATAATAATAATCGCTTTGTTTAAAAAATAACAATATTTTGGAGATGATTTTGATTTCAAATAATGTAAAGTGAGAGAGAAAATGTCCATTCTTGAACATGGGGTGAGACATTGTTTCTGATTTGTAAATAAAGCCAGTTTGTTATTTAGAATTAATTATTTCTGTTCTTAGAGGGAGAGAAGCCAAAAGCCTACAGTCGCCTCATGGGTCTCCCAGTCGCAGCCAGCCCCGGTATTGAACCAGCATCTGTAACAACACAGTTTGAACTGCGATGCAGTGTCTTAGACCTCTGCACCCCTCAGGCACTGTTTAATGGAACTGGTCGTGAGTAGGCTACAGTACTACAATAAGAGCAAAATAATCCTAACATTTCCACACCCTAATTGTAGTCAAAATTTCTCTTAGAATATAAACCTCAGTGTAATAACAGTTTTAGTAAATACTGAAGTCGTGCACAATTATCAGTTTCTATTTGGTTTATGTCAGCCATTCATTGACAGTTAGAGACACATTAGCGCCTTGGGACCCAAAAGCATAATCAGTCCTCTAACTCCCTCTTGCGCTCGTCTGGAGCAATGAAGCAGTGACGCAGGGTACCGTACTAAACCACAAATTACCTCTATGTCCCGAAGCATAATCACAAAGCTTTTAGTTGAGCAACCACTGTATATGACCATCTGACCACTAATGATGCAAGAATGTTCTTCTCGTTAACGCGATAATTAATTTCACAGTTTCGAAATTTAGAGTTGACATTCCATGTAAAACACTTCTTTAAGAATATTGTTTTATATTCTCCTTAATTCTCTAGATTATTTTATTTTAGGAAAAAGATGCAGAAGACAGACATAAAAGGTGACAAATAAGACAGGGAAAGGCAAATGGTGTGAATGACGACATTTCTCTAGCATGGATTAGCTCTTCATTGCAATTTCCTAATTAGGGTGTCTCTTAAGTCAGCTCTTTTTAACCTGACACTGTATTTGTTTATGTCATTATTCCCTCAGCCCTCAAAGAAAAGGGGAACAATCATACGCCCCAGGTAGAATACGGGCCTCTGTGTAGCGGTTTAGACGAGCAACAAAACATGCAACCGCTGTGTACCAACAGAGCACAAGCACTTAATTTCAGCTTTGTTTCACTTGAATTAACTTTGCCCTTTTAAAAACAATATGTTGAATACCATCTGTCCACTTTTCCCCCACTTTTCCCTATGCAGTCCTATATCAAACTGGAGGAATATAAGGAGGCCATACATGACTGTGAGTGGGCTCTAAACGTAAGGCTGACTAGAAACTTTGGGTCAATCACTTGCTCTCTCATTCTTCATAACGTCATTCCAGGCAGTGCACTTGTGATCCTGTACTGTCCTGGGAGCACAGAACAGACCATGCTGTGTAGAGTACAGTGATCGGCCAGCAATGAACTGTACAAGTTGTGTGGAGAGGGGAGGAAAGTGTGTTGTAGTCCTACATATCCCCTTAGAGTCGGTAATAAAAGCAGTACAAAAACAGTCCGTGCTCACCTTTGAGGGCAATCTATTTAGAAAAACAGACAAACTGTTGGACAATGGGTTTGGCCTAATTCAAGTGAATACCATATTTGGAGCACCTTGATGCTTTGGTAAATTTGCAATTGAAAATGTTTTGGGCCATTTTCACATGTGACGTATGATTCTCTTGCCCATATTATTTCTTTATAGTATAATGACAAGTGTGTTAAAGCATATCTTCACATGGGGAAAGCACACCTGGCACTCAAGAATTATAACGAGATGGGCATCATTACATTTCATTTCAACCATATCTAACTGCATTGCAGAGAAAACAGCCTACAACTGTATTCAGTCATTCTGGATGCCTATCTGCCTCTTCAAGCATGATATTGATCTCTTAAAATGCTAATTTTAAAACTTTAGGATCGGCGTTCCGTCAACGGGACAGTTGTAAATCATGCAGCGTGTTATGTCAAGATTGCAGATTTTAGAGAAACAACAAATGTCGGTACATATATGAGTCTTATATCGGCTGAAAGCTTAAATTCTTGTGAATATAACTGCATTGAATATAACTGCAATTTACAGTAGCTATTACTGTGAAAAAATGCCATGATATTGTTTGAGGAGAGCTCCTAACAACAAAACACTTTTTTTCAACACGATAGGTTTGATAAATTTACCTCAAGGTGAAATGTGTACTTCTGAAATCTTGCTCTGGTTTATCATCCAAAAGGTCCCAGAGATAACATAAAGTGTCGATTTGTTAGATAAAATAATTTTTCATATCGTAAAAAGGTCCATATAGCATGCACAATTGATTTTGTATTTCCACTCGTTCAATTTGCAAAGAAAGGAATCTGTGAAAATCTCACCCTAAACGTTGTTTGAACGAGTCAAATCACATTCGTATCTATTCCTCAGAGATCCTTGAAGGTAAACAAGACTTCACTATTTCATTAGGGGTGTAGTATATCCTATAGGACACCATATTTGGTCAGAGAGCGACGCCTTCATGGCACGCCGATGCGTCCATTACTTGAATGACTGTATCTTTGTAAAATATTCACCAATCGGGATCAAACAAAGCTAGCTAGATAGCCAATGAGCTGGCTTTTACGGGAGTATCCGGAAAATGTAGGTACTAACCTTGTACGACAGCATGCCTTTTCATTTTGGACAACAATTCTAAGGATATTCAGAGTTATGAAGTTATGAAAACTGGTTGTTTTGCAAATGTTGAACTTATAATATGGCTACTAATACTTGGAAAGCTAAATCAAAGTCCAAGTATACATATTTGACAATATTCTTGCAGGACATTTTTATATGAATGCGAATGTCTCCTTCACGATTTGCCCAAATGTACCTGGGGACTTCACACTATCTTGTAGGTCAGTCATTCTTCAGGTTATCCATCTGAAACGTTGCACGTACACTGCTGCCATCTTGTGGACACTATTGGAATTACAAACAGAGTGATGGCTAGAACTATGACCTTTCTCTTGCATTTCAAAGATGGTGGTAGAAAAAGACCGTTTGGTTTTTTCTTTGTATTTTCTTCTACCAGATCTATTGTGTTATATTCTCCTACATTCAATTCACATTTCCACAAACGTCAAAGTGTTTGCTTTCAAATGGTACCAAGAATATGCATATACTTGCTTCAGGGCCTGAGCTACAGGCAGTTAGATTTGGGTATGTCATTTAGGCAAAAATGGAAAAAAAAAGGGGTTTTAAGCTCATCCTTTGTTCAGCAAATAGATTTCTGCAAGCATTGTGCTTAATACAATATTTAAAATACAAAGGGACTACATTTATATCTTTAATGGTCTCAACCTTTCTGCTTACTCTCTGTCTGTGTCTATTAGTGAGACCAGAGTCCCATATATTGATCTATGGCTCTGGGGGAGATTATTAGAGTGCATACGCCTATCACATGACCTAAGGGAGCAGTGGGCATATCTCTCTTTACTGTGGCAAATGTGCTATCAAAAGATACTGGAAATTGAACCAGGATGGGAAAAGATGGTCAAAGGTAAGGCAGATAACACGCTGAAAAGTTATGTTAGCTAGTGAAGTCTATTAATCAGATTCGCTCATGGCACCACTTAAACAAACTACAATTCATAAAGGCTTTATAGAGCATTCATAACATCTCCATAAACACTATATAGATGCCTCACAAATAATGTATGAGCAAACTCAGCAAAGTCATACTATGTAAGGGGTTATACAGTGAGGGAAAAAAGTATTTGATCCCCTGCTGATTTTGTATGTTTGCCCACTGACAAAGAAATGATCAGTCTATAATTTTAATGGTAGGTTTATTTGAACAGTGAGAGACAGAATAACAACAAAAAAATCCAGAAAAACGCATGTGAAAAATGTTATAAATTGATTAGTATTTTAATGAGGGAAATAAGTATTTGACCCCCTCTCAATCAGAAAGATTTCCGTCTCCCAAGTGTCTTTTATACAGGTAACGAGTTGAGATTAGGAGCACTCATTTTAAGAGTGTTGTAAAAAATTGACTGTAAACAAATACAATGTTTGACTAAAACATAATCATTTCAAACCTTGCTTGCATTTGTATACGATCACAAATATCACTCTATTATGCATGGAAATACTTTGGAACAGATTTCCTGAATTAAAATCAATTGGAGCTGATTTGCTGGTGTTTTTCCAGTCTTTTACGTTCCAAAATAAAAAAATAAAAAACATAAATATTTTTGGGGCACAGAAACCTTGGTGGGACAAGTAAAATCACCACCAGGAGGGGAACCCTAGGGCCTAGGCTAACCCACCATCTTCAGGGATGTTATTCTTCCTGATTAATCAGAAATGACTGATTTTTTTATGTACCGTCTATTCATATACATTACCAGTCAAAAGTTTGGACACACCTACGTACTCACTCAAGGGCTTTTATTTATTTATACTAGTTTCTACATTGTAGAATAATAGTGAAGACATCAAAACTATGAAATAACACATATGGAATCATATAGTAACCAAAAAAGTGTTAAACAAATAAAAACATATTTTATTTTTGAGATTCTTCAAAGTAGCCATCCTTTGCCTTGATCACAGCTTTGCACACTCTTGGCATTCTCTCAACCAGCTTCATGAGGTAGTCATCTTGAATGCATTTCAATTAACAGGTGTGCCTTGTTAAAAGTTAATCTGTGGAATTTCTTTCCTTCTTAATGCGTTTCAGCCAATCAGCTGTGTTGTGACAAGGTAGGGTTGGTATACAGAAGATAGCCCTATTTGGTAAAAGACCAAGTCCATATTATGGCAAGAACAGCTCAAATAAGAAAAGAGATATGACAGTCCATCATTACTTTAAGACATGAAGGTCAGTCAACACGAAAAATGTCAAGAACTTTGAACATTTTTTCAAGTGCAATCTCAAAAACCATCAAGCGCTATGATGAAACTGGCTCTCATGAGGACCGCCACAAGAAAGGAAGACCCAGAGTTACCAGCCTCAGAAATTGCAGCCCAAATATATGCTTCACAGATTTTGAGTAACAGACACATCTCAACATCAACTGTTCAGAGGATACTACGTGAATCAGGCCTTCATGGCCGAATTGCTGCAAAGAAACCACTACTAAAGGACACCAATAAGAAGAGACTTGCTTGGGCCAAGAAACATGAGGAATAGACACTCTGTCCTTTGGTATAATGAGTCGTTCAACCGGATGATCTCTGCATGTATGGTTCGCACCGTGAAGCGTGGAGGAGGAGGTGTTATGGTGTGGGGGTGCATTACTGGTGACACTGTCTGTGATTTATTTAGAATTCAAGGTACACTTAACCAGTATGGCTACCACAGCATTCTGCAGCGATACGCCATCCCATCTGGTTTGCACTTAGTGGGACTATCATTTGTTTTTCAACAGGACAATGACCCAACACACTTCCAGACGGTGTAAGGGCTATTTGACCAAGAAGCAGAGTGATGGAGTGCTGCATCAGATGACCTGGCCTCCACAATCACCTGACCTCAACCCAGTTGAGATGGTTTGGGGTGAGTTTGTATTTTGTATTTGTATTTATTATGGATCCCCATTAGCTGCTGCCCTTGCAGCAGCTACTCTTCCTGGGGTCCAGCAAAATTAAGGCAGTTTATACAATTTTAAAACATTACAATACATTCACAGATTTCACAACACACTGTGTGCCCTAAGGCCCCTACTCCACCACTACCACATATCTACAGTACTAAATCCATGTGTATAGTGCGTATGTTATTGTGTGTGTGTGTGTGTATGCATGTGTCTGTGCCAATGTTTGTGTTGCTTCACAGTCCCCGCTGTTCCATTTTTTTAAATCAATTTGTTATGCTTGCGTCAGTTACTTGATGTGGAATAGAGTTCCATGTAGTCATGGCTTTATGTAGTACTGTGTGCCTCCCATAGTCTGTTCTGGATTTGGGGACTGTGAAGAGACCTCTTGTGGCATGTCTTGTGGGGTATGCTTGGGTGTCCGAGCTGTGTGGCAGTAGTTTAGACAGACAGCTCGGTGCATTCAACATGTCAATACCTCTCATAAATAAAAGTTGTGATGAAGTCAATCTTTCCTCCACTTTCAGCCAGGAGAGATTGAAATGCATATTATTAATAGAAAATGACTCAAGTAAAAGTGAGTCACCCAGAAAAATACTACTTGAGTAAAAGTCTAAAAGTATTTGTTTTTAAATATACCTAAGTATCAAAAGTAAATGTAATTGATAACATATACTTAAGTATCAAAAGTAAAAGTAAAAATCATTTCAAATTCTTTATATTAAGCAAACCGGAAAGCACGATTATTTTTTTATTTTGTATTAACGGAAAGCAGGGGCACACTCCAACACTCAGACATCATTTACAAATGAAGCATTTGTGTTTAGTGAGTCTGCCAGATCAGAGGCAGTAGAGATGACCAGGGATGTTCTCTTGATAAGTGTGTGAATGGACCATTTTCCTGTCCTGCTATTCATTCAAAATGTACTTCTGGGTGTCAGGGAAAATGTATTGAGTAAAAAGTGCATTATTTTCTTTAGCAATGCAGTGAAGTAAAAGTTCTCAAAAATATAAATAGTAAAGATACCCCCCAAAAACGACTTTAAATTATTTTTACGTAGGTACCTTACACCACTGCTTCTCATTGTGAAATTGCCTCACTATTCATGTTGAATAAATGAGTCTGTTAATTTGAATTAAGCAAGCTGCTAAATCATTCAGTCTACATCTTATCTAGGCTACTGTAGACTAACGAGATGTAGGCCTATCAGGGGCTGTAGGCTACCTGTCTTTATCTAAGCAAGTACATGGCGAAATGTAATTAGAATCATAAACACAGATTTTAGTCTGTAGCCTACGTCTATTGAAATAATTAGTCAATCGCGCAAATGGGTCACTGATAACGGTTTGTAGTCTTAACATCTGGCACATAATAACAGCATAATTGCCAGAAAATAACCTAACATGAGTTTTTTTTATGTTCATCCAAGTGTTTCTTGCTCAGAGATTGAGATCCTGTGTTCAACTTTCATCACTCAAACTCTGTCGGATGTACAGTATCTATAGTTATGCACATGCGCAGAGGGGATTTATTTACAATTATAAACCTGGTTCGAGCCCTAAATGTTGATTGGCTGAAAGCCGTAGTATATCAGACCATATACAATGGGTATGACAAACCATGACTTTTTACTGTTCTATTTACTTTGGTAACCATTTTATAATAGCAATAAGGCACCCCTTGTATATAGCCTCGTTATTGTTATTTTATTGTGTTACTTTTTATTCATTTTTACTTCAGTTTATTTGGTAAATATTTTCTTAACTCTTTCTTGAACTGCATTGTTGGTTAAGGGCTTGTAAGTAAGCATTTCACAGTAAGGTATACACCTGTAGTATTCGGCGCATGTGACAAATAAAGTTTGATTTGAGGTACAACACGGCAGGCAATCGGTAGGTCAAGGCAGGCAAAGAGTCGTAATCCAAATCAGAGTCAGGCAGGTGCAGGATCAGGGTCAGGACAGGCAGAAAGGTCAGAACTGGTAAGAGTAAGAAAAACAAAAACTAGAGCACAGGAAACACGGGCACACGCTGGTAGGACTTGACGGGACAAGACAAACTGGCCAACAAACAGAAACGCAGGTATAAATACACAGGTAATAATTGGGACAAATGGGAGAAACCTGGTGGGGGGTGGAGACAAGCACAAGACAAGTGAAACAGATCATAACTTGCAATGATCCTTATTTTGAGGAAACCTGAATTTTGCTTCTAACGTCGTTACAAATTACTATGATATTCCTTCTTAATTGGTTTGATAACGTTATGAAAAAGGGTTTATTATATAGATACGGCAACTCTTGTCTTGCTGTGACATTTTTTTTTGGTGCTAGTTTTCAGGCCTTTTGGGCATTGGGCTAGACATTTTAGCTTGACCTGGCCAACCTGAAGTCAGATAGCTACTGAACTGAGGATGAATGACTGGTGGTGGTGCTGGTACTTACTTATTCTTCAAGAAACTCTCAAAATCTGCTAAATGTAGATTATGCAATACCAATGAAAGAAGCTGTTTTCTTTGTTTAGCTAGCTAGCTACAATAGTTGTGGCTGTCTGTCTACTCTTCCTCTAGACTTGTGTGTGTAATATACTCGTAACTATAATAATGATCAACCTTTTGTTTCTCCATGGGATTGGATTTCTAAAAGTAGGGGCGTATAGTTTCAAAGCATTCAACACCCATAGTGAGTCCTTTACCTGTGCAGTACCTTATCTACATTTTCTACCAAAACATTGATAAAGGCTTGATATATTAGGCCTGTGATTACAGCTCCAGTCCTATAGCAGAGAGTGCTTGCCAGTGCCACCCCGCTGAAGAGCAGAGCTCACCTTTTTTCAGTCCACTCTTCGGTTCATAATGGACAGTTTACAGTATTATCTGAACACAAAAAGACCAAGAGTGCCGCCATGAGATGTTCAGGGGTATTGAAAATGTGCACAGTTTACAAAAATGTCCTAAAGATTTGAGTGATATCCACCTATCGTACCCTGAATTGCAAGCATGTATTTTTATCTATGTAGCATAAATGCACCATGGTACTGGGTCATATTATGCATCACAGCAAAGTAATCAATACATTTTAAAGTTTACTGAATAGTCCCCCCAGGTGAGTAATTAGGCCTGATTCTGCTTGGAAGGATTATTTTGAATCTGAGTTACAACCGAAGTAGCAGCAAATTCCAACCAACGTGTCCATCATCAGTAAACATAGTTTATATAAAGATGCATAGATTAGCCTACTGTATAAATCAAATACTGAAACAATAGCTCTGTATCATGATGTGTTCTTATCAAGTTCCTTTTCCCTTATTGGTCAGCTCCTGTTATCTTATCGCCTGTTCTAGGTTTACGCCTCCTGTATTAGAGGGTTGATTTCAGGTAAACAAATTTTCATTAGGGGTGGCAGGTAGCCTAGTGGTTGAGCGGTGGGCCAGTAACCGAAAGGTTGCTAGATCAAATCCCCAAGCTGACAAGGTTCAATTCTGTCGTTCAGCCCCTGAACAAGGCGGTTAACCCACTGTTCCTAGGCCGGCATTGTAAATAAGAGTTTGTTCTTAACTGACTTGCCTAGCTAAATAAAAAAAAATGATATTCTGTGAGGAGAAATATGTTGATTGGACTACTCAGACTGTAAATAATTATGAATAGGGTATTCATGGGATGTGTTATGCAATTTATTGGTTTATTTCTTATCGTAATTATAAGCAGTTTATAAGAACACCTTACATCTTGTTACCAAACCAACACTACAAGCTAAATTCAAAGTTCTTATTAATAACCTTTCTTTCATGGCTTAATTACTATTTTATTTTAGTACCAATCCCCCCAAAATATGCCTAGTAATAAAAGTACCTCAAATGTTACTTGGAACCACTGTAACGATGAGAGTCGGGAAGCAAGTTCAGGGAGTGAGTGTTTTAATAAAATAAACGGAACATAATACAAAACAAGAAAAACTAACAGCACANGAAAGATTTCTGGCTCCCAGGTGTCTTTTATACAGGTAACGAGCGGAGATTAGGAGCACACTCTTAAAGGGAGTGCTCCTAATCTCAGCTTGTTACCTGTATAAAAGACATCTGTCCACAGAAGCAATCAATCAATCAGATTCCAAACTCTCCACCATGGCCAAGACCAAAGAGCTCTCCAAGGATGTCAGGGACAAGATTGTAGACCTACACAAGGCTGGAATGGGCTACAAGACCATCGCCAAGCAGCTTGGTGAGAAGGTGATAACAGTTGGTGCGATTATTCGCAAATGGAAGAAACACAAAAGAACTGTCAATCTCCCTCGGCCTGGGGCTCCATGCAAGATATCACCTCGTGGAGTTGCAATGATCATGAGAACGGTGAGGAATCAGCCCAGAACTACACGGGAGGATCTTGTCAATGATCTCAAGGCAGCTGGGACCATAGTCACCAAGACAACAATTGGTAACACACTACACCGTGAAGGACTGAAATCCTGCAGCGCCCGCAAGGTCCCCCTGCTCAAGAAAGCACATATACATGCCGTCTGAAGTTTGCCAATGAACATCTGAATGATTCAGAGGACATCTGGGTGAAAGTGTTGTGGTCAGATGAGACCAAAATGGAGCTCTTTTGGCATCAACTCAACTCGCAGTGTTTGGAGGAGGAGGAATGCTGCCTATGACCCCAAGAACACCATCCCCACCATCAAACATTGAGGTGGAAACATGATGCTTTGGGGGTGTTTTTCTGCTAAGGGGACAGGACAACTTCACCGCATCAAAGGGACAATGGACGGGGCCATGTACCGTCAAATCTTGGGTGAGAACCTCCTTCTCTCAGCCAGGGCATTGAAAATGGGTCGTGGATGGGTATTCCAGCATGACAATGACCCAAAACACACAGCCAAGGCAATAAAGGAGTGGCTCAAGAAGAAGCACATTAAGGTCCTGGAGTGGCCTTAGCCAGTCTCCAGACCTTAATCCCATAGAAAATCTGTGGAGGGAGCTGAAGGTTCGAGTTGCCAAACGTCAGCCTCGAAACCTTAATGACTTGGAGAAGATCTGCAAAGAGGAGTGGGACAAAATCCCTCCTGAGATGTGTGCAAACCTGGTGGCCAACTACAAGAAACGTCTAACCTCTGTGATTGCCAACAAGGGTTTTGCCACGTGTATGTAGCCACGTTATCGTTACTCATTGTGTATTTATTCCTCCTGTCATTAATTTTCTAGAATTTGTCATTTAAGTACTAAGTCATGTTTTGCAGAGGGGTCAAATACTTATTTCCCTCATTAAAATGCAAATCAATTTATAACATTTTTCACATGCGTTTTTCTGGATTTTTTGTTGTTATTCTGTCTCTCACTGTTCAAATAAACCTACCATTAAAATTATAGACTGATCATTTCTTTGTCAGTGGTCAAACGTGCAAAATCAGCAGGGGATCAAATACTTTTTTTCCCTCACTGTATTATGGAGTAATAATGAGAACAGAAAATAATTAATGTTTTTGCATAATGTAGCCTGAGTACTAGTGATGCACAGGTCAGCTGTTCGTTCACACGCACCCACCCAAAATTGCTAATAACCTCTGCAACCACCCAATTCTATGTGATAAAGTGGAAATCTCAGGCTGCACCCGACCATAACCCGCAAATATAGAAAATGTGCTGTACAGTTACCTTTTTTCCTCTTAAACATTTATTGAACAATTACGTTTTTCTTCAACATTTATTAATTTATTTGGCGCGTGTACAGTTAGGCCCTAAAGTTTAGGCCTATGTACTAATGCCAGATAAAAATAATGAAAGAAAATCCTCAATGTAGCTTATAAATACGAATGACAAAAAATTATACATGATTTATAGATTTTTTAATGCTTTGCTTTCTCTTTATTCAACCCGCCCCCCACCCATTCACCCTTCATCCACACAATATTTCATGACCTTTAACCCGCCTTCCCCGTGAGGGAGGGATGACAATTGGGTCTTGCCAAAAGAAAATATCATGATAAGAACACACTCTGTGAGTATGGAGCACAAGTGCTGGTCTGTCAATTGCTTGCAGGGCATTTGTTTACACTGGGGCTTGGTTAGGTGCACAGCTGGTCCTCATCAGGGTTGGTCTGGGCTGGTGTGTTGTATGAAGTTGTAAAAAGTTCAAATTTGCAGCCCCAGGAATGCAAATGGTAAAAGATGGAACAAAAACATATCCTCATTTTTAATGCTGCGGTGTGATTTAGTGCATTAATAATGATGCCCAACACAATCCTAAAGACAAGTCCCAAGATGTTGAGGATCTTGGCTATCCTGGATGCCTCTGCTTCCGCTGTTGCCTCTCCAACTCTGTTATCCGCCTTCAAACATACAATGGGGGATAATCAATACATTATCCCGCTTTCACTTAGACAACCATAGAATCTACTTAAAAAAAATCTATTCAAAAGTTAATTAGCATACAGTATGCTTAAATTGTGTATCTCTTACCTTGCATGAGCAAACTATTGCAGCAATTCCAAGTAAGATGAAGGGTGGGGGGGGGGGGTCTCTTTGTTAACAACAGCTGCTGCACAATCTCTAATGTTAAGGAAGTCTGTTAAGGAAGCTGTCTATTTACCACCACAATCCATTGATGGCACTAAGACCGCACTCAATAAGCTGCATAAGTAACCATTTGACTGGAAGGTTTACACTTGTTATATTCTTGTGACAAATAAAATGTTTATTTGATTTGATAGGGCCATAAGCAAACAAGAAAATGCACATCTTGAGGCGGTGCTTCTCGTGGCCGGTGATTTTAATGCAGGAAATCTGAAATCCTTTTGACCAAATTTTCACCAGCATGTCACCTGTGCAACTAGAGGCGACAAAACTCTAGATCACCTTTACTCCACACACAGAAATCCATACAAGGCTCTCCCTAGCCCTCCCTTTGGCAAATCGTACCCTAACTCTATCTTCCTGGTTTCAGCTTACAAACAAAAACTCAAACGGGAAGTACCAGTGACACGCTCAATACGGAAGTGGTTCGATGAAGAGGATGCTAAGCTACAGGACTGTATCGCTAGTACAGACTAGAATATGTTCCAGGATTCAT
This sequence comes from Hucho hucho, assembly GCA_003317085.1. Lineage (NCBI taxonomy): Eukaryota > Metazoa > Chordata > Actinopteri > Salmoniformes > Salmonidae > Hucho > Hucho hucho. Next base: position 1,032,713 of record QNTS01000091.1, read on the forward strand.
CCGATAACATTGAAGAGTTTACCACATCAGTCACCGGCTTTAATAGGTGCTTCCACAACGTCGTCCCCACAGTGACCGTACGTACATATCCCAACCAGAAGCCATGGATTACAGGCAACATCCGCACTGAGCTAAAGAATAGAGCTGATGCTTTCAAGGAGTGGGACACTAATCTGGACGTTTATAAGAAATCCTGCTATGACCTCCGATGAGCTATCAAACAGGCAAAGCGTCAATACAGGACTAAGATTGAATCCTACTACGCCGGCTCTGACACTCGTCGGCTTTGGCAGGGATTGCAATCTATCACGGATTACCAGGGGCACACTTTGGCTTTAGAAGTGGGGGGGACATAATTAGAATTTACATTTTATTAATCCAGTTGGATAAACACTCCAAACAACCTACCCGACCGCTCGGAGGCATTCGCATGGTATCACATTCCAATGATAAAACTAGCGGGGACAAAAACGACATTTCAGAATGTGGGGGGAACATTGAATGTTGCGCCCCTGCGGATTACAAAGGGATACCCAACCGCGAGCTGCCCAGTGATGCAAGCTTACCAGAGGAGTCAAATGTGTCTGTGCTCGCTTCAAGGCCAGCAACACTGAACCATGCATGAGAGCACCAGCTGATCCGGACGACTGTGATCTCAAACTCCGTAGCAGATGTGAGTAAGACCTTTAAACAGTTTAACATTCACAAGGCCGCGTAGCTAGACAGATTACATGGATGCGTATTCAGAGCATGTGTCTTCACTGACATTTTCCACCTCTCCCTGAGCCAGTCTGTAATACCATAGTCCCTTTTTCCAAGAACGCCAAGGTAACCTGTGTAAATGACTATTGCGCCATGGCACTCACACATGTAGCCATGAAATGCTTTGAAAGGCTGGTCATGGCTCACATCAACACCATCAGCCCAGACACACTGGATCTCTATGGCACTCCACACTGCCCTCTCCCACCTGAGCAAGAGGAACACCTACAGTATATGAGAATGCTGTTAATTGACTACAGCTCACCAAGCTCATCACTAAGCTCAGAACCGTTGGACTGAACACCTACCTCTGCAACTGGATCCTGGACTTCCTGACGGTTCGCCCCAGGTGGTGAGGGTAGGCAACAACACATCCACCACGCTGACCCTCAACACGGGGGCCCTAAGGGGGTGCGTGCGTGCTTAGTCCCCTCCTGTACTTTCTGCTAACCCACGACTCCGTGGCCGCGAACAACTCCAACACCATCAGTTTGCTGAAGACATGATGGTGGTAGACCTGATCACCGACAATGATGACACCGCCTATAGGGAGGTCAGTGACCTGGCAGTGTGATGCCAGGATAACAACCCCTCCCTCAACATCAGCAAGACAAAGTAGCTGATTGTGGACTACAGGAAACAGAGGGCTGAGCACACCCCTATCCACATCGACGGGGCTGTAGTGGAGTGGGTTGAAAGCTTCAAGTTCCTTGGTGTCCACATCACTAAGGAGTTAACATGGTCCACACATACCAACACAGTCCTGAAGAAGGCATGACAACGCCTCTTCCCCCTCAGGATGCTGAAAGTATTTGGCATGGGCCCTCAGATCCTGAAAAGTTATACAGATGCACCATTGAGAGCATATTGACTGGATGCATCACGGCTTGGTATGGCATCTGCCATCCAGGACCTCTCTGCCATCCAGGACCTCTATACCAGGCGGTGTCAGAGGAAGGCCCTAAAAATTGTAAAAGACTGCAGCCACCCAAGTCATAGACTGTTCTCTCTGCTATCACATGGCAAGTGGTACCGCTGCACCAAATCTGGAACGAATAGGACCCTGAAAACTTCTACCCCCAAGCCATAAGACTGCTAAATAGTTAACCAAGTAGCTACCCGGACTATTAGCATTGACACTTTTTACACTGACTCCTTTGAATCATCACAAAAGGTGCTGCTACTGTTTATTATCTACTGTATCCTGTTGCCTAGTCACTTTACCCCTACCTATATGTACATATCTGTCTACGTCAATTACCTCGTACCCCTGCACATCGACTCAGTACTGATACCCCGTGTATGTAGCCACGTTATCGTTACTCATTGTGTATTTATTCCTCCTGTCATTAATTTTCTAGAATTTGTCATTTATTTCTCTCTATATTGTTGGGATGGCCTGTAAGTCAAAATTTCACTGTTAGTCTGAACCTGTTGTTTACAAAGCATTTGATATATAAAATTTGATTGATTTGAAGTGGGAGACAGCAGCATAAAGTGTTAAAAATGTACCATTGGTGCTGGCTTGGGTTACATCCATTGTTTATGTTTTTCTGTAGTTAAACGTACTAAAGTGAACCAAGTTTGAGCTTGTCAGTGTATGTCCCAAATAAATGGTGGAGATTGGGGATCATCAGGCTTTTATTCAGGGGTGGTAGGCAAAAACAAGGGGCAAAGTAAAGATCGTAATTTCCTTGCAACAGGGGAGGACCAAGGGACTAGTGGGCATCATGTGTCTGGGGGCTGGACAGAAGCGTGCTGGAGTTATGAGTGGGAGGAGATACTAACAAGTGGCAACCTCCAATTACAATATCCTACTTAGTGAAAGTGGTCGTCACGTGTGCTCCCTCTCCGGCCTCTATGTCACCAGGCTGCTCGTTATGGCGCAGACCTGTCACCATCGTTACGCGCACCTCCACGTCATCAGACTCACCTGGACTCCATCACCTCTCTGATTACCTTCCCTATACAGTGAGGGAAAAAAGTATTTGATCCCCTGCTGATTTTGTACGTTTGCCCACTGATAAAGAAATGATCAGTCTATAATTTTAATGGTAGGTTTATTTGAACAGTACGAGACAGAATAACAACAAAAAAATCCAAAAAAACGCATGTGAAAAATGTTATGAATTGAAGTGAATTTTAATGAGGGAAATAAGTATTTGACCCCTCTGCAAAACATGATTTAGTACTTGGTGGCAAAACCCTTGTTGGCAATCACAGAGGTCAGACGTTTCTTGTAGTTGGCCACCAGGTTTGCACACATCTCAGTAGGGATTTTGAAGATCAAGATCCTCCCGTGTAGTTCTGGGCTGATTCCTCACCGTTCTCATGATCATTGCAACTCCACGAGGTGAGATCTTGCATGGAGCCCCAGGCTGAGGGAGATTGACAGTTCTTTTGTGTTTCTTCCATTTGCGAATAATCGCACCAACTGTTATCACCTTCTCACCAAGCTGCTTGGCGATGGTCTTGTAGCCCATTCCAGCCTTGTGTAGGTCTACAATCTTGTCCCTGACATCCTTGGAGAGCTCTTTGGTCTTGGCCATGGTGGAGAGTTTGGAATCTGATTGATTGATTGCTTCTGTGGACAGGTGTCTTTTATACAGGTAACAAGCTGAGATTAGGAGCACTCCCTTTAAGACACCTGAGAGCCAGAAATCTTTCTGATTGAAATGGGGTCAAATACTTATTTCCCTAATTAAAATGCAAATCAATTTATAACATTTTTCACATGCGTTTTTCTGGATTTTTGTTGTTGTTATTCTGTCTCTCACTGTTCAAATAAACCTACTGTGACAGCATGAGAGGTTCCGGATCTTTAAGTTGTGCAAGTTCCCCGTAAACACCACTTCAACAGTCTCTTCAGTATGTAGGTGAGTTTAATTATTAACAAAAGGTTTACAACTTAAATCTCTTCAGCTCAAAAGTAACTTCATCTTCTTTGTTTCACAGAGGTACATGTCCTTTCCCCCAGCCACCCACAAACAACAGTTTCTCACACCCATTATTAGAGCCTGCTGCTGGTCTCATTAGCTCCAGCTGTACTCTCAGGCAGCCTGGGTTTTGTAGTCCTTCACAGACGGCCATCTTGCTCCAGCCATCTGAGGGCAATGTATCTGCCCTCTAGAACACGCCCTCTCATGATGCCACACTGCCATTAAAATTATAGACTGATCATTTCTTTGTAAGTGGGCAAACGTACAAAATCAGCAGGGGATCAAATACTTTTTTCCCTCACTGTAAAGGTACTTGTCTACACCATTGTAGTCTCTTCATAAAGCCGCTGTGCCTCACCAGTGTCTTCAGCTAACACTAGAGGGTGACATTTACTCATTGGTCTAAACCATGTTGGCAATCATCTAACAATGCACTTTATTGTGAATCAGAGTCATTGCTGCACACACAAAAAAACTTTTGCTCGGTTATGAAACCCACAATTTGGTTTTAATTGAATTAGACAATATCTCTGAAAATTTTTGTTTGATAGTGCAATATCATCTTTCCTGAGATGTTCTTCATCCACGCTAGGAATTATTTAAAATTAATAGATTAATGTATCACAAATAAAATCATATTCTTTTTTTAAATGTGTCAGTGCATCTGCAGTACCTGCTTGTGCAACGGTTCTTCCTGCGTCTCTTGTTAGGGTGGAGTGAGTAGAGTGACTTGAAATGGCCTAAAAGCTTTCCTGTAACACAGGACAAGCCCAAAAGGATGCATATGTGGGTTGTTCACAGTCCTCATCAGCCTTCAGTAGTTATTCCGTCTGATGAGAGCCAGTCCTGGGTTCAACTAGTATTTGGTTTCTTTCATACACTTTAGCTGCTCTGAATTGAGCTTGTCTGACGCAATGGGACCAATGGAATAGGGTCAAAACTATTGGGTCAATAGGGTCAAAACATCCCAACAGTGTCGCACTTCAGGCAGGCTCAATCAAACGTTCAAAGTATTTTAAAGAGTCAAAAGAGAAATTGTCAATTATTATATTTCCAAATTTTCCAGCAAGACTCACAAACACACAAACTCTACTGATCTCAATTGACTCCATTCTAGGATTTCTTAGAAGTTTTCTTTGTGGCAGAGCATTAATGATCAATTTATTCGATTTGTGTGCTTTCCTTTTGTGTGTGTGTGTCCGAGCAGCATGCATAGTGCATTTGTGTGTGCCTGCGTGCGTGCGTGCGTGCGCATGTGTATGTAGTTTCCTTGACTGCCAAATGACATCTCAATTGATCTGAAACAGTAGCTGTACAAGAACTTTCACTTACTTTAATTCCAAGTACAATGCCTTAAAAGGAAATGGGAAGCATGAACCCATTAGCTGAAGGTCACAGTGTTTTCCCCAAAAAAGATAAAGAGACAGAGACACAGACACAGAGCCCTGGAGACCATGGAATGTGACCTTTACGTAAACGAGACAAAGGAAATAGTCTGAATTAATCATTTTTCCATAGCCTACAGTGTTAGGAAGTTAGAAAAACTACGCCTCACTATCGAACGCTTTAAGCATGTAGAAATAGCATTAGACAATTACAGCTTAACATATAAATTAAACTTGACACATGTAAATACCTCTGTCAAGTACACATAACAAGATCATCTGACACGTTCCTGTCGTGGACATGTATAGAATGTCTTCAAAAGCAAGTTGGATGTCATCCAGGACTCATGGCTGCATAGCCACCAAGACAAAGCAAAACAGCGTTTATTGGTAAGAAAATATAGACTATCAATCAATTATGACAGACTAGCATGCTGTAACAAGCTAATGGGTCTGTCTGTGTGGCACTATAGCCATACAGTGCCATACTGTATGGCACTGTATGGCTATAGTGGATGGCGATCCATAAGGATGGCTTATGTTTCAAATACAGATTCTCTGTGTTGCATGCAAACCCTGAATTCCAGGGTGCCCCTGATGGAAAATCTGACATGGTGTCAGTTCAATGAATACTCTATTGATAGCTGCTTATGACTTCCTGTATATATAATGATCCCACTAATTTTGTATGACTGGGGTTCATTAAAATGTAATCACTGTGAAATAAATTTGACATCACACATCTGTATCCAAATGGATGAGTTGATGTTTAATTTTTCCTTCTTGTTCATGCTTGATGTGTTTGAGACATACAGTGATTGCAATCCCAGCAAACTTGGAACATACCCAGAACATTAGCTAAGATTCCTAATAATAATGTCCTTAGAATGTTCTCCTAACATTCACAAAAATGTTGTGCACAACATCTGTAACAACCACCACAGAACATTCCCCCATTCCAGGTAATGTAATAGCACAATGTAGCAATAATGTTTTCCCAGCAAACCAAAATTGGTTCTGTGAAAGTACCCAGAACATTCGTTGTGGCAAATGTTCTCATAATACAAAAACTGTCCAGTCATTCTGATGATTATACAATGTTTGTATAAAACATTCGCCTGATTTTGCAAGAACTTTACAGAACACAATTTTTTTCTGTTCTTTAAAGTTTCCTAGAATGTTTCATTAGGTTATGGGAACAGTCTGGTGGGCACATTGTGGGGACATTACAAAAGATATGTTCCCAAAACACAAAAACTCTCCAGTTGTGTGGATGATTCTACAATTTTTATTTTAGGTTGAAAAAAACATTCACCTAATGTTTCAGGAACGTTCCTAGAACACATTTAATCTGTTCTTTAAAGGTTCCCATAATTTTTTATTAGGTTGTGGGAACAGTGTGGGTACATTAAAACAGAGAGGTTCTCAAAACACAAAATATTCGCAGTTGTGTTGACATTCATACAGGTTGTACATTCCCTTAATGTTTCAAGAATATTCTTGTAATATTCACTAAGGTTGCACAGAACATTCCCACAATGTTGCATAATGTTTCACAATTTCCAAATAAGTGAGTTTTTTTGACATTCATAGCACATTTGTTTCAGGTTGATGTTCACGCAATATATATTTTACTTTGTCTTGGAGGTCCTCATAAATGGTCAAGAACATTTAGAAAATATTATATTTAAGTTTGACCTAATATTAATATAAAATTCTCAGCATGCACATCCTATTGTTTTATTTTTCAGGATCTGAAAAGCAAAAGTGATCCTAGATCAGCACTCATAGTTTTGGAAACCTTGTAAAAATGGGCCCAGAAGTACGTAGCATATGAAGAGGATTGGTGAAGTGATGGTGAATAACCCAGTTACCAGGATTTCTCTAAGAAGGCTAAAATTGAATTTCTGATTGACCATATTGCCATGGCTATATACTGAAGAAAGTTGCGAGAGAACTTCCCTGGTGGTGCAGAGGATGAAAGACCTGGTTTGGGCCAAACATTGCAGGTTCAAACCTCATATAAGCAAATGGTCTGTATATGAAGTGTAAAACATATGGTTGTGTCTGTAAGATGTAATGCTTTTCAAATGTCCTCCAAGACCAGGTATAATGTATATTGCGTGAACAGCAATGGAAGGATTAACCTAAAGCAAATATTCTACGAACGTTAAAAAAGACTTATTTGGAAATTGCGGAACAATGTTGTGCAACATTGTGGGAATGTTCTGTGCAACTTATGAGTATCACCAGAATATTCTTGCAGCATCCCAGAAAAGTCCCAAAAATGAATGTTCTGGGAACGTTAGAGAACTTAGACCAGGTGTTCTGTCAACATTCTTACAACATTATAGGAATGTCCTGTGCAATCTAACTTAAATGGATGAATGCCATCACAACTGAGCATATTTTTTGTTTTGGGAACCTATATCTTGTAATGTACCCGCACTGTTCCCACAACCTAATTAAATGTTCTGGGAACCTTTAAGGAACTCAGAAAGCCTGTTCTGTCAACGTTCTTGCAACATCAAAGGAATGTTTTGTGCATCTTGATACTAACAATATCTGAATGTCAGCATAGCTGGACAGTTTTAGTGTTTCTCTTGTGATATCCCCACAATATGCCGACAACCTAAAAAAACATTAATGGAACGTTTTTGTAACATAAGGTGAATGTTCTTTGCACCCTAAAATAAACATGGAATCATCCACACAACTGGACAGTTTTTGTGTTTTGGGAGCATATCTTTTGTGATGTTCCCACAATGTTCCCACCAGACTGTTCCCACAACCTGATGAAACATTCTAGGAATCTTAAAGAACAGATTAAATATGTTCTAGGAACATTCTTTCAACATCAGGCGAATATTTTATACAAACATTCTACAATCATCAGCACGACTGGACAGTTTTTGTGTTATGAGAACATTTGCCCCGACCTAATGAATGTTTCACATAATCAATTTTGGTTTGCTGGGATGGCTACATGGACATTTAGTAAGTGAATTGGCATTGTGGTGCTATGACAGCAACTTCTCCCTCAACGTCAGCAAAACGAAGGAGTTGATTGTTGACTTCAGGAAGCAGAGAAGGGAACATGCCCCAATCCACATCAACGGGACTGCAGTAGAGAGAGTCAGCAGTTTTAAATTCCTCGGCATCTACATCACTGAGGACAAAAACAACGGCACTCTTGTCAAGAGGGTTCAACAGCGCCTCTACTTCCTACGGTGGCTAAACAAATTCGGCATCCCACCCCGGGTCCTCTCCAAATACTACTGCTGCACCATTGAGAGTGTTCTTCCGGTTGCCTCACGGCTTGGTACAGGAATTGCTCCGTGCAGAACAGCAAGGCCCTCAAGCGGATGGTGAAGACGGCCCAGTACATCACTTCCACCTGCTCTGACCCCCCCCCATTCCTTGAAATGACACCCCACAGTCCACACCCCCTCAATAAAGGCTTGCTCCCCAACCCCATCACTTATTTGGGACAGGCACTGACCAGCTCCAACTTGGTTCACTGTAGTACATCCAACTACAGAAAAACAGAGACAATGGAAGGAACCCAAGCCCACACCAAAGTGACATCCTACCTGGGATGGTCAATTGTCAACACTTTATGCTGCTGTCTTCCAATTGGAATTGCTACAGTAATTTGCTCATGCAGGGTAAGATATAAAAAATTCAGACTAAATCATTTATTCAGCCGTTACAAAGGTATTACAAAAGCTTGTGCTGATTAACTATTGAATAGCTGGTGTGATTTTTGAAGTGGATTACATGGTTATCTAAGTGAAAGTGGGATAATGCATTGATTATCCCCCATTGTGTTTTTGATGGTGGATAATGCAAACGCAGTTAGAGAGGCAACAGCGGCAGCATTGTCCAGGATAGCCAAGATCCTCAACATCGTTGGATTGGCCATTGGGATTGTGTTGATCATCATTATTGTTGCGCTGAACCTCACTGGTGGTACGTGAAAAATGAGGATGTGTTTTTGTACCATATTTTGCCCTTTGCATTCCTTTTTGCGACTTCATACAACACACCAGCCCAGACCTGATGAGGACCAGCTCTGTCCCTAACCGAGCCCCAGCGTAAACAAATGCCCTGCAAGTAATTAACAGACCAGCGCTTGTGCTGGAACAAATAGGTAGAACTTAACTGGGGATGTTGCAGTTGCTGCTTTGGGAAAAATATATGAAGCTTCCTGACTGTCAAATGTAATAATAAACACATGAATCCACCACAATTCATGGTCTTTATTTATTTTCAAGCACATTTGAGACAAAGAAATGTTGATACAAGCAACACAGGAATAACGGTTTACATCAAAAGTGGAGACTGATCATTGCAAAAAGTTAGTCTTTGATTTTTGGAAGGTTTTAAGACTTATTTATCCTCCTACAGTGTCCTGTGTCAATACTGCGAGTCCAATTGTCTAAAACAAAACTCTAAATCTCTACAACTATCTAGCTTTTAACAGCACAATCGGGAGTCTGTGTTTCAGCCCAACAGCAACCCCCCGCCATTTAGGCTGGAGGTTGGAGCTGAAGAAATGCAACCCCTCTCAAATTCATACACAGCTATGGACGCAAGGATTATCGAAAAGATTGATATGATAGTTTTAAACATACGTATTTCTTTAAGTTATACGATTATTGAGATTATTATTAAGATGACAAAAAAATGAACACGTAGCAATGCAACCAATACTTTGGATTATGATAGAGTAATGCAGTTTCACTACGTTCTTAAGGAGTTTATAAGTTATATTCCTCAAGAACCAATGGGTATTCACTGATATAACCATTGAACAGCAGGAAATATCACAGATAGTCAGTGTTTTACCCAATAAATTCCTGGGAATTTATATAGAGTGTGCGACTCTATTTTCATAGCTTACAGTTTATTTTCCGTCAGTCAGCACCTCTGACTGACGGACCACTGCTTTTTATTAGCCTAAAAACAACACAAATAGGCCTACACACATAGGATTGAGAGACAAGTCTTGCTCCCCCCTCCCGGCATTCTAGTCCCAGTGGGCAAGCCTGGTTGCAGTCTGATGTGTTTTGTGATGTCATGGTCTGGTTATATGCAGATTGTAAAAGGATGTGTGTGCGCATGAAGAACCTCTACATCACATTTCCAAGGGGAAAGTTTTGGTCTTTCATCAGTTGCCAGTCCATACACAACTGTGTTTTTTCCGAAGAGAGCAGCCATTATGAATTGTACTCAGTATTGTATGTAAGGGCCTCTAAACCTCTTCCATTCCGACACTTACTAACATGCTTTCCAAAAATCTGGGGATCCCTACATCAAGTTATAGGCCCCCCTGACTGAGCTAGATCACTATTTGCCTCCTGGGCGTTCTGGCACACTTCCATGGTTCGGAGTCCCGAGCTCTTCTCTCTCTCAACAGCCTTTCAACATGGAGGAACACCGACGCCTCCCTGTGCTTCTGCAAGAGTCCCTCCACCTCCTGCTTATGAAAAGACATGAAACAGACATGGAACATTGTAATTTCCAAAGATTCACTGTGTGAGGCTAATGCATGACCGTTTTTTTCCATCACTATGTAGAAATAAACTCTGTATCACTTTATATGGAAAGGCAACAATAGATGGTTTATTGATCGTTTATAGCTATCATAATCATTGAGATAAAACGCCAGCAAGACATTGCACTAACATCTATCCCCCGGAGAGAAGGTACTTCCTATGAAAGGAGCCCCCGACTGGGCCTCTGAAGCCTCTCCAGCAGGGAGGTGGGGTGGGAGGAGTTGGAGTGGGGAGCCCATGGCATGGAGCTCTGTGGAGCAGCACCCTCCCTACACATTGAGGACCTCCCTATTCTGGCCTAGAATAGCTCACCCAGACATGCTTGCAGCACCTAAGAAAGAAACACAGCAACAAATTACTAGTCTGCCGTTAAAATGCTTTATAACTTCTTGTAAGCACAAATGAGCCTTTAAAAAATGTGTTATTATAACTTTTGGTATCACTTTACTTGACACACCTTCTTATGAATACTTACATCGCCATATAAACATTCATATTGTAGGACCTTATAGATGCAGTCATAGAGCATTATGATACTATAATAAATATAATTGTCTTGAGTTTGTATAATCATTTTATAATGTCTTACAATAATCTCCTAATGATCATAACATATTATAAGCCTTGTTATAATAGAATGAGAAATTGGAAAATTTGTAAGAGGAGAACTTGGTTCTGTCTGCTTTTCAACAGACACTGGGAGACAAATTCACCTTTAAACAGGACAATAACCTAAAACACAAGGCCAAAGATACACTGGAGTGGCTTACTAAGATGAGATTGAATACTCCTGAGTGGCGTGGTTACAGTTTTTACAGCTTTTAAAAAGGCACACCTGTTAATTGAAATGCATTCCAGGTGACTACCTCATGAAGCTGATTGAGAGAATGCCAAGAGTGTGCAAAGCTGTCATCAAGGCAAAAGGTGGCTACTTTGAAGAATCTAAAATATATTTTGATTTGTTTAACACTTTTTAGGTTACTACATGATTCCATATGTGTTATTTCATAGTTTTGTTGTCTTCACTATTATTCTACACTGTAAATTGTAGTAAAAAAAAATAGTAAAAAAAAAAAAGAAAAACCCTTGAATGAGTAGGTGTGTCCAAACTTTTGACTGGTACTGTATATGAAGCCTGTCTGTGGTAACGGATAATGCCGTAGCACAAGCAAGATGCAGTATACACATTGCATTGCGGCAAAACAATTTGTGTTTTGTGTGATGATTGTGCTGCGATATAGCCAGCAGGTTTCCTCCTGTTTAGCCAATGTTTGCAATGATGATGAAAAAATTACATTAAATCGCTATTGGCTGCCTGTCTGTGTCTTGCTTGTCTGATATTATCATGCACGTGTGTGTAGCTGGTGCGTGAGAGTAGGAGAGCAGAAATTAGTGAACGAAAACACTTTACTGTGGCACAGTAACAGTCACTGAACGCAATTGCGTCACAACAACAATTGCCTACAGAAAACAACAAAGCACAAAACACAAAAAACAACAAGTCCAGCGCAAACCAGCCGGAACGTGCAACTGACAATAAACAATTACACACACAGACATGGGGGAAACCAGAGGGTTAAATACATGACAAGTAATGAGGGAATGACAACCAGGTGTGTGGGGAAACAAGACAAAACAAATGAAAAATGAAAGGTGGATCGGTGATGGCTAGAAAACCGGTGACGTCGACCGCCGAACACCGCCCGAACAAGGATAGGCATCGACTTTGGCGGAGGTCGTGACAAATATGCTGTGTAGCTGCATGTAACTCCCCTCCTGAAAAAAAATATAATAATTATAACATCAAATTGCTAGACAACCTGTTTGATTCATGCTTGTTTGCCATAGCCTATTTTTACAACAGACAAAGAACAAAATTTTTTCAAACTGTTTTGTGTACAAGCAGCAGCGGAGTCACGGAGTGTCTGAGCACTGAGCAGCAACTGAAAGGTAGGTAGGCTAGTGGATCCCGGATGTGCAGAAATCTCAGTATTTTCTGGTTTCCAGAAAATACAGAACTATAGCCACTCTGTTAAAAAAATCTCCACAAAAAATCTCCTTCCTGCTCCTTGAATTACTTTTCCTAAATATTTATATTTTACATTGCTCAGTTGTCAGAATTGTATAATCAATCACAAACAGAAAAGTATTTAGAGGCTGTTTACCTGTTAATTTTGTATGTTTTTTTTAGCTATTGGTACCTTAAGGGGCAAAAACAAACGTGCTGAAGAGCGTTGGTACCCAGGCGCTAATGTGTCTCTCTCCTCACTGAATGACATCAATGGATGAAATGGTGATAGAAGCTGATAATTGTGCATGTGACTTCATAATTTAATTTGAATTAGCGGAATGATGAGGGTGAAGAGCAGTTACGGCTGCTGAGGGGAGGACGGCTCATAATAATGGCTGGAACGGAGCAAATGGAATGGCATCAAACACATGGAAACCATGTGTTTGATGTACTGTATTTGATACCATTCTACAAAATCCGCTCGGGCCATTACCACAAGCCCGTCCTCCCCAATTAAGGAGCCAACAACCTCCTTTGGTGAAGAGGATGATTGAATTTATAACAATAGTGCTGTTTGAACTGTCTGATTGTGCTGTACTTGTAACTGTCGTTGTGGACTTGGATTAGTTTCAGGCCTATTTGTGTAATAGCCCTTGATAACGGAAGGGTGTTTTTAGAGGGAGTGGCCTTGCCTGTCTTTCCTGACTATTTAAGGAGCCTTACTTGGCCCCAGTCTTAGTGCATCATCTATAGTTTGGAAGGGGATCAACTCCTACAAGAGCAGCAAGTATATTTTTGGATTCAATAAGTAGCTGTTGGTATTGTCTTGCTGGGGCAATTTAATTGAAGTGCTGTCTTTTACCTAGTAGCCTAGTTAAATCCTTGCTGTTTGAACTGTCTGATTGCTCAGTACTTGTGACTGTCGTTGTGGACTTGGATCAGGCCAATTTTCTCATTCCTGGCACCCCAATGGTGGAACAAGCTTCCCCCTAAAGTCAGGACAGAGGAGTACCTACCCATCTTTCGAAAACATCTGAAACCTTAGAGTAACTGATATAACTCTCACAGAGCCCCCGAAGCTGAGTACAACACATGTGTGTAGTTCAAAATGGAAATCTGAACCAAACAAATGGACGCACTGACAGCATTGAAAATGCCTGACTGCAGAATTTAGAAGAGCTGGAGTCGGATGGAGGATCGGATACTGAGCTTGAAATCAGCGTTGCCGATGAAGACTCTTCAACTGATTCTGATGTTGACTTCGAGCCTCCGCCTCCGGTGTCTGAGCCTCGCCGCAGAAAAACAGAACAAGGCCAACTGAGACGGTTATCCCAACTGTCATGGTGAGACAGAAGTCTGGGAGGGATGGCACGGTTTGGGTAGAAAAGAGTGACGAGTGCGCAACAGGAAGGTAGCCTTTCCAGAATATTCTCACAGAGAGAGCAGGCCCTATATGTCACGCAGAGAGAAACTGGCAGCTACAGTTTTCTTTGCTTATGTGACATGCAGATGTTGAAGCACAACAGTGATTGTACTGTCGCTCATGCACACAAAAAAGTAAACAGTACGTGGGTGGCACATGTCTATGGATTAACTAAAAGTGGCAGGTAGCCTAGTGGTTAGAGCGTTGGACTAGTAACCAGTAAAGGTTGCAAGATCAAATCCCAGAGCTGACAAGGTAGAAGTCTGTCGCTCTGCCCCTGAACAAGCCGGGATGTGGAGTCATTTTGGTCTGATAGGTATGTAACCGCCTCATAAGCCCCTGGTCCTAACATGCGTTCTTTTTCCTGATTGTGCCCACATTTTTGACAGGTTCCTGACCACCTCCAGAGGTAGTCAGGGATGCATTGTGTCTGGATATATTGTGTAGATGGTTCTGGACAGTGAAACCAAATAAATCATAATTATCCCGCACTCCAAATTAATCACAGGTGGCACCATTGACTTATAGCACCAATATTTGTCCTAAAATAAATTAATCAATATAATTTTGAAAAACAATATCTGTCAAATGATTTGCATACAGGGAAATCTGGTCACAATGCGGACAGTGGATGGGTAAGAGACATTTTAATACCATGTGTAGATGTAACGGCTAATATTTGGACACAATCAAAATGTGGACAAGATCAAGACAAAGGACGCATGCTAGCACCAGGTATACACATGGCTAGAGAGATTATGCTACACCTGAGTTTTGATGACAAGGAGACAAGACCAATATGTGTGCAGACAGACAGGTTTGCCGCACTCAAAAACATTGAAATGTTTTGTGAAGAATTGCATTGCTTGTTACAAGCCAGGAGAGCACATACTGTAACTGTTGATGAGCAACTGTTTGCAACCAAAACTCGTGCCGTTTTATCCAATACATTGCCAACAAACCGGACAAATGTTTATTTAAGTTATGCCGAAACCAAGTACTTGCTCAATGGCATTCCATATCTGGGGAAAGATTAAACGAGGCCAGCGGGTGAGAAATGGTCTGAGACTGTGGTTTTGAGACTCGTGGAGCCTTACATGAGCAAAGGCAGAAATGTGACTATGGACAACTTCTTCACATCAATTTCCCTAGCAGACAAGTTGATTGTAAAGACCTGATCTGAAAATTGAACAGAGACGGGAGCTTCCGCACTCTGAGGAAAACAATATAGCAGCAGAGCTGGTATAGCAACACTCATGATGTACAGATGTAAAATAAATAAGAGTCCTCAGCACCATGCATCCCACTGTTGCCATCAGCATTGACCAAAAGCAGAAACTGGAGATGGTGACATACTACAATCACACAAAGGTACATCATCTCATTCCAAAATCACGAGCATGAATATGGAGTTGGTCCCCCCTTTGCTGCTATAACAGTCTCCACTCTCCTGGGAAGGCTTTCCACTCAATGTTGGAACTGCTGCGGGGACTTGCTTCCATTCTGCCACAAGAGCATCAGTGAGATCAGTCACTGATGTTGGGCGATCATGCTGAAACAGGAAACGACCTTCCCCAAAATATTGCCATGAAGTTGGAAGCACAGAATAGTCTAGAATGTCATTGTATGCTGTAGCGTTAAGATTCCCTTCACTGGAACTAAGGGACCTAGCCCGAATCATGAAAAACAGCCCCAGACCATTATTCCTCCTCCACCAAACTTTACAGTTGGCACTTTGCATTCAGGCAGGTAGCGTTCTCCTGGAATCCGTCAAACCCAGATTCGTCTGACGGACCGCCAGACGTTGAAGCGCGATTCATCACTCCAGAGAACGCGTTTCAACTACTCCAGAGCCCAATGACGGCGAGCTTTACGCCACTTCAGCCGACACTTGATATTGCGCATGGTGATCTTAGGCTTGTGTGAGGCTGCTCAGCACTCGGTGGTCGCGTTCTGTGAGCTTGTGTGGCCTACCACTTCACGGATGAGCCATTGTTGCTCCTAGACATTTCCACTTCACAATAACAGCACTTACTGTACAGTTGTCTGGGCAACTCCAGCAGGGCAGAAATTTGACGAACTGACTTGTTGGAAAGGTGGCATCCTAAGACAGTCACTGAGCTCTCCAGTAAAGCCATTGTACTGGCGATGTTTTTCTATTGCTTGGCTGTGTGCTCGATTTTATACACCTGTCAGAAGCGGGTGTGGCTAATATAGCCGAATCCACTCATTTGAAGGGGTGTCCACACACTAATGGACAATAAAGTTGTATTGTATTGTTTCCACTGAAACTAGAAATTTAGTTGAGTAAGTAATTAATTTGTCATGTGTTTCATGCCAGTGTTTGGGATTTGAACAAGGTGGAGCTGTTGACTAATTAAAAATGTCCTTTTAACACAAAGATCCCGCTAAATTCTGGGAGGATTCAGTTCTCAGTATGTGGTGGTCAAACTTTTCTTTGGTAAAAGTTTGTGGAAAGCAGCTTTGGAGATTTCAAAATAGATTAAAACAGACCGGACAGCTTCCATTCCCACTGAAAGGTCACTTCCAAGCAGTGTGGCTCAGCACAGCTTTCAAAGATCTGTCATTTCCGTGTGTTTGAAGCAAACACTTGCAGCTAGAAGTCATGCAAAATGTAAACAGCTGCTAGAATGTAACTGTAATAATTTTTTTTATATATATATTTAATCTGGGGTGATTACAGTTACTTAATTTTTGTAATGTAATTACCTAATCCCTGTTACAGGTTATCCGTTAGTACACAACCCTGTTGATGATACAGTCATAAGCACATTATGTCATCTCCAGACAGTATTTCGGAATATGACAGATGCTACGTCTCAAATCACACCCTATTTCCTAATACAGTCCACTTCTTTTGACCAGGGCCCATAGGGCTCTGGTCATAAGTAGTGCACTCTGTAGGAAAAACGTTGCTATCTGGAACGAAGGTGGAGTTTGGCAGCACCTTGAAGAACACCCGTTGGAAGGCAGGACTGGAGTCAACGCTCATGTCCCCAACAGCGACGTGTGACAGGAGCAGAGAGAATCCTCCCACTGACTGCAGTCTCTGGCAACGCACAAACACTGTTTGCTCAGTCTCCTACCAAAACAAAACATCCGTTAGCAGCAAACAGATGTGGCACAGATGTTAACATCACAAACAGCAGACACTAAACTGCAAGATTCAGAGCTGTCGTTCAATCCTAAAGGGAAAGATTTTATTGATGTTGATTATTATGTATTCAGTACAACATGCACACTGTTCCCCAATGCATATTTTATTCCAAAATAGAAATGTCACACCTCTCTCTCTCCCTCTCAAACACTCACACACATGTACGCACAACAGAAACTGGGACATCACCTGATAGAAGAAGGAATTTCGGGAAGCCGTTGTATTTGTAGTTATTAGATGTAAGACTAGTTTCTAAATAAATATGTCATCAAATTTGATCTGATCTTCATCTAAGTCACAACAATAGACACACACAGTGCGCTTAAACTAATAACACACAAATTATTGTATTTTTCTTGTCTATATTGAATACATAAAAAGTATGTGAACCCCTAGGCTAATGACTTCTCCAAAAGCTAATTGGAATCAGGAGTCAGCTAACCTGGAGTCCAATCAATGAGACTAGATTGGAGATGTTGGTTAGAGCTGTCTTGCCCTATAAAAAAAACACACAAAATTTGAGTTTGCTATTCATCAGACGCATTTCCTGATGTGAACCATGCCTCAAACAAAAGAGATCGCAGATTAAGAATTGTTTACTTGCATAAAGCTGGAAAAGGTTACAAAAGTATCTCTAAAAGCATTGATGTTCATCAGTCCACAGTAAGACAAATTGTCTGTAAATGGAGAAAGTTCAGCACTGTTGCTTAAATGCTCAATGAGGTTAAGAAGAAACCTAGAGTGTAAGCTAAAGACTTACAGAAATCTCTGGAACATGCTAACATTTCTGTTGACGAGTTTACGATACGTAAAACCCTAAACAAGAATGGTGTTCATGGGAGGACACCATGGAAGAAGCCACTGCTGTACAAAAAAACATTGCTGTCTGAAGTTTGGATGTTCCACAGCGTTTCTGGCTAAGTATTATGTGGACAGATGAAACTAAAGTTGAGTTGTTTGGAAGGAACACACAACACTATGTGTGGAGAAAAAAAAGCACAGCACACCAACATCAAAACCTCATCCCAACTGGTGGAGGGAGCATCATGGTTTGGGGCTGCTTTGCTGCCTCAGGGCCTGGACAGCTTGCTATCATCGACGGAAAAATGAATTCCCAAGTTTATCAAGACATTTTGCAGGAGAATGTCAGGCTATCTGTCTGCCAATTGAAGCTCAACAGAAGTTGGGTGATGCAACAGGACAACAACCCAAGACACAGAAGTAAATCAACAACAGAATGGCTTCAACAGAAGAAAATACGCCTTCTGGAGTGGCCCAGTCAGAGTCCTGACCTCAACCCGATTGAGACGCTGTGGCATGATCTCAAGAGAGCAGTTCACACCAGACATCCAAAGAATATTGCTGAACTGAAACAGTTTTGTAAAGAGGAATGGTCCAAAATTCCTCCTGACCGTTGTGCAGGTCTGATCCGCAACTACAGAAAACATTTGGTTGAGGTTATCGCTGCCAAAGGACGGTTAAATCCAAGGGTTCACAAATGTTTCCCACCCTGCACTGTGAATGTTTACATGGTGTGTTGAATAAAGATGTCACGACTTCCGCTGAAATCAGTCCCTCTCCTGGTTCGGGCGGCTACAGGTGGTCGACGTCATCGGAGTTCTAGCCATCACCGATCCATTTCTCATTTTATGTTTGTCTTGTCTCATTCACACCTGGTTCCCATTTCACTAATTGTAAGTGTCCTATTTAATCCCTCTGTTCCCCCCTGGTTTTTGTTCGTGATTGTTTCCTGTAAGTTGTGCTCCGTTGTTCGTGAGCAGGTGTGATTACTACTGGTTTAGTAGTTCGTGTCCGTTAAGTAAAGGAGTTTTGTCTTCACTCTGTTTCCTGCGCTTGATTCCAAAGACCTGCATTACAAGAGCATTCACAAAAGACATGAAAACATATTATTGTTTGTGTGTTATTAGTTTAAGCAGACTGTGTTTGTCTGTTGTTGTGACCTAGATGAAGATCATATCAAATTCTATGACCAATTTAGGCAGAAAGCCAGGTATTTCCAAAGGGTTCACATACTTTTTCTTGCCAATGTATTCTCACTTCACATAGCACAAGTAGTCTAGGAACTCTCAAATACTGTGTATTACCACAATTGAAAGTATACATTAAGTCACAGACTTAAAAGTAAGTAAAGTTGTGTTGAGTGTTGTGGTAATCATTACCCAACCACCAAAGCAGTCGTTAACAGGGGATTGTCTTTTTGGCAAGGGCTAATTTTGTATTTTGCTTGTTTTTACTTTGGTTAAGATATTTTTCTAATTCCTTCACAACCACAGCTGGTTGAGATTTTCCCTGAACAAGTGGTCCGGTTTGGCCTTTTGGTTGCATTTGTGTTGTGTAATTTCGTCACTCATTTCATAGTCTGCCTGAAGAAAATCATATTATTATGATTCTATGTATTTTCTATGGTTTTCTCACCTTGTCTCACCTAGTTACCTTAAGATGAATGCACCAACTGTAAGTCGCTCTGGATAAGAGTGTCTGCTAAATAACTCAAATGTAAAATGTAAACAAAGACCGCCAAAGGAAGGAGAATAATGTCTCACAGTGTTGAGAAACCTCGAAGGATAAGAAGCATCTGTGGTGTTATGTCGCTATGTCAGACTCTTTCGCTGCTTTTTTCCCCGTGGTGGTGGGGTGATTTCATTAACATGGATGGTCAGTGTTGAGGAAGCTACTCTGAAAATATAGTTTACCAAGCTAACAATTACTTCACACTGGAAGAAGTTAGGCTACACTAATGCTACCCTTAAGAAAAATATAGTTTACTTAACTAAAGTTGCCTTGAAAAAGTAGTTCACTTCATAAACTACTTAGTGAAAAATGATCATATGTAAATTGAAAATGTCATAAACTACAAATTGCAAGAATAGATCACTTTGGGGTCATATGGTAACATACTGTAATGTGTAATTTAGCCTATTAAACAGTGAGAATGTGAGAATTACGCAGGCCTGATGCCGAAAAAGAAAGACAATTATTACGTAGTTCCAGTAGTTAGCTAGACAGCTACATGGCAAAAAAGCCATTAACTACTAAAAACACGACCTATATTTGAATTTAGTTCAACTACTACCAAGATCCAGCTAAATGTAGTTACTAGTTGTACTGTAGTACTGTATTTCACTACTTCCTAACACTGTGGATGGTAATCCTTATCTAAGAATTTGTTTCAAAACTTTTATCTAATCACACCTCAACTTGATTAATAAAGCTTCTTGCCCATCCTGCCATCAGTCCCATGATGAAGCTTCCCATCTGTCTACCCTACTGTCCCATTTTTCTGTTTAGACTTTTACTGTTTCTGAAATAGTCTTCTTCTTATTGATTCCTTATTGTACGCCAGAGTTGGTCTCAAATATGAACTGCTACCGTGGCAAATAAAATTTGTGTTGCACAAGGACTGACTGAAGTGTCCCTCAAAGTTTAATGTGGTGGTACAGTATGTTTTGTTTGTTATTATATACTGTGGTACGTGGTGGAGCAATCGTGTGTGTGTGTGTTTTCGGGTCCTCTTTAATTTCTACAATTCTTCGTCCCAAACACGTCACAGGACGTTCGTCATGTGTGTTTGATTATACAGACTATTGTGTAACCCACCTTCGAGCCCCCCCCCCCCCCCCCTCAGAAGTCCTGCATCTCGCGCCGGGCCACTCAGCTTCCTCTCCACACCCTTTAGCAGGTGGAAGGGTGGGGAAAGCTCCAGCAGTTTATCCCACTCCTCTGTATGGGAAACCATACACCCATCTGTATGGGATCCTCACAGACACATACCATACACACACAGCAGGTCACACATAAACATTCACAGTTGAAGTCGGAAGTTTACATACACCTAAGCCAAATACATTTCAACTCAGTTTTTCACAATTGCTGACATTTAATCCTGTCTTAGGTCAGTTAGGATCACCACTTTACTTTAAGAATGTGAAATGTCAGAATAATAGTAGAGAGAATTTTATTTGCTTTTATTTCTTTCATCACATTCCCAGTGGGTCAGAAGTTTACATACACTCATTTAGTATTTGGTAGCATTGCATTTAAAATGTTTAACTTGGGTCAAACGTTTCGGGTAGCCTTCCACAAGCTTCCCACAATAAGTTGGGTGAATTTTGGCCCAATCCTCCTGACAGAGCTGGTGTAACTGAGTCAGGTTTGTAGGCCTCCTTGCTCGCACACTCTTTTTCAGTTCTGCCCACAAATTTTCTATGGGATTGAGGTCAGGGCTTTTGGATGGCCACTCCAATACCTTGACTTTGTTGTCCTTAAGCCATTTTGCCACAACTTTGGAAGCATGCTTTGGGTCATTGTCCATTTGGAAGACCCATTTGAGACCAAACTTTCTGACTGATGTCTTGAGATGTTGCTTCAATATATCCACATAATTTTCCTTCCTCATGATGCCATCTATTTTGTGAAGTGCACCAGTCCCTCCTGCAGCAAAGCACCCCCACAACATGATGCTACCACCTCCGTGCTTCACGGTTGGGATGGTGTTCTTCGGCTTGCAAGCCTCCCCCTTTTTCCTCCAAACTTAAAGATGGTCATTATGGCCAAACAGATCTTTGTCCCCATGTGCAGTTGCAAACCGTAGTCTGGCTTTTTTATGGCGGTTTTGGAGCAGTGGCTTCTTCCTTGCTGAGCGGCCTTTCAGGTTATGTCGATATAGGACTCATTTTACTGTGGATATAGATACTTTTGTACCCGTTTCCTCCAGCATCTTCACAAGGTCCTTTGCTGTTGTTCTGGGATTGATTTGCACTTTTTGCACCAAAGTACGTTCATCTCTAGGAGACAGAACGCGTCTCCTTCCTGAGCGGTATGACGGCTGCGTGGTCCCATTGTGTTTATACTTGCGTACTATTGTTTGTACAGATGAACGTGGTATCTTCAGGCGTTTGGAAATTGCTCCCAAGGATGAACCAGACTTGTGGAGGTATACAATTTTTTTTCGGAGGTCTTGGCTGATTTCTTTTGATTTTCCCATGATGTCAAGCAAAGAGGCACTGAGTGAAGGTAGGCCTTGAAATACATCCACAGGTACACCTCCAATTGACTCAAATGATGTCAATTAGCCTATCAGAAGCTTCTAAAGCCATGACATCATTTTCTGGAATTCCCCAAGCTGTTTAGAGGCACAGTCAACTTAGTGTATGTAAACTTCTGACCCAATGGAATTGTGATACAGTGAATTATAAGTGAAATAATCTGTCTGTTAACAACGGTTGGAAAAATGACTTGTGTTATGCACAAAATAGACTTCCTAACCGACTTGCCAAAACTATAGTTTGTTAACAAGAAATGTGTGGAGTGGTTGAAAAACGAGTTTTAATGACTCCAACCTAAGTGTATGTTAACTTCCGACTTCAACTGTACATGCCATTATGAGACACTCATAACTTATCTCAGGGCTACATTTACAACAAGTCATACTTGTCATCTTGTCGTGGAACTTCTGGTATTCGTGTCCAAATACTACATGCAGTTAATGTGTTCCCCACAAGGTAGATCCATAGTCAAAACACATCAGTAGAATTCAAACGAGACAAGAAAACAACTTCTCTGCTCATAGTGGAAACAAAATACTGGTCATATTAAATCTTTATTTTGTAATAAAGAGCACATTTCAATGTTGTTCTTTACCTGACAGTGTGGGGACACAGACATGTGACGGCTGAACAGATTATTTCATAGGCTCGCCCTCTGTGAAGGAATGGGATATCATTAGAACTCTTCATAAGTATGATCAGCAGAGCCTCTGATGAAGTAAAGGTAATTCATTAATACATTAATCTTACCTTGTGAGTGTATGTCAGAGATTGCAGTCTTTCTATGAGCTGTCTGAGTGAAGAGAATTGGGCTGGGGGACACTGGGGCCCTTAGTCCTAGTCCTGAGGCAGAGCCTTCATTGGGTCTCTCAGAGTGGAGATTCCTGCATAGATATCTCACTGTTAACGACATTGACTCATCAAAATTAGATCCCTTTTTACTAGATAAGGCAGTGTTATGAACAACGAGCAACCGCAGTTGAATGGTTCTATCACATAGAATAGTGTGATCATTTAGCAGACCCTTTTTAAGTCTATCTGTGACAACCCAAAACACCAGTGTTGCCAGTACTATGATCCAACCAACTGAGCCATGTGAACCATTAGGGCCACCGTCTATTGTGCCCAACTTTAAACACTGACTTGATCCATGCACAAGAACATATCTCCAATTAAAATGTCTGTTTTGTTGACAAACCTACAAACACATTTTACAAAACAGCTAAGGATACAATATCCTTATCACCCCCCCAAAAAAATGCAATTTCACACATGCTGGCGGTAGGTGCTCGGGGAGAGACTTGGCTGTTTGTTCTCCTCCCGCTGGGTCAACGACAACACCTTCAAAGAGTTAGTGGGGACCGTCGGCCTGGCCAGACCAAACTCCTTGTACCAGAAGGAACCTGATAACACAGACTGGATAGAAAGACACGCTCAACAGCAACACTAGTCAACTATATTAAAGGGATATGTTAACTTGTGCAACATGTCTGCATAATCGGATTGAACTATGCTAGATCTGACCTCTGTGCTGTCCATCTTTCCTGGACCTGCTGCAGTTTCTCCACAAACACGTTCCCCCTGTCCAGGCCAGCCACCAGCTCTGTCTGCCAGCAGTACTGCTGCTCCCACTACTTATTGTCACCTAAACACAGTAAAACACACACAGACACGTCCAGAGTTGTAGCTACACAGCATAACCCACATTTATGATTCCCCACCAGAGACCGGTGCTCAATCCCAGCTTCAATCCCTGAATCCCTTATTCTAATTAAAGTGAAAATACATAAAAAACATATTTGGAGAAAGAAAAGACACACGGAGGTAAGGTATTAATATGCAATAAGTATAAGACTTGCTATACGTTGAGTGACGTATATAAGCAGAACGTGAGGAGGCAGGAGCAGAGACAGGTCTGAGAGCTGGGACACTCCTCTGGGCTTCTGACTGGCCAGCCTCCTGAAGCTCCGCTACAGCCACCCTCAGCTGCCTCTCCGTGTCCACCCGGTGGGTCTATAGTGCACACACACACACAAACACACACCCATGCAGGCATTCACACACATACAGGCACGTGCACACACAAACATTAAAAGACATACACAAACACACAAACACATAATGTATAGGGATCTCCATTATACAGTAATGCCACTAGGGATATTAACATAAATTAAAATGACATGTATGCATTCAAACAATTCAGCATAAGAGAAATCCTTTCCTGTTTGTTTAGGACTGAGCAGGCCCATCCATGTGCCTGCCCTGCAGCTTAGTTCAGTTTACCTGCTCAGAGTCCTCTTGAGTGGCCACAAGGAGACTCCAGATCTCCTAGCAGCTCCTCCTCCTTCTGTTTCTCCTGCTTCCAGTACCTGTTCCTCAGACACCACTCCTTTTGCACAACTCCACCTGCCATGCAAAACAAGTAAAAAAGAGATACGTGTGATTTATGCTATGGCACTCAATCACTATTTGTTGATTATGTTAGTCATTTGAATAAGGGACTGAAAAACACTCAAAACACAACCTGATGGGGCCACCTTGTGTGCTGAAACCTGTCATTTTGGCAAAATGTATATTGACCATGGCTAAGTTAAACATGTTGAAAAGAAAAGTAACCAGTGTAATTTATCTTCCTTACCAGCACACTGTCAGTATTATCTCCCAGAGCCAGGCAGTATGAAGCAGTAACAGGCACAGCAGTCTGTCTGGACACATCCAGGCAAACCCCTACAACAGGAGCGAGCAACCCTGTTACAGGGTCCACTGTCAGTGCCGCGAAACGAATCGTTAACCAGTCTTCTCAAATAACATACAGTAGCACAGAAATACTGATATGATATACTATAAATGTATGGCAATCAAATGTATTAAATGTGCTTCCGTATCAAGCAAGTCAGTCCATCCAGTTGGTAAAATCAAAGGGTAAGCCAGAAAAAGCCATATTACAACCTATGTGTTGTGATTTTCGTGGTGGTTGCTCTATAACCTGTTAGCTCATATGCTTTGCGACCATGATACATAGGCCTAAAGTCCGAGGCAATAAGAAGACACAGTGGTAGAATAAATTAAACCACATCACAAAAGCGGAAAGCAACCTCTGTCTGAGGGTGGATGGTCACAGCTAAAATGGGAACCAGGACACCTGTGTCCGGGTCACACGTGTCCCCCTAGCAGCAGTCTTTGTCCGGGGCAGAGGACCCTTAGTCGGGTGGTCACGGGCTGGGCTGAATGGCGGGAGAGTGGGTATGGCACAAGCGGCAGCAGGGGAAACCCACTTTATCATATCCATAGATAACAAGAAGCAGGACATTTTAAGCATCTGCATCCTTATCTAAATCATAGATTTGGATTTGAGTGAATCTAAATGATTATTTTTCCTTTGAAAAGTGAAAGAGTGTGAATTTTGGGATTTGAACTTGTTGTACGTAAACGTACAAAGTTAAAACCTCTTGGGGATAATTAAGGAGCGGTGGGGCGCTAGACATCCAATGTTCCTTTTGTTCGAAAAAGTCCCTATTTATATCCATAAATCTCCGTTTGGTTGGCGCGTTCTGTTCAGAAAATCCACCGTTCACTCGCCCAATATAGAAGACACAAGAGACCGGTAAAAATATACCTATAAACTGTGTCCAAACAAATCAAACCACGTTTCTAATCGATCCTTAGCTACACTATTATGTTTATTAACGATTATATTTCACACGGATAATATCTTGAGCGATAGAAAGTAAAAATCCAAGGCGCACGCTCCCGGGTCCTGCAGACAGAAATTGCTTCCTCACTCCACTGATATAAACTTCCTGTATTCATCTAGTTTTCAAGATAAACGCATCAAACCTTGTCTAAAGATGGTTGACATCTAGTGGAAGCAATAGGTACTGCAACCTGGGAGCTGGAATTCAGCAGATCCTATAGCAACCCATTGGAAAATGAGAAAGCTCACAAAATGACATTTTCTTGGATGGATTTTGCTCAGGTTTTCACCTACCATATCAGTTCTGTTATACTCACAGACATTATTTTAACAGTTTTAGAAACTTCAGAGAGTTTTCTATCCATTACTACTAATTATGTGCATATTCTAGTTTCTGGACCTGATTACCAGGCATTTTACTTTGGGCACGCCAGACTCTCCAAAACTCCGAACACTGATGTGGTTTTAAAGTGCATTACAAATTCGTAATGCATGTACTGTCGATCTCTAGATGTGGTTACCACCCAGCGCTCTTGACTCACCTGAACATGAGTCTGTTGTGAAGACTAGGGTAGAGCTGGCTGGGTCATTGCCCACTTTGCCAGCTACGGGCAGCAGTCTGCCAGTCTGAGGGTGGAAGAAGAAGACAGAGGGCGCTAGCATACTGTGCCTGCTGGCCAGGAGCACGTGAATGTGATAGAGTCTGCATGGACCGCTCCACAGGTACCTGTGATAGAGTCTGCATGGACCGCTCCACAGGCACGCACTGACCCGTCAGGGGCTGGAAGAAATTAATTTAGAGAAGTATTTTATCCACCTCATAGGAAGCGATATGTCGAACTTTATAACAGTATTTCAGTAAATCTGACCTAAGTCTCTTACCACAGCCAATGTGTCTATGAAGCAAAATGTATCTGACTTGAATGTAGGCTGATATACATTATAAATTGTCCCTTTTGACCCATTGCCAAACACAAAACATCTTTCTACCACAAGGTGGCGTCAATTCACTCGTTGCAGCTTTGGAGTGAACACAACATAAAACAGGGTGACTCGTGTGAGTAACTACTATTTATTTATCTTCATTCATATAAAATATATATTTCTCTGAACTTCTCAACTTTAGTAGGGACAGATAATAAAGCCTAGAATAGAACCTTTGATCTGTCTAGGGACTACTGTCGTGTGCATGTACTGTAAGATACAGTATCCTTAGTTAATGATTAAGCCTTTGTTTTCAAGCCTGGTGCAGTATGGGAAGAGGTCTCACCTGTGATGTCCTTCTTGCTAAGGACTGAGTCGGTGTTGGGATCCAGAAGCTTTTCCCCCGTGCCTTCTCCCAGGGCACTCCCTCGACACCTGCTCTGCCATCTCAGATGCCAGTGACACCACCCTCTGGACAACACTGCATTAAAGATCATAGGGCCCAAAGTCTTTTTCTGGTCAGGTCACATTGTCAGGAATGGGGAAAACACAAGGTCTTAACTGTGTACCACAAAGCTCTCATCACAAAGCATAGCAAGATCTATCTAACTTGGGTGCATGTTTTCATTTCTCCATTGTTGTTAAATTGATCACATAATGTGTCTGATTGTGTAGAGTCCAGACACTTGGCTTTCCAGGTTTACTGTTACTAATGTAACTACTGTTAAAGGCCAGGATAAACAATCTCATCACCAAGCTATGGATCCTGGGACTGAACACCTCACTCTGCAACTGAATCCTAGTAGCAGTGTGGTGCCAGGACAACAACCTCTCCTTCAACATCATTAAGACCAAGAAGCTGATCGTGGACTTTAGGAGAAAGAGGGGAGAGCATGCCCCCATCCACATTGACAGGGCTGTTGTGGAGTGTTTTGTTCACCGAATATTAACACATATTTTCATCAGAAGAGAAATGTGTTCACTGTTTCCGGCAATCAGTAAATAGTACTGCACAAAATTATAAATCACACCATCAGTGTCATACCATGTTCAATATAGGGCAATATCTAGGCAATGGAGACACATTTTTATGTTTTTTTTTACAGTATGCAGAGAATAAAGTTGGGTTACTTCTTAGTAACTTTGTCTTACTCCTAAAAAAATATTATTGTAACGTCTCCAGTCGTGAAATTTCGTAGAATACGATGATTTTGCGATCCCCCGTCAGCCCCTGGTCTTCAGGGCTGAGCCCCTGGCTATGAAACTTTGGGGCGTCTCTGTTGCTTGTTCTGACCTCTAAGAATAGTGAATGCTGAGGGTAGCAGTGTAATGCTGAGGGTAGCAGTGCAAGATCTTTTTAAGCAGAATATTTTGATTATTAGCATATGACTGACTTGCAATTAAACTGCTGGACAATCGAAGCCATCCATCCAACCCATTTATTCAGATCTGGCAGTTCAAAGAGGATAGTTTCAAAGGTTGATTGGGCCTAGTTATTGTTCATTAGCAGCATACATTTGCATTCATTCTCATGAATCTCTTAAAATAGCCTATACTCTTTTTGTGCAATGTTTAGCCTACTGTACTGTTTGTTTGACTGCCTGTCTTGGTGAGATTCATGTTAATAGTAAAATAGTCTTCTTTAGTTTGTGTGCCTATTATTATTCACCTGTGTCCTCGCCAGCCAGGGCAGCACTTTACAACATTACAATGTCATAGTCTTGTGAATCTCTTTTCTTATTGAAAATGTGAATAATAGGAGAAAATACTGATTTCAAAATGGACTACATTCTCATTTATATTATCAAAATAGTTGTAAGATGCCCTTGCCTTAAAGTTGAACCTTGGGTAGATATTTAGAATAATAGTGTATAGAGTCAACTCAAAATATGGTATTCCTACATTTTCCGTATCATAATGAGACTAAATGAAACGACATAGGCCAAATGGATTTACTGTAGTTATGTTTTCCTATATTAAAATGACTTATTAGACTATTAAAATTTAAGGGGGAAAGGCAGACATTTTACATAAACATTGTATTTATGTAGCTCGAATTTCATGTGAATAATGACGATTTTGACTTGATTCCATTGGAATGATGTGAATAATGACGATTTTGACTTGATTCCATTGGAATGATGTGAATAGTGGTAATGAGGATGATGGTGCAAGCCCAGTACACTCTTAGAAAAAAAGGTGCCAGCTATAGAACCAAAAAGAGTACCCCATTTGGTTCCAGGTAGAACCCTTTTGGTTCCAGGTAGAACCCTTTTGGGTTCCATGTTGAACCTTTACCACAGAGGGTTCTACCTGGAACCCAAAAAGGTTCTACCTGGAACCAAAAAGGGTTCTCCTATGGGGACAGCCGCAAAACCCTTTTGGAACCCTTTTTTCTTAGAGTGAATAGCCTAACCCTTTAATCATAGGTTATTGTTACTTTATGTCACTAAAATCACAATGTTTCAATTTCTATAGTCATGTGACAGTCTTTTTTAATTGAAACGTCTAAATGTTGGCCTGTTACAGATTTAACTCCATTTTCATAACTGATAAACATTTGTTCTGCTATAGCCTATAAATAATATTCTGCCCATATGAACAAATGGATTTTAGGCCATATACAGAACAGCTACAGTATGCATGGTTTAATGAAAAGCAGCAAACAGACAACATTGTTTCACATTCTTTAATAAAAGACACATAAACACGCAATAGGATATACAGCTGGCTTAACAGTTTCCCCGCAAATAGGCAGGCCTACAAGGAAACTTGACATATCTCGACAGACGTTGAGTGTGCGAGGGAATCTGTGTGCTGTGTAGTACCTTCCACAAAAATCTCGGCCTATCTGATGCAGTCTGGTCAAAAAGAGTATGACATTGTTGCCACCCGTAGCATTGAATGCAAGGGAAGCCAGCAAGCATTTGGCCTCCCGTGATAAAAGAAAGTATAAAATATTAACCAATCAGCTAGAGCTAAACTGAGTGAGCTCAACTGTGAATGGGACTGGCACACCAAAAAAAAAAAAGTGTCAAGTTTGGATTTGGCTTCACACTATTCACATCACATCAAGAGCAAAACTTCAAAAGACAGAAAAAAACTTGAATTGTTGCATCTGATTGTGTTGTTGTCCTCTGGTGGCTAAAATTGGCCCTTTTGTTAATTAGCCATAGATGGAGATAGGGATTTGGACTTGTGGGTTTTATTTAATTCTCCGTACTGGCCAATGATTAGAACAGTGATTCTGATCCAACCATAAATTCATACTTTCTGCCCCTGGCCTGAGAGGATAGAAGTTCAATATGTAGCTAGATGTAGTAGGCTAATGTTAACTAGCTGGGTCATCGTTGCCCATTCATGAAAGGAAGTTAGTCTAGCAAGCAAGCATTTTAGCCAGGTAGCCTATGACAACAAAAACTAAAAGCGTACTGTATGACGAGTCATAGACCGTTTTGTCAATATGGAAGAGAGGAGGATGGCATTGGCGTTTCTCTACATTAGGGTGAGTCAACATGTTTTTTTCTACTTGCACGGATGCACCCACGGAAAAAGCAGAACCATGGACAGCCACATCATATTTAGCTTACATTGATCGGACTAAGTTGTTTTTGGTATCTTGTAGTTGTCAATGTATTAGACTAAGCATAGGTGATTTGATGATGTTGAAATATTGAAGTTTAAATGGTGCTGGAATAGTGAAGGCAGCTCCTGTTTTCTTTGCAATTTGCGGTAACTCTCCGTGGTTCTAAATCAATGGTTGTTTAGCAGTCCGAAAAGGTTGGAAACATTTACTTGCTTGACCATGCTGTAAATTATTTAACTGTTTGTTACGTGCAATATGCTTTGTAGACTTCAACGGACAGAGATTGCTCTCTGGTTTTGTGATGAAACAAAGGTGTGGTTTAATTTATTCTGCCACTGTGTCTTATTGTCTCGGCCTTAGGCCTATGTATATCACAGTCGCAAGGCATATTAACTAACAGGGTATAGAGCAAACAATGCAATTACCACAACACATACAGTACCAGTCAAAGGTTGGGACACACCTACTCATTCCAGGGCTTTTCTTTATTTTTACTATTTTCTCCATTGTAGAATAATAGTGAAGACATCAAAACTATGAAATAACACATATGGAATCATGTAGTAACCAAAAAAGTGTTAAATCAAAACATATTTTATTTTTGAGATTTTTCAAAGTAACCACTCTTTGCCTTGATGACAGCTTTGCACACTCTTGGTATTCTCTCAACCAGCTTCATGAGTGTAACGCTGAGAGTCGAGAAGCAGGCGCAGGTGAAACGATCAATAAAACTTGGACCGAGACAACATAACAGTATCGTCTATGCATAAACACAGGAACAATACTGACTGGGGAAAGAACCATAGGGGAGGTAATAAGTGAGGTAATGGAGTCCAGGTGTGCCTGGTGATGACATGCAGGTGCGCATAGTGATAGATGCCAGGTGTGCGTAATGATGGATCCCAGGACCGGTGGTTAGTATACCGGCGACGTCGAACGCCGGAGGGGAGGAGTGGGAGTAGTAGTGACAATGAGGTAGTCACCTGGAATGCATTTCTATTAACAGGTGTGCCTTGTTAAAAGTTCATTTGTGGAATTTCTTTCCTTCTTCATGCGTTTGAGCCAATCAGTTGTGCTGTGACAAGGTAGAGGTGGTATACAGAAGATAGCCCTATTTGTTAAAAGACCAAGTCCATATTATGGCAATAACGGCTCAAATAAGCAAAGAGAAATGACCGTCCATCATTACTTTAAGACATGAAGGTCAGTTCATCCGGAAAATTTCAAGAACTTTTAAAGTTTCTTGAAGTGCAGTCGCAAAAACCATCAAGCGTTATGATGAAACTAGCTCGCATGAGGACCGCCACAAGAAAGGAAGACCCAGAGTTATAAGGATAAGTTCATTAGAGTTACCAGCCTCAAAAATTGGCAACTCACTACACCTCAGATTGCAGCCCAAATAAACATTTCACAGAGTTCAAGTAACAGACTAACCTCAACTCAACTGTTCAGAGCAGACTGCTTGAATCAAATCAAATCAAATGTTATTTGTCACATGCGCCAAGTACAACAGGTGTAGACTTTACAGTGAAATGCTCACTTACAAGCCCTTAACCAACAACGCAGTTAAAAAAATTTTATAAATAAATTAAAGTAACAAATAATTAAAGAGCAAGAGTAAAATAACAATAGCGAGGCTATATACAGGGGGTACCAGCACAGAGTCAATGTGTGGGGGCACCGGTTAGTCGAGGTAATTTAGGTAATATGCACATGTAGGTAGAGTTATTAAAGTGACTATACATAGATAATAACAGAGTAGCAGCAGCGTAAAAGGGGTGGGGGGGCAATGCAAATAGTCTGGGTAGCCATTTGATTAGATGTTCAGGAGTCTTATGGCTTGGGGGTAGAAGCTGTTTATAAGCCTCTTGGACCTGGACTTGGCGCTCCGGTACAGCTTACCATGCGGTAGCAGAGAGAACAATCTATGACTAGGGTGGCTGTAGTCTTTGACAATTGTAGGGCCTTCCTCTGACACTGCCTGGTATAAAGGTCCTGGATGGCAGGAAGCTTGGCCCCAGTGATATACTGGGCCATACGCACTACCCTCTGTAGTGCCTTGCGGTCGGAAGCCAAGCAGTTGCCATACCAGGCAGTGATGCAACCAGTCAGGATGCTCTCGATGGTGCAGCTGTTGAACCTTTTGAGGATCTGAGGACCCATGTCAAATCTTTTCAGTCTCCTGAGGGGAAATAGGTTTTGTCGTGCCGTCTTCACGACTGTCTTGGTGTGCTTGGACCATATTAGTTTGTTGGTGATGTGGACACCGGCAGACGGAAGGGAGGGTGGTGCGGCAGGTGCCGCTTCTCCTACGAATGCTGTTATTTTATCTAAAACATCAGGTGTACGCCGACCCCAGCTAAGTAACTCATGCAAAGATTTAAAGCGCAATTATGTGTTTTATCTCCAGTACATTGCCATGACTGTCAGTTATGTAGCTGCTCTACTGATAATCTGCGTCCTTGCTGGGATGACACAATCAATATACTGCCAGAGAATATCAACACCAAACACATTGGTTCACCGTTCCACGGGAGAGGACAGTACACAGCATACCATAATGTTCTGAATAATGGCCAAGTCTACCTCGCTCCCTATTCCACTGAACCGCTTAGTCCAACATTTATCTGAAACTGTTAAACTACCTGTTCACTACCCTCCTGCTCTCCGGGGATGTGCAACTCAATCCTCGCCTAACATCACCGAGCCAGCGATGCTCACCGGAGTGGAAAGCAGTGGATGGCCTCGCCCACTGATCGTCGCCGCTGCGGAAGTGAGTGAGTGCTACGGCCCCATGGTTTCTCTCGACTCACCTGGCTCCAGGATGGAATTTGACTCTTCAAACATATCCAAGTTGCTATATGTGATCCCTGACTCTGCTTCTGGTACGCAAGCTGTTTTAATTAGTTCCCCGCATCCAGTGCAAGCGGTAGGGATAGTTAATTGCACTACCGAACTGCCCCTAATTAAAACAAAACAAAACGGCCTGAACCCAGCCGTCAATCACTCTCAAGTCATCTGGGACCCACGAGCCTAGCCCAAGGGACTACTAGGGGGGCACTTGAACATTCGTAGTGTCATTTCAAAAAGTTATCAAATTCTACATCTTCTCACAGACTCCAACTTTGACTTCCTCTACCTTTCAGAGACATGGCTCCATAAAAACTCTCCATATGCTGCTTTGATTGTGCCTGGCTACAATGTTTTCAGGAGAGACAGGATTGAAGGAAGAGGAGGGGGTCTAATGAATTACATTAAAAGAACATATCCGATGTAAACAAATTGAGTGGTCATGTGATAATGAACTAGAATGTATTGGCCTGAACGTTACACTGTCTCCCCAAATGTATTTTACCCTTATTGGAATGTATAGACCACCTTCCACCAAAAGTGTGTTTTTTGATCAGTTTAATAACATGCTTAGGGAATGTGATTTTGGGAAAGAGGTCATCTTAATGGGAGATTTTAACATTAATTATGAAGACTTGTAGGAAAACCCTCAAACGGATCACTAATACCTTTGACCTTACACAGCTAGTTAAAGGGCCAACCAGGGTGACTTGTTGCTCTAAAACAGATTGATTTGGTGTTCAGTAATAAACCAGAGAGAGTGACTAAATCATTCAATATGGTTACTGGGCTGTCTGATCATAATCTGACACTTATAGCCAGAAAGCTTTCTAAGAGCAGGTTTAACCTCTACTGTTAGAAAGCCTGATCAACTGAGAATACCTAAGAGTGAATTAAATTATTTTGAAAATGCAATTAAGGGAATTAACTGGAATGGTCTCTTGTCCTATACAGATGTGGAAGCTGATAGTCAGGTTTTTCTATCCACAATCTAGACTACAATAAATGGCTTCCTAAAGAAAATCAAATCCAAACCTGGCCAAAAGAGCACTCTTCCTTGGCTAAATGGAGAATTCTGGAAATTGATGAAAAAACGAGATTATGCTCTAAAATCCAAATTAGAGCATGACAGACGTAGGTTAACCATGTTGAGAAATAAGGTGATGAAAGAAATCAGACAGGCCAAGGCAAACTTTTTTACTAACATAATTTGTGAAGCAAAGGGAAATTCTAAATTGATCTGGGAGAATCTAAAAAAGTTAACAGGGAAAGACCATAGTAACACTGCAAAAAGACTAGAAATCGTGGTGAATAACAATCTAACAGGATGCATTCGAAATAGCAATAGCCTTCAATTCCTACTTTGTTGACTGACCCTGCTGACGTGAGTAACTACAGGCCCATTAGTAAACTACCTGTGGTGTCGAAGGTTGTTGAAAAGTGTGTAGCAGAACAACTGATTGCCCACCTCAACAACAGCCCCTTCAAATTACATTCCATGCAGTTTGGCTTCAGAGCGAAACACTCCACAGAAACAGCCAACTGCTTTCTTCTGGAAAATGTGAAGTCCAAGATGGACAAAGGGGGCATTGTTGGGGCTGTGTTTCTGGACCTAAGGAAGGCTTTTGATACTGTTAACCATCACAAAATTGTCCAAGTTCAACTTTTCCCCCGATGCCTTGAAATGGATGAAATCATACCTTGAAGGCAGAACTCAGTGTGTCAGAGTGAGCAATGAGCTGTCGCCCACTCGTAGCTATGATGTGGGCGTGCCCCAAGGGTCAGTACTGGGGCCCCTCCTGTTCAGCCTGTACATTAATGATCTGCCTTCTGTCTGTACTGGGTCTGAAGTTCAAATGNGATGCTACTGAGCC
This sequence comes from Hucho hucho, assembly GCA_003317085.1. NCBI lineage: Eukaryota > Metazoa > Chordata > Actinopteri > Salmoniformes > Salmonidae > Hucho > Hucho hucho. The sequence continues at coordinate 1,067,969 of QNTS01000091.1, forward strand.
AGATGTCTATGTGTCAGGGGAGAAGCTCCAGGTGGTATCTGATTTTAAGTACCTTGGCATCATACTTGATTCCAACCTCTCTTTTAAAAAGCAGGTGAAAAAGGTAATTCAAATAACCAAATTCAACCTAGCTAATTTCCGATTTATACGAAATTGTTTGACTACAGAGGTAGCAAAACTGTACTGTAAAAACTGTAAATCTATGATACTCCCCCACTTAACATACTGCTTGACTAGTTGGGCCCAAGCTTGCTGTACAACATTAAAACCCAATCAGTCTGTCTACAAACAGGCTCTCAAAGTGCTTGATAGGAAGCCCAATAGCCATCATCACGGTTACATCCTCAGAAAGCATGAGCTCCTGAGTCGGGAAAATCTTGTGCAATACACCGACGCATGTCTTGCATTCAAGATCCTAAATGGCCTGGCTCCCCCTCCACTCAGCACTTTTGTTAAACAGAAAACCCAAACATATGGCAGCAGATCCACAAGGTCTGCCATGAGAGGTGACTGTATAGTTCCCTTAAGGAAAAGCACCTTTAGTCAATCTGCTTTCTCAGTGAGAGCTTCCCATGTCTGGAATACACTGCCATCAGACACACATAACTGCACCACCTATCATACTTTCACAAAAAACATGAAGACATGGCTAAAGGTTAATCAGATGTGAACATAATCCCTAGCTGTGTATTGCCGCTTTCCATGTTGTCTGGTGTCTGTTGCTTGTGAGGTGTGGAAACACTTTGTTGCTTTTATGGATTTTGTCTTGTTGCTTTTTGTGCTATGTTTCTCTGTCTGCATGCTCTGCGGGTGCTCATTGATTGTCTGTATTGTAATTGTTTTTAATAACCTGCCCAGGGACTGCAGTTGAAAATTAGCCAGTTGACTAAAACCGGCACTTTTACTGAAACGTAGATTAATGTGCACTGTCCCTGTAAAAATAAAAATAAACTCAAACTCGAACACCAAGCAACTTGAGCTCTCAACCTGCTCCACTACAGCCCCGTCGATGAGAATGGGAGCGTGCTCAGTCCACCTTTTTCTGTAGCCCACAATCGTCTCCTTTGTCTTGATGACATTGACTGAGAGGTTGTTGTCCTGGCACCTAACGGCCAGGTCTTTGACCTCCTCCCTATAGGCTGTCTCAACATTTTCGGTAATCAGGCCTACCACTGTTGTGTCATCGGCAAACTTATTGATGGTGTTGGAGTCGTGACTTGCCATGCAGTCATGAGTGAACAACGAGTACAAGAGCGGACTGAGCACGCACCCCTAAGGGGCCCAGTTTTGAGGATCAGCGTGGCGGATGTGTTGCTACCTACCCATACCACCTGGGGGCGGACCGTCAGGAATCCAGTAGCAGAGGGAGGTCTTTAGTCCTAGGGTCTTTAATTTAGTGATGCGCTTTGAGGGCACTATGGTGCTGAACGCTGAGCTGTAGTCAATGAATAGCATTCTCACATAGGTGTTCCTTTTGTCCAGGTGGAAAAGGGCAGTGTGGAGTGGAATAGAGATTGCATCATCTGTGGATCTGTTAGGGTTGTATGTAAATTGGAGTGGGTCTAGGTTTTCTGGGATAATGTTGCTGATGTGAGCCATTACCAGCCTTTCAAAGCTCTTCATGGCTACAGAAGTGAGTGCTACGGGTCGGTAGTCATTTAGGCAGGTTTTCTTAGTGAACTTGGGCACAGGGTCTGCTGGTGGTGGTCTGCTTGAAACATGTTGGTATTACAGACAGGGAGAGGTTGAAAATGTCAGTGAAGACACTTGCCAGTTGGTCAGCGCATGCTCGGAGTACACGTCCTGGTAATCCGTCTGGCCCTACGACCTTGTTTAAAGGTCTTACATTGGCTGCGGAGAGCGTGATCACACAGTTGTCCGGAACAGCTGATGCTCTTATGCATGTTTCAGTGTTACTTGCCTTGAAGCGAGCATAGAAGTAATTTAGCTTGTCTGGTAGGTGTGTGTCACTGGGAAGCTCTTGGCTGTGCTTCCTTTTGTAGTCTAATAGTTTGCAAGCCCTGCCACATCCAACGAGCGTCCAACTTTGCCTATTTGATGGTTTGTCGGAGGGCATAGCAGGATTTCTTATAAGCTTCCGGGTTAGAGTCCTGCTCCTTGAAAGCAGCAGCTCTACCATTTAGCTCAGTGCCGATGTTGCCTGTAATCCATGGCTTCTGGTTGGGGTATTACATACAGTCACTGTGGGGACGACGTCATCGATGCACTTATTGATGAAGCCAGTGACTGGACTCCATGGTCGAATTGTTGCAAAGAAACCACTACTAAACGAAACCAATAATAAAGAAGATACTTGCTTGGGCCAAGAGACATTAGTATTAGACCGGTGGAAATCTGTCCTTTGGTTTGATGAGTCCAAATCTGAGATTTTTGGTTCCAACCGCCATGTCTTTGTGAGACGCAGTGTAGGTGAACGGATGATCTCCGCCTGTGTGATTCCCACCATGAAGCATGGAGGAGGTGGTGTGATGGTGTGGGGGTGCTTTGCTGGTGACACTGTCAGTGATTTATTTAGAATTCAAGGCACACTTAACATGCATGACTACCATAGCATTCTGCAGCGATACGCCATCCCATCTGGTTTGCCCTTAGTGGGACTATCATCTGTTTTTCAACAGGACAATGACCCAAAGCACACCTCCAGGCAGTGTAAGGGCTATTTGACCAAGAAGGAGTGTGGTGGAGTGCTGCATCAGATGACCTGGCCTCCACAATCACCCGNCCTTGAAGCGAGCATAGAAGTAATTTAGCTTGTCTGGTAGGTGTGTGTCACTGGGAAGCTCTTGGCTGTGCTTCCTTTTGTAGTCTAATAGTTTGCAAGCCCTGCCACATCCAACGAGCGTCCAACTTTGCCTATTTGATGGTTTGTCGGAGGGCATAGCAGGATTTCTTATAAGCTTCCGGGTTTGAGTCCTGCTCCTTGAAAGCAGCAGCTCTACCATTTAGCTCAGTGCGGATGTTGCCTGTAATCCATGGCTTCTGGTTGGGGTATTACATACAGTCACTGTGGGGACGACGTCATCGATGCACTTATTGATGAAGCCAGTGACTGGACTCCATGGTCGAATTGTTGCAAAGAAACCACTACTAAAGGAAACCAATAATAAAGAAGATACTTGCTTGGGCCAAGAGACATTAGTATTAGACCGGTGGAAATCTGTCCTTTGGTTTGATGAGTCCAAATCTGAGATTTTTGGTTCCAACCGCCATGTCTTTGTGAGACGCAGTGTAGGTGAACGGATGATCTCCGCATGTGTGATTCCCACCATGAAGCATGGAGGAGGTGGTGTGATGGTGTGGGGGTGCTTTGCTGGTGACACTGTCAGTGATTTATTTAGAATTCAAGGCACACTTAACATGCATGACTACCATAGCATTCTGCAGCGATACGCCATCCCATCTGGTTTGCCCTTAGTGGGACTATCATTTGTTTTTCAACAGGACAATGACCCAAAGCACACCTCCAGGCAGTGTAAGGGCTATTTGACCAAGAAGGAGTGTGGTGGAGTGCTGCATCAGATGACCTGGCCTCCACAATCACCCGCCCTCAACCCAATTGAGATGGTTTGGTATGATTTGGACCGCAGAGTGAAGGAAAAGGAGCCAACAAGTGCTCAGCATATGTGGGAACTCCTTCAAGACTGTTGGAAAAGCATTCCAGGTGAGAACCTCATGAAGCTGATTGAGAGAATGCCTAGAGTGTGCAAAGCTGTCAAGGCATAGTGTGGCTACTTTGAAGAATCTAAAATATAAAATATTTGTTTAACACTTTTTTGGTTACTACATGATTCCATACGTGTTATTTCGTAGTTTTGATGTCTTCAATATTATTCTACAATGTAGAAAATAGTAAAAATAAAGAAAAACCCTTGAATGAGGTGGTGTGTCCAAACGTTTGACTGGTAATGTAGGGTGTAATATTGCGTTTTTTCTGGCTTCCCCAGTGATTTTACCCACGCACCACTACTGATATTACTGTAACATTGTGTCCCTATTGTACTGTCTTGCACTGATTGTCCTATCTATAATATCATTGGTTCACATTCTATATTATATTCCATTCTATATTATGCTGAATCAGCTACTTGAGCACATTTTTCTGTATACTGATCTTATTCTTCCACCACTGCAGTGATTTCGTTCAATTGTAAATTGCCAAAATATAAATATAACAGATAATAAGCGTATTTGGGCTGATAGTCCAACTTGATCAAGACTGTTTCAGTTGTAGTATTTGTTATTTAATATTACGTGAGCATGCACATGAATGGTGCTATTTTGCAACCACCACACCAGTGTGATTGGTTGTGGCTTTTTAATGCCTAAGGGTCACGTTCACTGTTATGTAAACAGGGTTGTGTAAGGTAGTAAAGGGTGCAGGTGTGAGATGCTATACTATGGTCCGGTCCCTGGGAATGTTGTATAATAGCTTGTTTGCCTATGGGCTACGGTGGGTGAAGAGTGAGTGGGAGAGAGGAGGATATATTCTACTGTACAGAGGCCTCTCATCCTGGCTTGGAGGTTTCTGTGGTGCTTATTTCATGTCGTCACCCTGGAACCCATGAGGTACTGGAGTTGGAGCATGCAAACAAGATCTACATCTCGAAACAAGCTCTACATGAGGGAATACAAATCTGCCTGACTTGTGTGTAAAAACATAATTGTGTGTACAATGTGCATGACCTTTGCTCCACTAGAAGCTAAAAGTCAGTCAACACCAGCCAGAGAGGCTTGTAGGAAGTCAAAACAGAAAAGGCAGTGACTGTCAGCTGCTACAGAATCAGTGTTCACAGAATGTCATCAATACAATAGAATAGTGAATTATCAGTGTGTCCTAGTTCCTTGTACCTCCATTCTGGTGGTAATCAACAGATGTGACAATAATCCATAACATTCAGTATTCAGGTCTAGTGACCATCAACCCGCACCTTGAGTGTCAAATAGAAAATCTTGTGTATTACAGAAAGGAAAAATACAGTGGTGGAAAAAATGCCCAATTGTCATACTTGAGTAAAAGTAAAGATACCTTAATAGAAAATGATTCAAGTAGAAGTCACCCATTAAAATAATACTTGAGTAAAAGTCTAAAATGATTTGTTTTTAAATAAACTTAAATATCAAAAGTAAATGTAATTGCAAAAATATAGTTAAGTTTCAAAAGTAACAGCATAAATCACATCAAATTGCTTGTATTAAGTAAACCAGACAGCACAAGTTTACAGATAGCCAGGGGCACACTACAACACACAGACAAGTCCACCAGGTCAGAAGCAGAAGGGATGCTCTCTTGATATGTGCGTGAATTGGACCATTTTCCGGTCCTGCATCAAAATGAATACTTTTGGGAGCCAGGGAAAATGTATGGAGTAAAAAGTACATTCTTTTCATTAGGAACATAGTGAAGTAAATGTTCTAAAAATATAAAAAGTAAAGTACAGATAGCCCCCAAAAACAGACTTAAGTAGTACTTTAAAGTATTTTCCACCACTGCCCCACAGCAACCCTTTTGACTATATTAGCCCACACAACTACACAGATGTGCTTTCATGCTAGGTTTAGGACCTCATAAGCTTATAGAGACCCCAACTGATGTATATAACAGTTTTAAAACAATCTACTTTGGTTTAGATACAAGCATCATGAACCTATAACACAATACACTAATTTGACTTTGAAAATAGTTTTTTTTTTACCCAACTTGCTTACCACTTTTTCCAGGTGGTTTCTTTCTTCACAGACTGCATGAAATGATGATTCTTCCTAAAATATTTGGTCACATCATACATGTTATGTATAATTTCCTAGAAAGAATGGGTGGCTCATTTAACCCTTGGGCTTAACTGACCCCACTCTCCCATACATTCTTAACTGTTACACACTTGCCAATAATGTTCATGGACGTGTGTCCGTGTGTGCGTTTGCGCAATCAGGGCATGCCTGTGAGGATGCATGTACCGGTCAACTCCAAGAAGTGCTCTCACCAGCAGCGTCACACACAGGCTGAGGATGACCACAGCACCAACCAGTAGTCCCCTTGTCCAGTGGTGATTTTAATGTGTAAATCCTGGTGGGAAAATGTTTTATAAAAGTGGGATGCATGCCAGCAAAGCCATTACACAAACAATACATTAATTACACTAACGGTGACAAACGGTGCCCACAAACTGTTAGGGCCTACATAAAGCTTTCCCAACAGCAGTCCCAGCATCTAATACTGCTACAGGCTCCCGAGTGGCACAGCATCTCAGTGCTAGAGGCGTCACTACAGACCCTGGTTCGATTCCAGGCTGTATCACAACCGGCCGTAATTGGGAGTCCCATAGAGCGGCCCACAATTGGCCCAGCGTCGTCCGGGTTTGGCAGTCATTGTAAATAAGAATTTGTTCTTAACTTACTTGCCTAGTTAAAAAGGTTAAATAAAAATATACCTGGCTATCAGCGGGGCCTTGTCTGGCAGCGAAAAGTTTCATTCAGCCTCATTTACTGCCTTTTAAAAAAAACATAGCTGATATGGCTGACTTGCTTAAACAAATGTGGTTTCTAAAGACAATTGAGATCTATAAACTATGGCATAAGGGGACGACAAGCATATAAGAGGCAATGCGCAATTTCGATTAAGACATTAATGAGCGAGCTAGAAAGAACGTAATCAATATAACTATTTGTTTAGCTCTTTTGAAATGTACAGCGACAGAATTCAGAACAGTTCTTTCAATGTTCTCCCTGGACACCAAGTCAGAACCGTAGGATAAATAAAGGGGGCATATAAGCAGACAATGAAAGCTCTTACAATATTCGATGTTTACATTTCTCTAAAACAGGTTATAGGCTACATGTGCACCACCAAGTCAGAACAGTAGGCGAAATTAAGAGGGGTAAATAGTCAAAATTATTAGGGTGAGGCACATGGGCTACTAACATCTTACTACACAACATACACTTAGGTAAACTGTAGCTAAGAAAGTAATACTATCTCCCTGGCATATTGCATCATTTACGCAGCAGCATACAATACATTTTTGGACTCACCTTGTTGTGCTGTGCTCACTTGAACAGGAAGGTGGCGCGGCGGTCCTTCGTGGGCAAATGTTGTCATCAAAGTCTGGCATTCTCTAGACTTATGGTGCTTTCAAAACTGGGAACTCTGGAAAAAAAAAACAAGGTCGAATTATGATGACGTCATTGATCTTCAGGTCGTAACTCTAGAAAGAGGCTGGATTTACAAATCCGAGTTGGCTGACCATTCCAAGTGTATTTTCCCAGTCTGAGCTCGTTCACTCCCGACTTCCCAGTTGTCTTGAACTCACTGAAGTCAAGTTTTCTAAGTTCCGAGTTTAGTTGTTTTGAGCGCAGCACAAATCATGCTTCATTGACAGCATGGCCAGTGTTGAATGTTTATCATTTTAAACTTGGAAAAGAGACACTTAATCCCAGATTTGGAACCACACAGCCACTTCTCTGAATAGCAGGCTAGTGATTGCTTTGCAATGCTCGCAGTTAGCCACTGTCACGGATTCCTTCCAAACCACTCATTGTTGAATTTGCTATTTCCATGCACGCCACGTCTATTTCTATGGGCACAAGCACGGTTCATGACAAACTGTTCACACCCCTCTTGTTGGTGGAGAGAACATTTTGCAGGTTTAAACAATACTATACATTTTGCCATGTCTATGTGTATTCATGGGATTTGTGTAATGTTTGTCCAATGGCCGATGAGCACTGGTACATTTTATCAATAATCTCTTGATTATTTCTCTTCATATGAAAGGATTTGCCAGTAGATTGTCGACTTAATTCATGATGACTGCTAGCAAAAAATTTGAAAGCATGATGTTGACATGATCAGTCCAATTGAAGCTACTGTACATCTAATGTGATTTGACGTCATTTTATCTGTGGCCAATGACCTTGAGCCTTCTTGGATGTAACTCTATGGCAGCACCCAAGGGGCTAGAATTTTCTAGCTCTACCGTACTGTAGTGTCCCCATGAGTGACAGAACACTGAGCCAATCATGGCACAACGCTCGGTATTTTCTGCTGGCTTGCCCCACCATCACAGAGAGCACTGAGCTAGGCTGAAACACCTACATTTTGGAGTTGCCTTACTCAAGAAAACAAAAGAGACAGTGTTTGTATGCGGCTTTATGAACTAAATTATATATATATATTTTTTTTTTACATTGTTTGCAAAATGATGTGACATGTATTAGTGCCAAAATAACATGCAAAACAGGCAACCCCTCCCCCCAAAAACTTTTTTTTCAAAAAAGGTGTTGCTGCTGAAAATGTGAGGCTCAAAACAGGCTCTGTCCCACCTGCCCTTAATGACGGGTCGCCACTGCTCCTGTCACCAACCAGTCAGGGCGTATGAGCAGGTGGCGTCTCTTGTCGATGCCCATCCTTGTCACATGACAGGGGACAATGGGGAAGAAAAATTCAGCCTCATAGCACTGTCCACCTGCTGGCATTACCAACACATACTGTAGGAGGAGCACGTGAGCATATGTGCTTTAGATATTGAGAAGGCTTATGGATTTCACTTTTACCTGTTTAAAGTTACTCCATGGCGCAATAAAGAAAATCAATGAAGAAGAGCGGGGCGTTACTATACAACGATTGCACCTTTCACCCATTTTGTTCATTACATAAGAACATCTAAGGCCCTGTTCAAGCAAACAGGGTAACTGGGTCACAGGGCTCAGCCAAAAATCAGAGAAAATCATTATATTGATTTGCACTCCCAGTAAGTAGATTATGTACAGACTTAAGGTAGAAATGGCTGTATTACCATGTGTTCGTATTGATGCCCACTGAGTTTGAAGGCATACACCCCAGGTTGAGTGAAGACCATGGAAAAGAGTGTTGGGGAGTCCTGGCCAGTGTCAGGTCCTCAGCCAGCCGCCTCAGAGGACCCGAGTCAAAGTCACGGTTGGTATTGTACAGGTTCTCTCTGGACAACAAGACAGGAAGCTTGAAACTCAGTAGTAGTAAAAAAGGGTGAAGAAAATACAGATCATAGACAGATACACACACAAAGGCCGAAATAATTGTTGCAAATAGTGGTTTCTCCGTACTGCACTTTCAGAAGTGCATTTGATTTGCAACAGCACCCTGTCCCGGATGAAGAGTTGACACTATATAAAGAAATTGTCAAGTCCTATGCAAATAAAAAGCTAATTTCTGAGATTGCAGTGTAGAAAATCCACTATCGGGACCACAGTCTGATTGACTTACACATCATACTAAGGGTAGTGTTGTCTGGTGACAGTGAAGAGCAGTCTGTCCCCTAGGTGGGACACGCTGAAGTTTTCAGAATCCCCACAGAGCTGGAGTTGATGGTTCCTCCCCAGATGGTGTCTCTGCTGGACCAATCAGACCCAACCCAGCCCCTCCTTCCTCTCTGATACCAGAGTCACCTGGAAGCAAATAGCAATGGAGGGATGGATGGATGAATGAACAAATTAACAAACCAACAAAGAAACAAATGGAGGAATGGATGGATTTATTTAATTAATTCATCACAGAGATAATATTTTATCAGTAACAGTGTGGACATTAAAATTATGGTAACATGTAGGTTTTGTATCATTAGCCGACGATAGGTCACCTGTTGAGTTGCTTTTCTCTGGAAATAACTTCTGAATCTCCGCTGGGACGTCATTAAGGAGACCAAGGAACCCTGTATCTTTAAAAAAGCAGACAGTCATTGTTATTATTGGTCCTACTATGGGTTAAAGGCCTACTGGCCCACGCTGTATCCGAGGAGCTCACCACTTGTCTGCACAGTGTACACAGGAAGGGAGCCATTGTGGCGACCGTCACACTGCAAGATCCCCTGGGAGTCCAAGCGTTTGAACACAGTCTCCAGCATCCCACTCCCTTAAACACTCAAGCCGTTTACTGATAAATATGTCAGGGTGTTACTCTACGTGGCTGTCTATGATAGCCAAATATATGATATCCAAGTATATGATATCATTGCATTTTCTGTACATTGTCTGTGACTGTATAAGCTAAGTTGTAACTCAAGCTAGTTGTACTGTATACCCTTATACCCCTGAGCAGCAGCCAGTCAAGGGAAAAAGGTTACAAAGTTGTACTCGATGTATATAAACCCTGGATTGCTGATGCTATGTATTGGCCAATGATAGAATAAACATGGCAAAAACAAATGCAGACATTAATAAATGCATTTCGATAGCTTCCAGAATATTTTTTTACAATGGTAGGGGAGTGCCAAGACGGAGGCACAGTGGCTTCAAAACAGCGCCACCTGTCAGTCATCTAGTGCAGGAGTTCCCAAACATTTTCACTCAGATCCCCCTTCCAGCATTGGGGAACATCCCGCGCCCCCACTGCGCACGCACGCCACGTCTATTTCTATGGGCACAAGCACGGTTCATGACACAAACTGTTCACACCCCTCGTTGGTGGAGAGAACATTTTGCAGGTTTAAACAATACTATACATTTTGCCATGTCTATGTGTATTCATGGGATTTGAGTGACTCAAGCATTACAACAAAATCTATGGGCTTAAAAACCTAGCTAAAAACCATTAGCTGACAAAGGCTTGTTGATCTGAAATATTTCTGACAAGTTATATCGATCTCTAACGTATGCAATGACTGACAAGAGGAAAAATCACAGCACAAAGATGCACTACAAAATTTCAAAAAAGTGCACCTTGTGCATTCTACTATTATAGCTTTCAGGTGTAAGTTAAAAGCCGGATTGCATTCCTTGAAAAAAAATCCCCCTCGCGACTTTTATATATATATATATATATATATATATAAAAGTTATTGGTTGGACAAGTACAGAGTTGACACCTATGTTGCTACAGTTCAATCTGTACATTGTCTATGATTGTACACATAATTGATCAATGGAAACAGTTCATGGTTTTTGTACGCATGTCATGGTAAAGCAAACTATTATCAAAGAAGTACTAACACACCTGCCCTGCACACAGGTAGAGTTTGTGTCCATCGCTGGCCTACATTGGTGCATGCACACACAAAAACACCAACATACGCACACCAACAGACATTTGATTTTTTGCACTAACTCTTTTGACTAAGCACACACACTGGACTCTTCCCCCACACACAAACTAACACTCCAACAGATACACAAACAGACACAAAACATATACACGCACACAGGCATACTGTCACCACACACACACTCATCACATATGTTGCAGCTACTGTTTATTATCTGTCCTGTTGCCTAGTCACTTTACCCTTACCATATACAGTACCAGTCAAAAGTTTGGACACCTAGTAATTTAAGGGTTTTGTAGAATAGTGAAGACATCAAAACTATTAAATATCACATATGGAATCATGTAGTAAGCAGAAAAGTGTTAGACAAATCAAAATGTATTTTATATTTGGAGATTCTTCAAAGAAGCCACCCTTTGTCAAGAGTGTGCAAAGCTGTCAAGGCATTCTCTCAACCAGATTCATGAGGTAGTCATCTGGAAGGCATTTCAATTAGTTTCTCAATTGCTAACATGCATTGGTCAAAACTGAAGTCACATTGTCAAAACTCTTCACACAGTCCGCGAAACAGAAGTATGTGGACCAAACTGAATAATTTTTCATTGTTTTCACAAAACGCATTCAATGACCACATTCTCCGGAATCCATGAACTCTTTTCTCATTCATACTCCACCACCTGCAAAACTATATATTTGCAGCACGTTTCCAAATGCTAACACTGTTTCCAAAACTGTTAACACATTCAAAACAGAATGATGGCAGATGTCGTGCATTTCTGCAGAATATTTAGTCATTCCAAACACAGCTGAAAGCCTACCCAAGTGCCCTGTTCTAAGTCTTTTACCAAACAGATAAAAGAGGACGGCTTCAGAATGATTTCGTTTGGAAACATGGATAAAGGAAGACAGGTTGGTGGGGAAATAAGAGTGGCAGGGGGAGGGAGAATGTGTGGAGGACAAAGGAGAGGAAGACCAAGAGCGGTGGTCTCTGATGAGATAAGGGACACAATTATTGACCATGTTGTAAACCATGGTCTCTCTTTGAGAGAGGCCGGTTTAAGGGTGCAACCAAATCTGCAGTATTCAGTTGCATCAATAGTACAAATCTTCAGGCAAAACAGGTGAGATGTGCATCCTGTACTACATATTACAGTACAATACAGTATGTTCACATTTTTACATGTACTGACATTTTGAAATATATTGATTGTTGTGTTTTTTAGTAGGATCCAAAGGTTTCCTCCCACAGGATGGAGAGGCAGAATATTATCAGATGCTAGGAAATTGCTGTTGTTGACTGTCACGCTCTTCATGCGGGACAGACCAAGGCGCAGCGAGGCATCCAGTATACATGCTTTATTAAACAACGTAACTGGGCAAAACAACAAAACAAACGAAGATCGTAACATGAACATAACACGTGAAAACCGCTAAAGCTATGCACAAACAATAACCCACAAAACCTATATGAAAACCCCAAACATACATACATATATATAGTTCCCAATTAGAGACAACGACACACAGCTGACTAATTGGGAACCATTACCCCAACATAGAAATATAACACCTAGAACATAAAAAACCCTACACAAACTAAACACACCAGCCTGTCTTCTCAGGCCTGGACGTGACATTGACATGGTAATTGGCAACAATGCAATAAAACTGCTGGAAATTCAGGACAGTGTGCTGGCAGACAATATCACTTTTGGGAATGGGAATACGGTCAGCACAACGATAATTGCCAGAGTCCTAGAGAAACATAAAATAAGGATGAAGCAGTTGTACACTGTACCCTTTGAGAGAAACGGTGAACGTGTGAAAGAACTCCGGCATCAATATGTCCAGGTAAGATGTCTGTTCAATAACCAAACAGGGTACTGTCACGATCTTCAAGGACGGACCAAGGCGCAGCGTGCCGGGTTGAGTTAAACATGTTTATTTGTAAACTGACTAAAAACAACAAACGAAGATCATCTGGTGTAGCACCAACAGCACATACACATCAACTTCCCACGAGGCAAAAAGGGCTACTAAAGTATGGCTCCCAATCAGAGACAACGATGGACAGCTGTCCCTGATTGAGAGCCCTACCTGGCCAATAGCAAAGAAATAGAAAAACTAGAACAGAATGCCCACCCCAAATCACACCCTGACCAAACCAAAATGAGACATAAAAAGGCTCCTACAGGTCAGGGCGTGACAGGTACATCCACAGCTATGCATAATGTAAAGTACTGGAAAACAGCACATGCATACATCTTTGTGGATGAAGCTGGATTCAACCTAGCAAAAACCCGCCGCAGGGGAAGAATTGTGATTAGACAGAGTGCAGCCGTGGATGTCCCAGGCCAGAGAGGAGCTAACATCACAATGTGCAGCACTGTCCAATGATGGTCTGCTGTTACACAAACAACTCATTGGCTCCTACAATACAGAGAGGCTCATTTCTTTTCTGGATGTCCTGCATAATCGACTTGTGCCAGCGGAGGAGAGAGGGACAAGAAACTCGCTACCTTCATTGTTGTGTGGGATAATGTGGCATTCCACCACTCTGCTGCAGTCACAGACTGGTTTGCTGCACATCCCAGGATGTCAGTACTATTCTTGCCTCCATACTCCCCCTTCCTAAACCCCATAGAGGAGTGTTTCTCTGCGTGGAGGTGGAAGGTTGATGACCACCATCCACGTGACCAGATGTCCTTACTGGATGCCATGAATGCGGGGTGTGGAGACACTTCTCCAGAAGACTGCCAGGGTTGGATTAGACATTCCAGAAGATACTTTCCAAGATGCATCGCCAGAGAAGACATAAGATGTGATGTTGATGAGAACTTATGGCCAAATGCAGAAGAGAGGGAGAACTAGAACCCTCACAGTACTGTACAGTATGAGTGATTATACTATACATGTTGTGTGCTTTTTTAAATTATTATTATTATTGCAGCCCTGGAATTTTATTTACTAAATTACTATATGCAAAGATATAGAAAAAATAAAAATTGCTGCATTTCTGATTAATTCTTGTGACATACTTTAGTACAGTTAATAAAGTGAAAGTGTTATTCTTATTCTATAATAAAATACAGATTTTTGTGAAAAATCATTCAAACTTCAAAGAGAAAGTTCATCATTTATGTAATGCTCCCTGTTGTTAGTGTTTTTTAGGTCACTGTGTTATGAGTGACAATGTATGTTTTCTGAGTGAGAATTGTTGCCAGTGTTATGGTCGAACAAGCCTATTTTGAGACATGTAAGAAGTGTTTTGGTGATTTGAGTGAGTTTTGGAGGTGAGATTAACTGTTTGGCCAAGATGCATTTTGGCAATGCAGACTGTGTGAAGAGTTTAGAAAAAGTGGCTTCAGTATTGAACGACGCTTGCTAGCAATTAAAAAAATACATAACAGGTGTGCCTTGTTAAAAGTAAATTTTTAGAATTTCTTTCCTTCACGCCTTTGAGCCAATCAGATGTGTTGTGACAAGAAAGGGGTGGTATACAGAAGATGGCCCTATTTGGTAAAAGACCAAGTCCATATAATGGCAAGAACAGCTCAAATATGCAAAGAGAAACAACAGTCCATCATTACTTTAAGACACGAAGGTCAGTCAATCCAGAACATTTCAAGAACTTTGGAAGTTTCTTCAAGGGCAGTTGCAAAGCGCTATGATAAAACTGGCGCTCATGAGGACCACCACAGGAAGGAAGACCCAGAGTTACCTTTGCTGCAGAGGATAAGTTCATTAGAGTTAACTGCACTTCAGATTGCAGCCAAAATAACTGCTTCACAGAGTTCAAGTAACAGTCCCATCTCAACATCAACTGCGTGAATCAGGCCTTCATGGTCGAATTGCTGCAAAGAACCCCCTACTAAAGGACACCAATAAGAAGAAGAGACTTGCTTGGGCCAAGAAACACGAGCAATGACATTAGACCGGTGGAAATCTGTTCTTTGGTCTGTTGAGTCCAAATTTGAAAATTTTGGTTCCAACCGGTGTGTCTTCGTGAGAACAGATGATCTCTGCATGTGTGGTCCTCACCGTGAAGCATGGAGGAGGAGGTGTGATGGTGTGTGGGTGATTTGCTGGTGACACTGTCAGTGATTTATTTAGAATCCAAGGCACACTTAACCAGCATGGCTACCACACCTTTCTGCAGCGATATCATCTGGTGTGCGCTTAGTGGGACTATCATTTGTTTTTCAACAGGACAATGACCCAACACACCTCCAGGCTGTGTAAGGGCTATTTGACCAAGAAGGAGAGTGATGGAGTCCTGCATCAGATGACCTGGCCACCACAATCACCCAACCTCAACCCAATTGAGATGGTTTGGGATGAGTTGGACCGCAGAGTGAAAGAAAAGCAGCCAACAAGTGCCCAGCATATGTGGGAACTCCTTGAAGACTGTTGTAAAAGCATTCCAGGTGAAGTTGGTTGAGAGAATGCCAAGAGTGTGCGAAGCTGTCATCATGGCAAAGGATGGCTACTTTGAACAATTTAAAATATAAAATATATTTTGATTTGGTTATGTCACGACTTCCACCGAAGTCGCCTCCTCTCCTTGTTCGGGCGGCGTTCGGCGGTCGACGTCACCGGCTTTCTAGCCATCGCAGCTCAGCTGTTATTTTGTTTCCTTTGCTTTTGTCTTGTTCACCTCGCACCTGGTTTGTATTCCAGTGATTGCAGCATGTATTTATTTCCGGTGAATATGTCTTGTCATTGTGTGGAATTATTCATTGTTTATTGTGTGTAGCACAGGCTCATTTTTCTCCGGGTAACGGTTGTTAACCCGTATTTTGTATGCTTGTGCGTAACTTGGACTGTGTTTATGGTCGTAGCGCTAGACACTTTATTTAGTGGCCTAGAAATTGTTGACGCGTTGTTGCGTTCTTTCTTTTGTTTATTGTGCCATTAAAGTGTGCGCCTTCTACGACACGTTCCGCTCTCCTGCACCTGATTTCACCCCAGTAGCGCACACCGTGACAGGTTAACACTTTTTTGGTTACTACATGATTCCATATGTGTTATTTCATAGTTTGGATGTCTTCGCTACTATTCTGTATTATGTAGAAAATAGTAAAAATTAAGAAAATGATGAGTAGGTGTGTCCAAACTTTTGACTGGTACTGTGTATATTTATGTAAGGAATGATGCTGGAGAAGAGAAGCAGGTACGGAGTTTACATTTAATTTGGAATGGACATGCAACAGGACAGGAACAGCGTCAGAACTGGGTAACACAAAGACAGATGACAATCAATGCTGAAGCGGGAACGGAGCTGGGGAATAGACAGATATAGGGGAGGTAATAAAACAGGTAATTGAGTCCAGGAGAGTCCAATGAATCGCTGATGCGCGTGACGAGGGAAGGCAGGTGTGCGTAATGATGGTGGCAGGAGTGCGTAATGCAGGGCATCCTGGCGCCCTCGAGCGCCAAGGGGGAAGAGTGGGAGCAGGAGTGACAATTGACATATTTACCTCAATTATCTCGTACCCCTGCACATTGATTCGGTACTGGTACGTCGTGTATATAGCCAAGTTATTGTTACTCATTGTGCTTTTATTCCTAGTGTTATTATTTTTCTATTATTTTCCTATTTTTCTTTCTGCATTGTTGGGAAGGTCCCGTTAATAATCATTTCACTGTTAGTCAACACCTGTTGTTTACGAAGCATGTGACAAATACAATTGGATTTGATTTGACATCAACAAAATGCTTAGATCAACACTCAATCTCCAATAACTGGAAGTCCTTCAGAGTACCTACAGTCATTTCCCTTTTGAACATGAGCTGCTGAGTGGAAGGCACATGACTGACATGGATGGGTGACTGACACACTGAAATTAGACTCTGGCTATGTTGATTGTACCCATGAATCAAGTGGATATATTGTATATTGTGTTAACTGTTCGTGCATGAAACCTGTGTGCCAAGTACTACGAAAAACTGATAGGACAGAGTCATTGATACACGATACTAAACATAAATGAAGGGCTTTGCACCCACCCACACACATAAACACATACACACAAACACACACACCTGGAAGGTTTGCCCTTCTCCAAGACACACACATCTGTCCTGGCCAGGTAGGGGCTACTGTGCCCAGGCTCCACAGGGCAGGCTGGAGGGCAGAGGAGACCACGGGGCAGTAGTGGTTGGTTGGGCAGCTGAGACAGCTGTCTATGGATCTAGCACCAACCGTCGGCCCAAACGTAGCCTTCAGACATTGCACCGGTGTGGGTCTTCCCACTGGACAATAGTATCCTGATTGAATAAATAGTTAAATCAGTTTTACCACATGAGATGGTAGTGGTAGTGTACCACCAAGGGTATTCATGTATTGTCACAAGGTGGCATAGTCAGGTTTTGTCTCTTATGCCACACACGGTTAAAACGCAATAGCCTAACAATGAGATCATAATTTTTCTCAATATCCAGGTCTATCTAAGCATGCAGAGACACACATACAACCTACCTTGTTCACAAAATGGCCTTTCCATCTCCCTGGTTTTCTCCGTTCTGTTGTGGTCATAGACAGTGTGCTCCTCCCCACAGGCATACAGGCACCAAAGATCCCTGGCCCTAACTTCCTTAGCATCATCCCGGTCCTGGACAGTCCTGCTACTGCTGTCCCAGACTCAGTGAGAGTCAGTGGGGGACAGGAGAGCAGCACTTTCCCTGGCCTACTGAATCATTGATGGGGCCTGAGAGGTAAGGTAACATGGGGGACTGGTGGGTTGAAAGCGGTAACCCAATATATCCAGTTCAGATTACAGGCTTTCTTCATATCAATCCTACCATGGTACTGATATTGGACTGATAGGGATTTAGCTCTCGTCACATCATCATCAACTTCGCTTTACGGTTCATTGCAATTCTCCCCAAATTCTAGGAATGTACTATTTATTTGCATCAGATGTTCAGAATTAGCGGACTGTTTTTAAGCCGGTTTCTGTTTGCCGTTTTGCCAGGTCAAAGAGTGGTCGTGAGAAATGTTGTTTTGTTTTTCTGCTTATCCAGTTGCGTCAAACTTTGTGCTGTGTACTGAAATGCTGCCAGCTTGTTTTCAAAATCCAAGGTTAATCTTCACCCTTCGCTTCCTCATCAAATTAAGAGATAACGGGCCTGTCCTGGCCTTTATCTAGTGGTACACATACGCATGCACTAAATCCACACCACTTACCAAATAAATATCAATGAAAACAAGTAGCAATTTGAATATAGGCTAACCGCCTAGAAACCACAAATACAGAACTGTATAACGCAAGTGGGTGTGCGCGTGTGTGTTTGTGTGTTTGTATACACTAGGAATGTGCATTGGTATGTGCATGTGTGTGTGTGTGTGTGTGTGTGTGTGTGTGTGTGTGTGTGTGCCTGGGATGTGTAATGACCTGCAGTATATTCAGAAGTCAACCATCTGCACAAGCAGAAGCAGGTGGCCTTAATCCACAACTGGATGTCCCCCTTACCTCCTAATGTGATGCTTCCTCCTCACATTAAGAGGTAACAGGACTCTCCTGGCCTTTATCTAGTGGTACACATACCCATGCACTAAATCAATGCCACCTACCAAATAAATATCAATGAAAACAAGGAGCAGTTTGAACACAGGCTAACTGCCTAGAAACCACAAACATAGAACTAAAGTGTATAGTGCTTTAGATGAACATTTCAAAAGTGATGGCAATTTTCTTTTTAATTACAGGAAATTAGCTTTAAAAATTCTAAATCCTCTCAGCCTCATTGCAAAATGTGAATAATAGCATTAGATTAAAACTGCTATTTTTTCTCTCTGCTCCATGTCAATGTGTGTAGAATTGCAGGAAATGAGCTTTAAAACAGTTAAATGTTTTCTTTTCCCCATGGCAAAATGGGTAGAATTGTAGGAAGTTAGCTGTTCCCCCCCCCTTGCTCAGACCTTGCGGTACGCCACTGTTATCCACTCTCGAGGACATTTCCTGTATTATATTCTTCCACTTTTAAAAAAAAATAATGGACTTTGGCTACCTGGAATAACCTACATAATTCACCACAGAAGCTCTGGACTATGCCCTGTCAATGACAACTAGCTAGTTACCTAAGAGAGATGTGGTGACCTTTTACACACATACAAGTTGGATGAGATGAGTGAAGGATGTGCCCTGGCTGCAGTCAATGGTTAAACTGTGTTGGCATGATGACTGCAGATCAATGACATTATGACTGGTTATACTAATTCATATATAAACATGACTTGTATAGAGATATTGGAACAGATGAGCTCATATGAGGTTAAAGTAATATAGATGGGTGGGGTGTTTACCAACAAAACCAATACATGCGCAACTTTGAGGCAAAACAGACGGGGTTGGCTTACAGTCAAAGGAGTACTGACAACATGTAAACTATATTTAGTCTGCACATTTTTATTGAAAACATACATTTGCCAAATAAGCACTTGTTGTCTCTCAAATACATCATTACAGTTGTTGGTTACCGAGCTATGTTAGCATAGACGTGAGGGGGTGAAAACACGTCAAAACAAGAGACGGTATCAAGAAGAGCAGGGCTTAGACTCAGAAGGCAATTTTTATGGATTTGTGATGATGTGGTTTCAGTTATTAACAGCATATATTATGTCTCAATAAGGCTAGTCTGTGAATGTAGCCTAGTGCCTCCATGATCCTGAGTGTTCCATGAGGTATTCCAGAACTGATTAGAGAACTCTAGTCAGATGGAAACACTCAACCAAGTGCAGCCAGACCCTGATAATATATACTAACATTGTTTTCAGAGGAGGAGCAGATAGTGTGAGGTCTTTAACAGAGGCCTACTTTCCATGTCTGTGTACTCTTCATTTTAAGCAAAGTAGGCTTAGTCTCTGCCCCAGACTGAGGGGATTCAAGACAAAATCAAGAATTTTTCCAGAGTTTATAGAATGAACTGAAGGAACTTGAGTTTTGCCAGGCTCACCCAGTTCTTGACTCATGACAGAGACTGGTGGGAAGCAACCATTGAGCTTTATCCTAGTTGGCTTCAGTGTTATATATCTGATAGTGCCATTAATTGCCCTCCCTTGTTTTTACCCCAATTGGAAACCAGCCCTTTTTGTGTAGATTTTATATTTATTTAGAGTTTCCAGTGACCTTTATCATAATTTGTGTGCTTTACTCTATGTTACATGATTTTCAATGGTGTGCTGTGCCTCTCCCTCCTTTTGTGTTTTCTGATTTATTTATTGTTCATTCCTCCCCCTTAGCTGGTCTACTTGGAGACTGAGTTGGCCCAGGTCTGCCACACCTGGGCATGATTGAAATAACAAGCTACCACACTGCTGAAAAGGGAGCTCGCAGCTCCAGTTCGGAGACTATCCTGCGAAAGGGATTTTACAGACATGCTGGGAACATGAGCGAGGACAGAACACAAGCTTTGGGTGGGGTAACAACCAGGCGAGGGAGATGGGACTGTATGGAAGGGAGTTTATCCCTACGGTAGCTATTCCTGTGAACCCACTATGGCTACTTCCAACTCCAGTTGTTGATCTAGAAGTGTTGGAGAGACTCGGGAAAGATAGGGGGGGTTGATCCATCTAATTTGTTTAATATATGTCTGTATATCAGGATTTTGTGCCCATTTTCACAAATGGTTCAAAAGACCCAAGGAGAGGACATACTGGGTCAGCATTTGTAGTGCAGGAATATGGGGTGGCAGTCAGGAAGCGTATTACAGATCACCTGGCTGTTTACACAGTGGAGCTGATGTCCGTACTGTTGGCCTTGCAGTGGGTGGAGGAAATCAAGCCAGACAGAATAGTTATTTGCTCTGACTCATGTGCAGTGTTGATGAGTCTGAAGTTCTTTAGCTCATGTAGCAGACAAGACTTGCCCATGTGGGGGTGGAGGGGAACGAGCCAGCTGATGTACTGGCTAAACAGGCCCTTAGTAGTGGGGAATTGGATGTTGAAGTTTCAATGAGCAAGGCAGAGGCAAAAAGCCTGATATGGACAGTTGTGGTGCAGAGATGGCAGGAGCTGTGGAACAGAGCCACTAAGGGCAGGCATTTACTCCAAGTACAGAATAAAATCGGGGACCGGAAGACTGCAGGAAGAGAGGATGCTATTTTTACAAGATTAAGGGTGGGACACAGCTGGTTGAATAAGACATTAAATGTGATAGGAAAGCATCCAACAGGAAAGTGTGATTATTGTCAGGAAACAGAGACCGTGGAGCATGTACTGATACAGTGTGGACAGTATGAGAGGGAAAGAGAGGTTGAGATCCAGTATGAGGGAGAAGGAGATACAGGAAATGTGTTTAAAGAGCTTACTAAGTAGAACATCATTGGATACAGTCTCAAATATTTTATATTTTTTAAGAGAAACATGGCTGGCAGGTAGGATTTAGTTTCTCCCTGTCTCTGGCCCACACTCTAGTACATGCATGATAAACCCCACCAAGGAAAAGTTTGGGGACTGCAGCTGGATGGCGAACAATTTTGGACTGTTTGGTTCCGGAACCCATTTGCCAGGATCCAGTACCTTTTGTGGCAAGACACATTTTTTTCACTGTTTGCAATGTAAAAATGCTAATAAAAGCAGAGTTACTTCAAGTTGCCTTCTCTGTAGTTCTCCTTCCCCCTAAAAAAACGTAATTTGAAATGTGGCTAATATTCTAAGAATGAATTCATATTGGGTCGGCCCGTGTTGATGGTTAGCGCAACATTGTAGCCTTTGAAAAACGCATTGCCACTGCTTTCCAGCATTGCACTTGCAGCCTAAAAAAGCCTAGCTGTGGATTGTGTGTAGCCCAATCACATGGCATGCCTACAGTCGGGAACGCGTGGCAAATCTGTCAGTGAAAAGAGAAGACTAATCTGTCTGTAGGCTACCAAATATGTTTTCAACTTCCAAATAGGCCTCCTGAGAAAACAGCATTGTTTTACACAAAGTAAAACAAGAGAGAGAGGCTTTAGGCAGAGCACATCTGCCATCGATGGTGAGTGAGCTGCGCATCGTTGGGTGAGCCAGTGGAACTGGAAAGCTGTTTAAGGACTATAAATTCCTCATGTTGTACAATGTGTCTCCACACAAGTAGGCCTAGGCCATTGATGGATTCAAGACAAGGTTGTTTTTATTGATCTCAGATTCTGTTTGTCAGTGTCAAAGTAGCCTGTCATTTTTATCATTTGTGAGGTATTAAAAACGATTCTGCTAAGGTCTCCAATCATCTAAAATGATGTAGAATTGCATGAAATGCATTTATAAAAGGCCACATTTTTCCCAGATCCTAGGCTTAAATTTCTGGTTCTCCAACTTCTGCAAGCGGCTCTACTCTACTGCTCTATGCCAGCACACAAAAGCGATGATAATGCAATGCTTTATTATCAAGGTGATCTTTTTTCATGCGTTCAGTTACCTAATAGCCCCCCAGATCACCCCCATCTTGGCTCACATTTTGTTCCGGCACCTCCCAATTTACAAATGAAGCACTGGCCGAACTGCTGCTGCTATCACGACCACTACCACCATTAGTCGCCACGTCACATCCAGCCTGCAGCCAGAGGGGGACCTGAGTCGACAACGCTCTATTTTGCAGATAAGGGACGGTCAACCCCTAAACATGCGAGTGTGGTCAAATACTTCTGTTCAGAATGGCTCCTGCTCATGCATGTCTTCCTCTCCCCCTCTATTGCCAGTGTGGAACAGACCATGGGCTCGGTGCCACAGACGCTTGATGATAAGGGGCGAAGAGGAACGACTGGCAACCAACAACCGACGGACAAATGCTGGACGAGCGACCGACGGTGGTGGCGGAGACCATCTTGAGGACCTCCGGCAGCATGGACAGTGTTTTGGGACTGTGTGTGTGAATGGTGTGAACCCCCCTGATACTTTTGAAATAACTTTCACTTTATACCCTTGGTGGCCTGTAGTCTTAGAAACCTGGAAGTTTACAGACTGTACTTTTTGACATATAGTGTACCTAAGGGGATGAATTTAATAGTGCATTTCAATTATAATTCAACGTGGTGTTTTTTAGGAACACGTGTCCCCATGGTAGTTGTATTAAATCAACTTTGCATGTCCTCTTTTATTGACCTGCAAACTCTTCCTGCTATTGACCCTGTCGCCCCACATGACTCATTTTAAGACCACAACGCTTTTCCAATCTTGCCCCTTAATACAGGATGACATCATTTTAAATTCTTTAAACCGATGTCGCAAGGAATGTTGGAGCTTGTGCAGTCTGTGACAGTGAGAGTTCTTGTGCGTTGTGTTGGGTGCTATTCGTTATCAACATGACCCTCCACGTGTTGTGTGTCGACACAGGCAGAGTTAAGGACAGCCAATGAAAAGAAGGACCCGTCCCTTTTATAAGCACGGTCTTGATGAAGAGTCATTCTGCCAACCTAGTACACAGGTAAGGACAGGCCACTCTCTCACTTACTGATCTTCAGCTACTTCTATTGTTGTTTGGTCTATTTAGTCTGAAGATTATTGTCAGAATTAATTTTCCCATTTTTCTTCAGTGAAAAAAAAACATGCATCTCAAAGTAGTGATCTTCGCCTTGTCATTTCTGACAACCACAGGTTTGTGCTTTCTTCCCTTTCCTTTTCATTACAAACATCATTGCATCTGCTATCGAATAGTGTTTATCATAATATAGAGCAGATGTAATGGTCTTTTAAAAAGAATAATAGGATTTAAAAGGAGTTAATGTATCGTTGGTGTTAACTTCTCCTATCTTATACTGTAGCATCCCCACTCCACCGTACCAGCAGAGAAACATCACAGGCACTACAGGACATAATGACCAATCAGGCTCATGAGAAGACAGACCTCAACAAGGATGTCAAGTATGTCCTCATACAATATATGACATAAACAATTGAATCATGAATCAAAAATGCATGTATACAGGTGAGCCTTTTAAGAGCCGTATAACAGTCCCATAACAGACTTGTAACAGCCTTATAACAGTCATATAATGGTATTATAACAGTATTTTAACAGCTCTATACCAGTCCTGTAACAACCCCTTAACAGCCTTATAACAGTGGTTTAACTGATCCTGTATGTTAACAGTGGGCTGTGGAAGAGCCATGTGGAGAACAGCAACCTGTATTCCCAGGACAGCCCCAACCCCATGGTGAGCGAGATCAGGCACAAGCTTACCCTGGAGTCCGAGAGGCTGCGCACCCGCCTTCGCCAGGAGCTCACTAAGCTGAGGGAGCGGCTCGCCCCGTACCCTGCCCACCCCCAGTCCAGCGAGTCCACCCTGGCCAGCATGAGAGATCGCCTAGGCCCCCTGATCAAGCAGCTCCAGAGCGCCTTGGACGGCAACAGCCAGGAGTTGTGTAGCCACCTCGGGCTCTACTTTCAGGGATTGGAGGCCGCGGAAAGCCAGGCGGCGGCCGGACCCACCCTATACCTGGAGGCTGTGCAGTGGATCAGCCAAACCTTGGACGACAGCAGTGCCGAAATGACCTTTGTCATCCAGGACTTCAAAACCAAGACGTCCAGCATGATCAAGGACCTCATTGGTACCATTCAGGGGGACTTCTGGCAGGAGGTGAACGTCCGGCTGGGACAGCAGGTGCAGGCGTTGAGTCTGGAGGTCCAGGGCAGGGTGGGGTTGCTGAAAGCAAATCTGACCCGTCTCCTGCTGGCTCCACAGCCCCTCAAGGCAGTGGTGTCCACCAGCATGGAGCAGTTCTGCCAGAGCGTCGCCTTACAGGACCAGTTGTTCCATGCCCGAATTGAGAAGCACCTTCTGGGGCAGGAGTCACAGGCTCAAAGCCCCAGCGAGCCGCTCTCTCTACAACCTCTGGGCTTATTGGAGGAGGACTTCTCTGCGAAACTAAGTGCTCTCCTCCAGGACATTCTTCACGATGTCCAGTAAAGCAGAACAGAACTTTACTCATAGCAGATTCAGAGAGATAGAGAGAACATTGTGTCCCATTATAGGGAATTAAACTATATCATTGTTTCTGCTCCTCGTGCTTATATATATCAACTCCTCTACCATTGTATATACAGTACAGTAAGTAATCCATGTATATTTATGATGTTTTCATTGTTGTGCTTATTTCATGTGGATGATTGTTGTAAAGGCATTTTATGTCAACTGTAAATAAAGCTTGTGTGAAGTTTACACTGTGTAAATAGTGTGTATTGTTACGGCTAGTTCATATGTAGTACTTTTACTATATTCTCACAAAAACAGACATCATTACAGATAACATTGAATTCATATTAAACTTGATTTAGTCTTTTTTCAGATAATATACAGTACAGAGCAGCAGTAGCAGGTCTGAAATTGGAACATGATTGACACGAAAACGAGGTTTTCTAAACCCAGCCATCTTAGGTTAGAAGTCAACTGCATTGAGTACAGTATATCAAAATAAAATCCCCAAAACCTATATCATATTAGAACATTCTGGAAGACTCACTGCATATATCTATGGAGTCATAGGAAATAGTGGTCAGATAAATGTCATAGGTAATATATCAGTTCCAACAAAGAAGTATTGATGTTGCCTCATGTTATCCTGTACAGTATTGCTAAAGTGTTTTAACATACACTACAAAAGTATGTGGACACCCCTTCAAATTAGTGGATTCAGCTATTTCAGCCACACCCATTACTGACAGGTGTATAAAATCGAGCGCACAGCCATGCAATCTCCATAGACAAACATTGGTAGTTGAATGGCCAGTACTGAAAAGCTCAGTGACTTTCTACGTTGCACTGTCATAGGATGCCATCTTTCCAACAAGTCAGTTTGTCAAATTTCTGCCCTGCTAGAGCTGCCCCGGTCAACTGTAAGTGCTGTTATTGTGAAGTGGAAAAGTCTAGGAACAACAACGGCTCAGCCATGAAGTGTTAGGCCACACAAGCTCACACAACGGTACCGTGGAGTGCTGAAGTGCGTAGCGCGTAAAAATCGCCTGTCCTCGGTTGCTACATTCACTACTGAGTTCCAAACTGCCTCTGGAAACAACTTCAGCACAAGAACTGTTCTTAGAGAGCTTCATGAAATCGGTTTCCATGGCCGAGCCGCAGCATTTTGAAGGGAAATCTTAATACTACAGCATAAAATTACATTTTAGAAAATTCTGTGCTTCCAACTTTGTGGCAGTTTGAGGATGGCCCTTTCCTGTTTCAGCATGAGTGCCCAAAGCGAGGTCCATACAGAAATGTTTTTTCCATACAGAAATTTACTGGCCTGCACAAAGCCCTGACCTCAACCCCATCGAACACCTTTGGGATGAATTGGAACGCCGACTGCAAGCCAGGCCTAATCGCCCAACATCAGTGCCCGACCTCACTAATGCTCCTGTGGCTGAATGGTCCCTGCAGCAATGTTCCAACATCTAGTGGAAAGCCTTCCCAGAATAGTGGAGGCTGTTATATCAGCGAAGGGGGGACCAACTCCATATTAATGCATATGATTTTGGAAGGAGATGTTCGATGAGCAGGTGTCCACATTATATAATTAGTACAAAAGGTGAAATATTGCGATCAACATGGTTCAGGCGTTTACAAATGTTCCTTCATAACATGTAATTGATATTGCATATCAGGAATTAATTAACTTCATCTATAAACAAAAGGAGAATGTTACACTAGTGTCCACTTATTTTCTTAGGACACACTCAAGGTGTTCTAGTTGTTTTGTCTACAAAATTATTGACATCATGAGAAATCTGAAACACACCCTGTCAGATTGGGCAGCTCAGAGGTGGACAGGTTGGTTGGTAGATGGTCATTGGCCAAGACACCTGTCAGTCAAAGGAATGGGACAGACCGCCTACCCAGTAGAACTTCTTGAGGACATACTAGCTGCCTAGGACCACCAGGGCTATGGCCGTAGTGCCAAAGAGGATACCTACCACCAGCCTTGTGATGTTAACCCTATCACCTCCTGACTGTACCCCTCCGCTGCCTGGATCACACAGAGGAAAAGTAGAGCATAGCTTGGGGCGTGCTTTAAATTACATGTTTTTCCTCCCACCTAGACATATTCACCATCTGACACCTTAATTTAGCAAAAACATTTAAGTCACTATATGCCAACACAGCAGGTCTTTCCTCTGTAGGAAAAACAACAGGAAGGGAAAACATCATATTATTCATTGAAATGGAATTTGAGTAGCAGTGGTACTAATAGAATCTAACTCTATAAACTCCAGTGAATGACTTGCTACCTGTGATCATTATTACTGAGTATAAGAATCTCAGACATAATGTTGAACAAAATCGTTAACAGATGACTACAGGTCTCACCATCTCTTGTTGTATAGTGGTCCACACAGAAACAGTCGCTGATTCTGCTGACTCAGATCCAAAAGGCTCCAGTGATCTCTTTTTCCCACTATTGCAAGCCTATGACAAAGACAAGTTCTTATGCTTATACGAACCATATATAGTATTGCAGCAAATTCAGGGGTTAGAGCCGACCGGGACTTGGAACTCAGGTCCAGTGACTGTCAACCCAACACGTTAGCCACTACACCAAGAGATCTGACCTCTTGACAAGGTCGCTGTGGTCCTATTAGCCAACTTACAATCAATCGATAATCAAATAGACAAACTACGAGCACGTATATTCTACCAACGGGACATTAAAAACTGTAATATCTTGTGTTTCACCGAGTCGTGGCTGAACGAGGACATGATTAACATACAGCAGGATAGAACAGCAGCCTCTGGTAAGACAAGGGGCAGCGGCCTATGCATATTTGTAAACAACAGCTGGTGCACAAAATCTAAGGAAGTCTCAAGGTTTTATCTCATGATAAGCTGTAGACCACACTATTTACCTAGAGAGTTTACATCTATATTTTTCGTAGCTGTCTATATACCACCGCAGACCGATGCTGGCACTAAGACCGCACTCAATGAGCTGTATACGGCCGTAAGCAAACAGGAAAACGCTCATCCAGAGGCGGCGCTCCTAGTGGCCGGGGACTTTAATGCAGGGAAACTCAAATCAGTTTTACCTAATTTCTATCAGCATGTTAAATGTGCAACCAGAGGGAAAAAAACTCTAGACCACCATTACTCCACACACAGAGACAAAGCTCTCCCTTGCCCTCCATTTGGCAAATCTGACCATAATTCTATCCTCCTGATTCCTGCTTACAAGCAAAAACTAAAGCAGGTAGCACCAGTGACTCGGTCAATAAGAAAGTGGTTAGATTAAGCAGATGCTAAGCTACAGGACTGTTTTGCTAGCACAGACTGGAATGTATTCCAGGATTCTTCTGATGATATTGAGGAGTACACCACATCAGTCACTGACTTCATCAATAAGTGCTTCAATGACGTCGTCCCCACAGTGACTGCACGTACATACCCCAACCAGAAGCCATGGATTACAGGCAACATCCGCACTGAGCTAAAGGGTAGAGCTGCCGCTTTCTAGGAGCGAGACTCTAACCCGGAAGCTTATAAGAAATCCCGCTATGCCCTCCAACGAACCATCAAACAAGCAAAGTGTCAATACAGGTCTAAGATTGAATCATATTACTCCAGCACTACCAGGACGCTCGTCAGATGTTTTTTTATTTAATGGCCTAGGAGCAGTAGGTTAACTGCCTTGTTCAGGGGCATAACAACATATTTTTACCTTGTCAGCTCAGGGATTCGATCCACCAACCTTTCGGTTACTGGCCTAACGCTCTAACCACTAGGCTACCTGCTGCCCTGTGGCAGGGCTTGCAAACTATTACAGACTACAAATGGAAGCACGGCCACGAGCTGCCCAGTGACACAAACCTACCAGACGAGCTAAATTACTTCTATGCTCACTTCGAGGCAAGTAAAACTGAAACATGCATGAGAGCACCAGCTGTTCCTGGA
Organism: Hucho hucho; assembly: GCA_003317085.1. Taxonomy (NCBI): domain Eukaryota; kingdom Metazoa; phylum Chordata; class Actinopteri; order Salmoniformes; family Salmonidae; genus Hucho; species Hucho hucho. The sequence goes on from QNTS01000091.1 coordinate 1,096,858, forward strand.
CAACTGTGTGATCACGCTCTCCGTAGCTGATGTGAGTAAGGCTGCAGGGCCAGACGGATTACCAGGACGCGTACTCCGAGCATGCGCTGACCAACTGGCAAGTGTCTTCACTGACATTTTCAACCTGTCCCTGACTGAGTTTGTAATACCAACATGTTTCAAGCTGACCACCATAGTCCCTGTGCCCAAGAACACAAAGGTAACCTGCCTAAATGACTACCGACCCGTAGCACTCACATCTGTAGCCATTAATAGCTTTGAAAGGCTGGTCATGGCTCACGTCAACAACATTATCCTAGAAACCCTAGACCCACTCCAATTTGCATACCACCTCAACAGATCCACAGATGATGCAATCTCTATTGCACTCAACACTGCCCTTTCCCACCTGGACAAAAGGAACACCTATGTGAGAATGCTATTCATTGACTACAGCTCAGCGTTCAACACCATAGTGCGTCCAAAGCTCATCACTAAGCTAAGAACCCTGGGACTAAACACCTCCCTCTGCAACTGGATCCTGGACTTCCTGACGGGCCGCCCCCAGGTGGTAAGGGTAGGGAACAACACATCCGCCACGCTGATCCTCAACACGGGGGCCCCTCAGGGGTGCGTGCTCAGTCCCCTCCTGTACTCCCTGTTCACTCATGACTACATGGCCAGGCACGACTCCAACACCATCATCAAGTTTGCCGAGGACACAACAGTGGTAGGCCTGATCACCAACCACGATGAGACAGCCCATAGGGAGGAGGTCAGTTACCTGGTCGTGTGGTGCCAAGACAACAACCTCTCCCTCAACGTGATCAAGACAAAGTAGATGATTTTGGACTACAGGAAAAGGAGGACCAAACACACCCCCATTCTCATCAACGAGGCTGTAGTGTAAAAGGTTGAGTTGGTGTCCACATCACCAACAAACTATTACGGTCTAAAAACACTAAGACAGTCGTGAAGAGTGCACGACAACGCCTATTCCCCCTCAGGAGACTGAAAAGGTTTTGCATGGGTCCTCAGATCCTCAAAAGGTTCTGCAGCTGCACCATCGAGAGCATCCTGACTGGCTGCATCACTGCCTGGTATGGCAACTGCTCGGCCTCTGACCCCAAGGCATTACAGAGTGTAGTGCGTACGGCCCAGTACATCACTGGGGCCAAGCTTCCTGCCATCCAGGACTTCTATATCAGGCAGTGTCAGAGGAAGACCCAAAACACTGTCAATGACTCCAGCCACCCTAGTCATAGACTGTTCTCTCTGCCACCGCATGGCAAGCGGTACCGGAGCGCCAAGTCGAGATCCAAAAGTCTTCTTAAACTTCTTAAGGCTAGGCGTCCTGCTAGTATTAACCTCTTAGGGCTAGGGGGCAGTGTTCGGAAGTGCAGAGAGTCTGACGTGCCCAAAGTAAACTGCCTGTTACTCAGGCCCAGAAGCTAGGATATGCATATAATTGGTAGTATTGGATAGAAAAGAGTTTCTAAAACTGTTAAATTAATGTCTGTGAGTATAACAGAACTGATATGGCAGGCGAAAACCTGAGAAAAATCCATCCAGAAAATGTGATTTTTTTTTAGGTCACTGGCTTTCCATTGACTTGCTATTGAGGGAATTAGCTCCCAGATTGCAGTTCCTATGGATTCCACTAGATGTCAACAGTCTTTAGACATGGTTTCAGTCTTTTTTTTTTTTTAAACAAACAAGAACTTGTTATTCTATCAAGTGGCTGAGGAAAAGGACACAAAA